>CAJQZJ010032727.1:4145896-4165896 GCA_907164525.1 Lophiomys imhausi
CAGCTGCCCTTCTCTGTGTTGAAGGCACTGTTGGGAGGTTTCCGTGTCCCAGATGGAATGCTGATCCAGATTTCCTGGGGAATGTCTTTTGTAATGAACAATAATTACATTCCTTTGCAACAGTACAAGTTTCTCCAATAAATTTCCCTAAGATTTGGCTTTGTGTGTGTGTGTGCCCTCTTGTGACGTAAGATTTAGATAAAACGAGGTTTATGCTTAGGTAATGGGACAGTATTTCAGCCTTACTCTAAATATTTTAAAAGATATTCCTCCTCCCATGGCTCTTATTGAAAGGGGGATATGATGTATCCCCCTAAGAACCTTCTCTCCACAGTGTTTTGTAATGGTGTCTACTTCTGACATCTTGCTGCAGCCTTAATAATAGTGTGACTGGCCACACCTTCCCTCTAGTCTGTATTCTTGAAAATGTTGGTCTTTGTATGAGGTCATCCTTGTCTGACAAGGACAGTTAAGTGTCATAGAATACAGTGACTCAGTCAACTCTTTGTAACAGTTGTTAATGATCCAAGATGTACTTAGTATGTGTTTGATCTGATCCTGTGTAGGATTCTGTATGATCGCGGTAGGAGCTGGGAAGGAGGAAGCACCTATGTAGTGCTGCACACACAGACTTACTGTCCAATGTTGCCAGTGAGACATTCCCACTAGAATATATCACCTGAGGGAACTACTTCCCTTCCACACTTTTATCTTAAGGTTATATGGAAGATAATTCTTTAAATCAATCTGTGACCTTGCTTTCAGTGGGAGGAATGGCCACCAGGCAGTCACCTTACTTTCAAGCTGAAAAAGTGCCACAAGCAAGGGAATGTTTCTTTGAGTGAATGGTTACATGAGGAAGACAAAGAGGTGGATGAACTTGCTGTTCAAGCAACAAGATCACTTGCCCTTATCCCAACAGGGTAACCCTTCCGCTGCAACTACTGCCTGATCCATCCTGTTGGTATTTCTTGAGGCTGATAAGAGTGTCGAAGCGCTTTCTCTTGTCAAAGTGTGAGGACCACTGGGCAGGACTGTCCTGTGATGGGCATGAAGTCCTTACTTGATGGAAGTTGTTACAATGCTTCCCACCCACGCTTGATGACAATGGACTCTTACTGAGCACAGGGCACATGATGCCACTGATCTGCCCCGGCCCCACAGAGCCAGAGAACTCCCCTGTGTCACCTTCAGTTCAAGTCCCTGCAGTGAAGTGGACACCGATCTTCCATAGAGTAATGTGCATTCCACCAAAACTGCACAGAAACCTAGTTTTTTACACACAGATCTCAAGGGAAGAATGAGACAAAACGTCTGACAAGATTCTTAGCATTTACTTGTGTTTCTATTGTGGAGATGTCTTGTGGGTGTCAAAACAAAATGGCATCATGTGACAGTTAATTATCCATGTGGCCAGTCTAGCCAATATCTGGCCTGCCACTCCTCTGCTGTCCTATCCCAGGGTCTTTTGACTGTGCTGTCACTTAATATTGCTCCGGTTCTGGGAGATCACCAGAACCGTGTCCATCTTCTTGAGAGTCCATCCTTTGACTTTTCCCTGTATTTCCAGTATATCATCACATGTGTTAAATCCTTTCAAGTCCCTCTCATTAATATTCCTATTTCCTGTTTTAATTGCCATGTTCTTATCCCCATTTCCTTCCCCTCAAGGAATGCCTTGAGATTTCAGGCAAGACACATTCAAAAGCTGTCTTCCTCCTCAACCTCACTCCAGTGGCTCTTCCCTTCCTTTCCTGCATGTACTGCCTTTTTGTTTAGATCTCACAACACTCAGCAGCCTCCATTCCTTTTGGAAGAAGGTGAAGTAAAAACTCAGAATTTGGTGTCATTCAGAGATATAAGGAAATTATTCTGATAGGAAAGTAGAGCAAACTTCCAACCCTCCATAATGGATGAAGCCACTAAAGTCTGTTACCTCCTTTAGAAAAACAGGGCAGCCGGGCGGTGGTGGCGCACGCCTTTAATCCCAGCACTTGGGAGGCAGAGGCAGGCGGATCTTTGTGAGTTCGAGGCCAGCCTGGTCTACAAAGCGAGTCCAGGACAGCCAGAGATATTCAGAGAAACCCTGTCTCGAAAAAAAACCAAAAAAAAAAAAAAAAGAAAAACAGGGCAAGGTCATTGGTGCTTTTTTGTGGTAAAACAATGCCTTTGGTGTAAAAAAAGAAGAGAATCAACAAAACGGAGCTATCTGAGTTATGGCCTTGTGCTGCCCATGACCTCATAACAGCCTCATAAAAGATCCAAGAAGAGATTGAGGCATATGGGCAGGAAGCTGACTCTCTGGGATAGATCAGCATGAGGAGGATCTGCAGGAATGAAGAGACCCTGACAAAAAACAGTGTCCCAACACTAAGGCTGTCTTTGCCTCATAGCCAGGGTGAGAGTCAGGTCCCTGCACCCACAAATGACAATCCACCTCTCCCAGCCAGAGCTGTTCAAGCCCTGGATGGACCTGAGATAGGATCAAACCTGCGTGGAGGTTGTAGACTGGAAGAAATAGCCTCCTTCTAAAATATCCCCCTCTGCAACCTCCAAGAATCATAGGCTGTACCTGGGCCTGCCTGCAGCAGTGTCGGGTGTCTCCAGCTGACCTCACAACTCCATCCCTTTGCTCATCAGTCACATCTGCCCCCTGGCTCGGTTTAAGAAACACAAAAGGCAGGGCGTGGTGGCTGCACACTCTTTTAATCCCAGCACTCAGGAGGCAGAGGCAGGCGGCGGATCTCTATGAGTTCAAGGCCAGCCTGGTCTACACAGAGAAACCCTGTCTTGGAAAACATTTTTTTTTTTTTTGGTTTTTCGAGACAGGGTTTCTCTGAATATCTCTGGCTGTCCTGGACTCGCTTTGTAGACCAGGCTGGCCTCGAACTCGCAAAGATCTGCCTGCCTCTGCCTCCCAAGTGCTGGGATTAAAGGCGTGCGCCACCACCGCCCGGCGGAAAACATTTTTTAAAAAAATACACAGAAAGTTGAAGACTACTTGACAATTTTGAATGAGTCTGCCCAGCCTCTTTCCCTACAAGAGTGATGATCTTCTCCCTAAATTTCCCATACCAGATATCTCTGAGATAAACACACTTTAAAATGAGATAAGACTAGGAAAACAGTTCTTTTTTGAATATGCATGGTTCTGTCTAATATTTAAAGCCCTGACAAATCACAAACCCCATTATGATAAACAGGTAAACAGATGATCAAACTATAATAAAGGTGTAGTCACTGGGACCATTAGAAAGTTGAAGTTATAAGAGGAAATACAGATAAATCTTAGTCAAAAATCAGCATGCTGGCAGAAGGTCCTTGAGCAATTAAGTAGTGGAAACCAACAGACGGACAGTTTTTAAAATTATTGAAAGGTACATATATTGCAGGAGAGTGAGAAAACTTATAGGGTTATTGTATTTAGAGGCTTTTGATTTCCAATAATGATTTCTCTGGGAACTCCCACAGAAATCCCAAATAACTGGGGGTGTCGTTGAGTTCTTGGTCACTAGTCTGTGGCACAGTGACAGGAGGCAGCTTGCTGCAGCCCTCTTGTAGCTCGTCTTTGTTATTTTGTGGGTTTTCTTTCTTCTACCCTTTATCCCTCCAGTTTTACCTCCTATCACTAGATAGGAGAGAAAGAAGGATAGAGGGGAGAGAGAGGAAGAGGGAAGGGGGTAAGGAGAGGGAGAGGGGGAGGGGGAGGGGGAGGGAGGAAGGGAGGGAGAGAGGGAGGGAGAGGAGAGGCTTGAATCTAATTTCTTATTTCTTCTTTGAGAAGAAACTACTAACAAACTGCAACCAGCTGCCCTAAACAACCAACAACTACCCACTGTAGAAAAAAACTGGCTAATTAACTATTTAACTAGTATTTAGATGTTAATTGATTTGGAACCGTTAATCTTTAAGCCACCATTATAAATGAGTACACACAGAGACCACATGGATTTTCACAAGCCTTGGCCTGAATTGTGCAATCCTAGCCCATCTAAACTAGCTCTTATTTCTGTTACCCAAATACGACCCCATATATACATACGTCCCCTTGGACTGCCATTCTCCACGCTATGCCGATGTTCCTGGCCATGTGGAATGAGGTTCCTTTTTCTAACCCATGATGTGTGTCCTCTTTCCTGCTGCTCCTGGCTGGAATTTTTTCTTCTTCCTGCTGCTGGCTGGAATGTCTTCTTCCTCTGTCTAAAGCACAGGCTTCCTGTTCTAATCTCAGGAAGTCCCACCTTTCTCTGTCTTTGCCCAATCTCAGGCCTCAGCATTTATTTAACCAACCAGAGTCAATTAGGTAACAGACAACAAACAGGACCAATTAACATTTAGAATGCTTAACATTACCCCAACAATTCCCTCCTTTTGTCTAATAAAAAGGCTAAATTTTTTAACTCATATAGTAAAAACAATAAGAACAAATATGAAACGATTAAGAAAACCATATATGAAAGTTACACACATAATGTTTAGCCTATTTGTATCAGGCAATCTTGAAGAAGAAAAAAATCATCTATCTATCTTGGTGTGTCTAAAGTTCTGAACCTAAATAATTTCTATCATATCCTATATTTCCTTTTAAATCCTAAATAATTTAAGTTTAATTGAAATTTTATAACTATTATGCCTTCAACCCCATCAAAGATATAAGAAGGGATAAAGTTGTTATTTGAGTAGGAAGCATAGGAAAGCAGCTTCCAAAAAGAAATATGACAGTTTGTTGCCTAGACAGTCCCAAATATCTCTTGATATCATTGGAGCATCATCTTCAACCTTCCGGCCAAGCATTTTTCACAGACTAAATTGTACAGCAGGAAATAAGGATTTTCCCATTCTGTCTCTGCAGAATCAGGACATCGATTTACCTGCATTTAAGCTCTGGTCCATCTTTGGACTGTATATAGTCTGTTTTTTTTTTTTTTTTTTTTTTGGTTTTTCGAGACAGAGTTTCTTTGTGTAGCCCTGGCTGTCCTGGACTCACTTTGTAGATCAGGCTGGCCTCGAACTCGCAAAGATCTGCCTGCCTCTGCCTCCCAAGTGCTGGGATTAAAGGCGTGCGCCACCACCGCCTGGCTTGTATATAGTCGGTTAAAAGAGCAGGGGCATTTTTGCCCAGTAGAAATTATCTCCTGGTGGGAGATTTCTTTTTGAGGAATTATCTCCTGATGGGAGATTTTTTTTTTTTTTTTTTGAGGTTCATTGTCTTCTTCCAAGCCAAATGGGAGCTATCAGGAACTGACTGTCTTAAGTCAAACTATTCTTAAAAGAATAAAAAAAATCTTTAAATGCCATTTTATGTATGCCTCTGAGGGTTTTGAAGACATCTATTTATAAATCTATCTTCTATCTATCTATGAACAAACAAACTGTATATTTTTAACCGTTTACTATGTGTTTAACCTATTAAGTCTATTTTGTGATAAATTAAGACTAGTATTTGACATGATCAGAAGCTCAACTGGCCAGTCGACTTGTATTATTCAGACTCCTAAACAGATTGCAGTAGCAACCCATAAAAGGATAGGAAGTAAACCTATACTTTAAAAAAATTTTTTTCCTTTATTTTTTATTTCTTCAAGTTACATTTCAATCGCAGTCCCCTCCCTATTGCCCCCTCCAGTCCCAACCTTCCACCCTCAACCCCCCATCCTCTTCCCTTTTTTTTTTTTTAAGTTTAAGGTATATCTTATTTCCCCCTACAGTTTCCCCTTTCAGTCCAACAAATGGCTCTTTCTCTTATAATAATAAATACAATACAAAACAACAGAGGTAATTAGGCCACAGTTATGAGTGTTATATGGCTTAGCATACATTCCCAATGTCCAGTCCATATGTATTTGGCACCTGACTTTAACATTCTACTATCTAACCATCTCCATGAGTTTAAAGTTCTATATCTAACTCAACATTCATACTAACTTGCAACACAATTTTAAAAGCATCTTCTTAGATCTATAACACTCTCTTGACTCCTAAACAACTCAAAATTTAATTATGAGACTCTAGCTATCTGTTCTTCAACCACCTCAGAGACCTGAGAGGGATAAATATCTGATTATATAGAAGTACAGGGCCTGCAGCTTCCAAAACTAAGAAATGACATACCAGTGGCTGCCTGGACAGTTCCCATTTTCTCTCCATACATTAGAGCATCGATCTTCAGTCATTTGGCCCCGTTTCTCTGACAGACATTGATTGTAGAGCAGGGGTTATGAAGGACTTGCCTACCCTGTCTTGGCAGAGCTAGGCTGTCAACTTACCTGCTTCCAGGGTAAACCTATACTTTTAAATGAGTTGTATAGGCACAATACCTTATATAAGAATTGAAATATACATAATGTGTCAAAATATAAAATTCTATACTAATGAATCAAAATTTAATCTTATTTTTGTATCAATATACAAAATTCTATACCAATGTATTGAAAGATAACTTTATTTAAAGAATAACAAGTTTTGAGTTTCAGAGCAGATTCAATGATCTATCCTTATATCTTATCATTTCTATAATATATACATATATTCCCTCTCTTTTTCTTTTCAACTCATCCCCCCCCATATAAGAGAGAAAGAAGGGCAGAGGAAAGAAAGAAATCCCTAAGCCTAACCTCCTACACCTTGCTTAACAAGACCATATAACAATTTGTAACCATTCCCCCTGAACAACATCTATCATCCACCCCACTTTTTGGGAATGGGACGTCACTCTCTTAAAACTTCTTCCTGGTGAGTTGGGATGCATAAAATCTGTTTAGGGGCCCAAATAAAATGAAAAAAAAATGGTTAAGCAAGTAATTGTAACATTTGTTGTCCAGTCTCTATGTGCTCAGCAATTTGAATGTCCTGAGCACTTTGTAGTCCAAAACTGGACTTTAGATAGGAAAGTTCAGGGCTTTATTGATGTTCTGTCTGGAACAGTCTTTGAGGCTGGGCCATCACAACAAGCTGTTTGAGGTTGTTCTGGATGCAGATTTTGAGGAAACAGCTATTGAGGCAGTCTATGAGGCTGGATCATTTGGGTTACTTGTCTTGTCTTCTTTGGACTCTGGTCCTGTTGTTCTGAAAATATATAATTTCTCACAAGTAACATATAGTTCTGCAATTACCAAAATGCCTTGGATGTGCAGTATACACAAATCAATTAGGAATATTTTTCTGTTCTTTGTTTGAACAGAAGAAAGACATTTATAAGTCTCAATTCATGCCATATAAAAGGATGGCATGCAGTAGTATTATATATATATGTTATATATAATCTATTTTAAATTGAAAATATAGCATAAGACTGTATGGAGTTTATTCTCCACTACAGTTGACATAAATTTATTAATTGATTAAAACAGGTTTGTTCTGTGTTGTTCTGGCTTTTTGTAGATTAGGTTGGCCTCAAACTCAAAAGGAACCAATCTGTCTCTGTCTTTGTCTCCCATGTTTTGGGAACAAAGGCATGCATTTATATTTTTTCTTTCCTTTTCTCTCCTTTCCTTTGAGATTTAATTCTTATGTGGATATATCTATCCTTATGAGACAGAGTTTCTCTTTGTAGCTTGGGCTGTCTTGATTTGCTCTGTAGAGCTCTGTAGGTTAGATTGGCCTGGAACACACAAGGAACCTGTTTTTTCCTTGTCTCCCAAGTTTTGAGATCAAGGTATGAATTTAAATAATTTAATTACTTTTATTAAACAATAACATTAATTAAACCATTTTGTATTAGTTTGAGTTCCAGTTCTCCCATGGAAACCCCATTCTTAAGGAGATTGGTGTAGAATAGCATGATATGCTATTTTATGTTAACTTTTCTTAACTGTTGGCTGTGAGAGGCATGCAGTTTGCATGTTCTTCCCCAGCCTAACTCTGGGTCCTTACATTGACTAACAGAATATTTCTCTCTCTCTCTGAGACAGGATTTCTCTTTGTACCCTTGTCCTGGACTCAGTTTGTAGACCAGGCTGACCTTGGTGAAGGTCAGGGATCCACCTGTGTTTATTTCCCAAGTGCTGGGATTAAAGGTGTGTACTGTCACACCCAGAGATTAACATATCTCCTTCAGGGCAAAATGCCTCTTGAAACCAGTTCTCCAGTGGGAGCCCCACACCTAAGGAGACTGGCTTGTGACCCCTTTCTCTTTATGTAAATTTAAGATTATGTGTATTTATCCATTAGATCAGTGTGGACATTATTAACCTTAACATCAAGGGGAAAAATGTGTCATTTTTGAATTCTAGACTGTCTTTAGTAAACAACCTTATCTTCTCAGCAGGGTTCCTGCCATGCATTCATTGTTTAAACCAGGCTGGTCTAGAATCCAGAGATCTGCCTGTTTCTTCCTCCAGTCTGATGGGATTAAGGGATTAAGGGTGTGTGCCAGTACCACCCCGCTCAAATATTAAATCCTAGATATTAGTAACACTGTAACCCAGAGAACAGAATATATCTTTGAACTGTAGTGACAATTCGGAATCTGCCCAAAATCTTCAAAAATCTCTTATGTTTTAGCAATACCAAACCAGAAAAATATCCTCTCTACCTCCCGATATAGGAAAATCAAAGACATCTAAACAAAAGTCAAGCAAAGAAACAACCTTCCAAAAGCCTTGGCATGTCTAACCATGCCATCCCATACTGCAATTAAAGCTTTGTTCATTATTCCTTGGAATCTAGTTGCGACCATATTTCATTGGTGGACCCGTCCCAGAAAGCCCTGAGAAGCAACTCATAGCCAGGGAGCGCTTAGCTCCAGCTGCCATCAATTTTGCCTTATTTATCAGGAAAGGCCTCCCTCTTTCCTTCATTATTATTGTTGGCAATTTAGCATTCTATCTGTAAAATCTTTCCTTTAAGACTATCCTAGTCCGAACTTTCTCAAAAAAAAAAAAAAATACACAGAACCACAATTGTCAGGGTAAAAACCATTTGCATGCTAAGAGGAACAAACTCAAATGGAATACGAAAGTATTGAGACATTATGAATTCCTCTATTTTTAATCTAGGCAGTTAATTCCATTCTCAAGCCCTGTTTAGAAGGCTGCCAGCTTTTTAGTCTGTAAGGAGAGCTAAGCCTTAGCTCTCCACCTTGCCTGCAAGGCAACAGCTTTTGTTAAGGTAGCTGCACCTTTGAAATGCATTTGAGTTTGGTTCCCGATCTTTGGCTAAAACACCGGCTTTCAATCAGGCCTTCTCAAGCTGTAAGCATGGATTCTAATTGCCATAGTTGGGCACCATATGTAGAAAAATATTTAATTAAATTACATTGGGCGCCATTTGTAGAAATGTTTAACCAGTATTTATGTTATATTTAATTGGATGGGCAGCTGTTAATTCTTAAGCTGCCATTATAAATGAGCACATAGAGACCGCATGGATTTTCACAAGCCTTGGCCTGAATTGTGCAATCCTAGCCCATCTAAGCTAGCTCTTATTTCTATTACCCAAATATGACCCCATATATACATACGTCCCCTTGGACTGCCATTCTCCACGATATGCCGATGTTCCTGGCCATGTGGAATGAGGTTCCTTTTTCTAACCCATGGTGTGTGTCCTCTTTCCTGCTGCTCCTGGCTGGAATTATTTAATCCTCTGTCTAAAGCACAGGCTTCCTGTTCTAATCTCAGGAAGTCCCACCTTTCTCTGTCTTTGCCCAATCTCAGGCCTCAGCATTTATTTAACCAACCAGAGTCAATTAAGTAACAGACAACAAGCAGGACCAATTAATTAACATTTAGAATGCTTAACACTACTCCAACAACCCACACTGCCTATCAGGGCCCTAGCTTTTATATACCCTCTGAAAAGTTCCCAGAATTCCAAACATCATGCTGTTGTATGCAGTGTTTTCTGTAACTGTGTTTTTCCATCCATGACACTGTTCCCAGAAATAACAACTTTGAGATTTTATTTGCAAATGCCTAGGCCAAAGCTTTGCATGCCCCTCAACTAGCTCATAACATAATTACCCCATTACTCTAATTCTGATTTATGTATGCCACAAGGCTGGTTACCTCTGCTCAGGTTTCATGCAGCTGCTCTCCTCAGTTTCTAGGCTGTATCCAATTCTCTCCCAGAATCCTCTCTGCCTGTGGGATGTCTCACCTTCCATTATAGCCTTTCCTAGAGGCCATAGGCTTTTTTTTTTTTTTTTTTTGGTTTTTCGAGACAGGGTTTCTCTGTGTAGCCCTGGCTGTCCTGGACTCACTTTGTAGACCAGGCTGGCCTCGAACTCGCAAAGATCCGCCTGCCTCTGCCTCCCAAGTGCTGGGATTAAAGGCGTGCGCCACCACCGCCCGGCTGCCATAGGCTTTTTATTGACAGGTGAAGCTTACACACAGTGCACAAGAGAGTCTTTCTACATCATGCAATTGTAGGAACTATCTGCAGCTGGTAAAGCCGTGCCTCTGCTAAGAGCATGAGCCAAATCATAGTCAGCTGTGTGAAGCAGCTCCATCTCCACACACCTAGAATTTAAACAAAAATATATTCTTATATTTCTGTGTTTTTTAAATAAAACAAAATTCCAAAATTCTCACTACATTTTCCCCTTCTGTTTTAATACATTAAGTATACTGGGCATAGCAGGAAATTATAAACAGAGGTATTTTCAATGAACTAAGTGCTTTTCAGGTCAGTTACCAAGGATTTCAGGTGACCTCTCCTGCTCAATTCTAATCTTTATAAGGTTTTTTTTTTGTTTGTTGGCTTGGTTTTTGATTTTTTGAGACAAAGTTTCTGTGTGTAACAGAGTGCTGGTTGTCCTGGACTTGCTTTGTAGACCAGGCTGGCCTGGAACTCATACAGATCCACTTGGCTCTGCCTCCCAAGTGCTGGGATTAAAGGCATGTGCCATCATGCCTGGCTATCTTTTACTTTGAATATCTCTTTGAATCTATTTTCATTGGTCCAATGGCAACCCTTGTCACATCACCTGCACACCCCTGGAAATATAGATCTTCTTTCTAGTTTATATTTAGAAAAAAAAAACATTGCCTTTACAGATACTTCATTCACAATTTTGTGGCATGACCATATTTCCCACAATTAAAGCACTGGGCATTTTGAGATCTGAGATGTTTAGTAGCTCGGTCACAGTCTCTTTGCAAATGATATTTCATGTAGTTTAAGCACCCAGAATTTTGATATTAGAGACCTCTAACTCCAGTTTGATGTACCAGTTTGATGTATGTTATTAGTACAGTACATGTTAGAGCCAATATCAGTCATATTCCTTATCCGCTGGTCTATAGGCACTGCGTGAGCCTTTAATGGGTTAATGACTTTTACTTTCAGTGTAGGCTGCTCACAATGACTCACAAGTCAGGGAAAGCCTTCCCTGCCATAGAATCTCTCTGTTAACTTTGTATACTATGTAAACTCTGTATACTTTGCAGGAAAGTGCCCACCCCCCCCCCCCCCCCCCAAAAGAGCTCCAGCAGTCATACCTGGCTGCTTCAAGTTTTGCCTCTGGGCTCCCCTTACACCTTTTCCTGGGTGCTGCCTCTCCAGCTCTGCAGCTCCCCTGGGTGCCATGCCCTGTGGTCCCTGAAAGGGGTGCTCAGAACTTTAGGCTGTGCTGCTGGCCTCTCTATACCTCCAGACAGCAACACCTCAGGACTCCAGAGCAGCTGAGGCTAAATCTCCACATGAGACCTGGGAGGTGAGATCAGACACCTGAAGAAACTGGGAAGCTGCAGCCACAGAGAGAGCAGCAGCACCTGAGGCTTCAGTTAGCGCTGCGCTGACAGAGAATGCGGGGTAAGTGAGGTCTGTCCAACTAGAGCTAGTCTATGAACTGCATTGACTTCTCAGTGGCAACAAATTATAAATTAGCCATTCCCCCAAAGTAGCGAGCTTTACATGATCGGGGACTGCCAGCCAAAGATCAGGACTAGGAATCTGACACCTTAGTATAAGTTCATACTTTAATTAAGGAAAGTTGTTTTGTTTAGCTTGGAGTTCAAGTGTGTGTAAACCCCCTAAGGCATGAATTAACAAGCCCCTCCCCACACCTCTCTGTCACAATGAAGGCCGTCTCCTGCCCCTCAGTACTACCCTTCCTAGATTATGCTAATTTTAGGTAAAATGTCTGAACAAAAAGCCACCAATCCATGAGCAGGAAACCCACCAATCCCTAAGCTCCTCCAAACTTAGGGCTTGAAATCCCACCAATCCTCACTCTGGAAATCTCTGCCCTAGAAAGTTCTACCCCCTAAAAATATCTGCTATAAACGCTATGTTTGCCTGGCTGTCTGCTGTCTTCTCATGAGAGCAGAGTCAGTCACTCCTGGATTCGTCCCTCCAATAAATCTTTTTTAAGAGATTTGCTGCCTGGTATGACTCATCGAAAAAAAGCCATGAAGCCTAGGAGAGAAGAAGCAAACAAGGAGTGATGCTTAGGTTCCTCAGTTCCTCAGCTCAGCTGGAGTTGGGGAAACCCTCCCTAGGAAGCTGCAATGTCTCTGCTGAGGAGGCCTCCTCTCAGAGCTCTGTGATTCCTGGGCTCCCATGTCTCAGGATACCCTTCCCTTGGGACACTGTCCCACCTCAGAGCTGTGTGGTTCCCGGACTTTGGAGTTGTGGGTCTCCTGGACACCTTTCCATCTGAACCGTAAGGCCAACATTTGGTATTCTCATTTTCATATACCAAGGTCTTTACCAACACCTGTTTTGCATCAGGGTCTGATATATGGCTTTGTTCACTGCTGAATCTTTGTAAAAACTCAGTGAAGGCTTCTTCCAGAGCCTTGTATAATCTTTGTAAAAAGGTGGATTTTTTTCTCAGGCTCCTAAACTTTGTCCCAAACTCTTAAAGCTATGAAGTGGCGTTGTTCTATAGTAGTCTCATCAAATTGAAATTATTCCTGTATATTAGAGTACCACCCTTTGCCTGGCAACTGATCTTCTACTATATTCATTCCCCTTGATCTATTTTACTGTTCAATATTCACGACTTTTTCTCTCCACCCAGTTAACCACTGCAACTGCAGACCAGTCTCTAGTACACTTGTCATCAATCCTGTCCAGTCTTGGGGAATAATTCTATTTTGAGTACCCCAATTATTTAGAATTTGTTTTACATAAGATAAGTGCATCCCATATGACATTATGGCCATTTTTAAAACATTAGATCTACCATTTCTATAGGATGCCATCCTATCTCATCATAACCTTGTTCCACACCATTATCGAGCATTTACTGTACAACTACTGAGAAAGCTGACGGCAGAGATCTCTCAACCCTGGGCTGTCCCTCCTCCCACTCTGTCGGCATGGTTGGTTTGAGATTAATCCGTTCCCTTGAAAGGACTGTTTCATCAGATTGTCCTCCTACTTTTTTAGCTTTTCTGACTCGACCCCCCTTTGGTGCAGTTTCTTTCCCTCTTTCCTTCTGTGGGAATCTCCTGTTCTATTCCTCAGTCACCAGAACTGAGCTTTTGTTCTCTTTTCCAGAACTCCTCAATTCATAAGCGCTTCCACCTCCACCCACAACCTCTCCAATTGCCCCACCAATTCTGCAACCCTTTCAGAAAAAAGAGAGTAGAGTGATCCCTTTTGTTTTCTCATTTCAGCCATTTTTTGTTTCTCAGGCACCCTCCATTTCCACTCACAATTTTTCCAACTGCTGAGCCATTCTTCCAACCTTTTTTGAAACAGAATATATGAAAAAGTGTTGAGGGAAGGTCTAATATTGTTTATGATACATTGAATTCAATGCTGAGATCTGGTTACTGCCCCTTCTGAGGCATTCTCTTGATTGGTTAATAAAAGTTGCTTATGGCCAATTAGCTGGGCAGAAAGAGTATAGGAAGGCAGGACTTCCTGAGATCAGAACAGGAACTCTGGGCACACAAAGAGACTTTCTCTTTTTACGGGGAGACACAGAAGGAGACAGACGTCTGGAGAATGCTGGAAGGTAATCATAGGCACATGGTGGTTTGGGATTAGGTGATCCGGGTTAATTTAGAGTAGCTAATTGAGAGTCTGCCCAGCTAAGGGCTAAGTTAAAACATTAAAGGATCTTGGTGTATTTAATTATTGGGGAAAGACTGCGGAGGCTTATAGGCCCTCAGTCCAAGAAGTCCCAGGCCGTTGGGATTCCAGACTCCCCTAGGGCCCAGGTGAAGCTGCTGCCAAGCTGCTAGTAATTCTACTGATCTAATATAACAACTTATACTAATTAACAAAGTTTAGGTTACAGGTGGTATAGGCCACCCTTGGTCCCGGGGCTCTTTCTTCAGGATAAGTTAGGCAACCGGCTAAGGCACTCAGGCCAGGCCGCCTGCTCCTCTGCCAAGCTGCCGGCTACTCCGCCGGCCTAATATTACAGTTTATACTTACTAATAACTACATTAATTAATTTGCAGTTTCAAAAAAGAAAAAGAAAAAAAAAACCCAGGAAATTCCCTCTGGGAGCAAAGCAGGTTATATCCCAGTGGTAGCAGCTGTAATAAACTTTGTTCTGGCTTCTTTTAAAAAATAACTATCCGGGGGCTGGAGAGATGGCTCAGCAGTTAAGAGCACTGACTGCTCTTCCAGAGGTCATGAGTTCAATTCCCAGCAACCACATGGTGGCTCACAACCATCCACAATGAAATCTGGTGCCCTCTTCTGGCCTTCAAGCAGAACACTGTATACATAATAAATAAATAAATCTAAAAAAAAATAAATAACTATCCATTCCTTCATCCCCTGCTGTTTTCTCTATGGCATTTGAAATCAGATTTCTCATTTTTTTCCCAACATTTATTTATTCAAGTTATATCTCAATCACAGCCCCTCTCTCCTCTGAAACTGTAGTTTTTAATTATTAAACACTTATTTATTAGAAGGATACAGTCTCTGGGGCAGGTCCTCAGTTGTCAGGAACACAGTCTCTGGGGTAGACCCTTTAATGCACTTAGCAGTCTTTTTTTCTGGAATATCTCAGATGTAGATCCGTCAGGGTAAATTGGCTATGGCAGTTTCACCTTAAATAAGGCTTGAGGCTTTCTTCTCTTTGGGAGACCTCAGCCGTCTGTAGGCCAACTTACTTTCTTTGTATCTGCAACTCTGCCGCTCTGCCTCAATCTTTAAAGCTGGCCACAGTTCCGTTCAGGCCGCTGTTACGGACAGGTCAGACCCCTCTAAGCAAAAGCTGAGCCACAGGGTTTAGTCCTTGGCCTTTTGCTGTCTTGCTGAGGCTTTCTCTGCTCACCAGCTTCTTTCTGCCTCAGGGAGACCTGGCCATCAGTCCACCAGCACTTTCTTCAGCAGGACTCACTAGCATCGGAGCTCTCTAGTATGGGGAGGGGGGGGGGCCTTAGCACGCCCTCTCCTGGGCTCATCCACTTGTCCTTAAATAGGATCGCTCCTTGTTCTACCTGCTTCAGCTTAATTTGGGCTCTGCCCACTTAGCAGCTGAAAACAATGCCAGGCCATAAAGTCTTTCCTTGTTTCACCTAGCTTCAACCTTGTTTTTCAGTCCATGGAGACTCCCCTCGTTTCACGTGACTTCATCCATCAGCTGATAAGCTAATTGCTCACAGCCAAGTTGATCTTCATGCCCCGGATTAAGAGACTGTATCAGAAACCTAGATATTTACTAAATCTAATTTATATTAATCTAACTCCCTACACTCCTCCCCTCCTGGTCCCACCTTCCTACTAGATTTCTCATCTCATTTTTATCCTTAACTTTCTAGCCCCTCCTGCCCCAACAGGCATTGCAGATGTGGCTGCCATGTCACATGTGCATCAGAGAAGAGAGAGGCTATGTCCACATTTAATGTTCTGACCTATGAACATCTGAATGAACAGTAGCCTAATAGTCCCTGAAAAATGAAAGCCTAAGACCAACACCAGGTTGGTGCCAGGGGCCTTGGACAGGGACCTACCCTGTGATGATTATCAAAACAGTACTAGACAAGCACCAGATGGGCTCCCAGGACAGGAAGCAAGCCAGAGACTAGAAGAACCTTGCCTGGCACTGGATGTGGGGGTTGTGGTTGAGCTGGCCCTGAGGATGTGAGTGTGGGAGAGCCAGCCTGGCCTTTTATCTGCTTTGTGGTAGTGTTGGCAAGGAGAGAGTCCCTCCACTCTCTTTTGCCCTTGTCACAAGTAGTAGGCTGGAGAGTTGGCCCTAACTGGGTCATGAGAGCAGGAGAGCTGATCCAGCCTCTTACTTTCAAGTTTGGTAGGTAGGTCTGAGGGGTGGTGGGAGATGAGTGGGAACAGGGTGCATGATGTGAAATTCACAATATATATATGAACTCATGAATGATTTAAAAAACAAAAAAAACTATTCCCATGTTTGGCCACAACTTGTAACTTACTTTTTACTACTTTGTGAGTTCCTCTTTTTCCTACTCTTTATCCTACTGGTTTCATAACCTATCACTAGATAGAGAAAGAAGGACAGAGGGAAGAGAGAAAGAGAGAGAGAGGGAGAGGGAGAAGAGAGGGAAGAGAGAGAGAGAGATCCTTGAATCTAATTTCTTCCTTGTTTCTTTGGTTTGTTTTGGTTTGGTTTTTGTTTTTTTGAGACAGGGTTTCTCTGTATATCCGTGGCTGTCCTTTACTCACTTTGTCAATCAGGCTGGCCTTGAACTCCCAGAAGATTCTCCTGCCTCTGCCTCCTGAGTGTTGGGAGTTCGTCATCATGCCCGGCCCTCTTCTTTGTTTCTTATTTGAGCATGACTACTAAGAAACCACAACAAAACCCCCTGAACAACTAACAACCACCTCCCCTACATATTAGAGCTTTGGCATTTATATACCCTCTGAAAAGAACCCAAAATTCCAAAGTCAAGATATTGCAGAAAATATTTGCAGCAGGTAAAGCCACACCTCTGCTAGAATACGAGATAAATCATAGCCAGCTGCTGTGAAGCAACCCCATATCTCCAAACCTAGGATGAAAACAAAAATATATTCTCATATTTCCATATCTTTTAAAGAAACCAAAATCCCAGAATTCTCACCACAGTGGCTTTTACTTCTGCAGATGCAGTCAAAATGCAAGCATGCTGGGTATCCCTCCACAGGACATGCACCCCAAGTGCATGGAAGCTAGGAGTGTGTGCCTATTTCATGAGCTGACTAATGAAGAGGTTTTCTCAAGAGAACGTGAGGGAAACATTCTGCGTGGTAAGAACCTGCCCACATGGATCTCTGGAGCACAGGCTGTCAGTATTCATTTAATGTAGTTTGTCTTAATCAGGAAGACCTCAAAAAAGTTGTAGTCCAAATATTTACAAGCAGGCTCTGCAGAATACATGAAAATATGGATACAGGTGCAGCCCAATGTATGTGAGCCCTGAGTTCTGTCCTAAGACTACCAAAACCAGAGAGACTTTGCTATGGAAAAAAAAATGCATGTTTAGGTAATGTACTGGCAAAGGGGTTGCTTATGCTATAAATTACACCATCTGACATCAACAGGAATAAACATCTCACAAAATCTACAAAACTAACTTTGTGTTTCATTTTGTCAGTTTATACAATTAAACAATCTATTCAATTTGATAAGGAACTCTAAAATTTGTAAGTATTTGTTAAGTTTTAGTACTTCAACTATGGATTTTATTTCTATTTTTATTTTTTAAGAGTTTATTTGGGAGACCCAACACAACTAATCTGCATCCTCTATAGGCACAGTAAGCCATGCTTCCAGGTCGGCAACCCTGGGGCTGGCTCACTTCACCAACAGCTGGTAAATTATGTCTGTGGCAGATACGAAAACCAAATACCTTTCATAAAGGAATCAGTGGAACAAATCAAACCTTCTCAGGAGTATGTGCAGCTGTGAAGGATAGAGGCCTTTAGATAATGATCTGAAAGGTCATCTTCAGGATGAAATCTCAGGGTAAAAGGGAAGGGTGATCACAGCATGTACCGCACACTGCTGTCTAAGGAAGAAGCAAGAGGGACGCACACAGGGACAAGCACCATGCAGGCAAGACACAGCTTAGGAAGGGAGGGAGTTATACTGGTGTCTCCCATGGGGACTTGAGGCACACTCAAATCATAGCAAATTGCTACAGTGATCTCTGAAAAGGATGGAGAGACCAGAGCACAGCTCACCCCCAATTGCTCAGGCTGACTACTGCTCCTCACTGCTCTGGTGTCTCCTCAGCAAGAGCCAGGGGCCAGTCTACAGTGGGAAAGCTTAACAAATCAGCCACACTTCAGTGATCTAACGCTCTTAGAAAAAGTGCTTTTCCATGTCCCACTCTGTACCAACCCCCACTCCCTCCCTTACTGTTGAACAGCTGCTTCTGTGACCTTAATGATTTAGAAATGTCATAATGAATAGTAAGTCAGTTACTTGCCCCCCCCCCCCACTAAAGCATTATCACACTCCAGATTCAGAGTGGAGCCTAGAGTGTACCAGGTGAATGACATTCAGCCCTGGCCCTGAGACCCAGAGATGGCTCTTTGAGTGGACTATGGGAAACTAAGAGGTAGAGCAGCGTTAAACATTGCCACAGGAGGATAGTATGGTGACAGTGGCAAACAAGCCAGGCTGTGGTTATCATGAAGAGGACTGATGAGTAATAGAGAAAGAGGTAGGAACTCAAAGCTGTTTGGTGACAGGGGACAAAGTTTGGGTCATTTCTACCAATAGGGGTGGGGACACACTTCCACCCCTCTGAGATTCTTTGGGAAATTTGCATCCAGCCACCATGGTAGCTGTCTTCTCTATCCCACCAGTAGCCCTGCCTTAGCTCCTCAACCTCCTGTACCTCTGTCCTCTCCATCCCAGGTTCCCACAGATACTCAGCCCTGACTTTGGTCCACTCCCCATCGCCTGGGGTTCCCCTTCCTCCATCTCCACATGTCCGTCATGGAGGGTCCCCAGCCTAGTGACAAGAGAGGCTACCAAGGGAAGAGAGGAACATGGTAAAGCTTCCACTTGTTTTTTCCAGAATCAGAGCTCAGGAGCAAGCTACCTCCTTTGAACCAATCGTGAAAGATGATAGGATCTGAAAAGTCACACTGCCTTCCAAACTGCTCTATCCTTAACTACCTCCTACTGACTCAGCAGCCCTGCCAACCCTCAAAATCACCATTCAACCAGGAAGTTCCTGAGCAGGTAAAGTCCCCAGAGACCACCCATGAAACTTGTGATTTTAATATTAGACAGACCGTTTCCATGTGCAGCCTCTACCTTCTTCCTCTTCTGGGTTCATCCTCCTGCTTTTCTTTTTCTTTTTTCTTTTTCTTTTTTTTTTTTTTTTTTTGGTTTTTCGAGACAGGGTTTCTCTGTGTGACAGCTCTGGCTGTCCTGGACTCGCTTTGTAGACCAGACTGGCCTCAAACTCACAGTGATCCACCTGCCTCTGCCTCCCAAGTGCTGGGATTAAAGGCGTGTACCACCACGCTCAGCCGCTCCTGCTTTTCTTAAGACAGGTTTACTATGCGCCCTAGGCTAGCCTGTACCTTTCTGTCTGCACTCTCCAAAGACTGAGGCTATAGATGTGTGCCCCCAAGCCTAACTATCTGTGACATTTTTAACTCATTAACTTATTTATTTGCACTACATAGAATGAATCTAAGACCTCACGCATGCTATGTACATGCTCCATCACAGAGCCACATCCCTAGGTCCATGCAAATCCTACTGCACGGGCTCACTGTTTCTGACCCACACTACCCTCTCCTACCCTTACTGCCTCCAGACAATGTCTTCTCCTTCGTCTTTTCTTTTTCATGCACTGCCTCATGCTGCAGGTTGCCAGGGGCTCCCACAGGCACGCTGCACATTGTGAGTGGAACACAGGCCTAAACCTAAGCTCTGGCCAGTGTTTCCAGATTTCTTCTCTACAAGCCCTTTAGCTACTTGCCAGTCCTCTACCGCACATATTTTCTCTCCTATGGAAGATACATCTTTGCTTTGTCTCCTTTGCAGAGGGGCTCATGCTGTGCATTTCCATTAGGGTTTTTCTCATCACATCTCAGCAGTGTGTTTCTCCCTGTTTTCTGTGGTCTTTTGCCATAGAGCTAAAGCCTATCTCAGAGCC
>CAJQZJ010032727.1:4170896-4208007 GCA_907164525.1 Lophiomys imhausi
CTGGATAAATCTGAAGAGACAGGCTAATGATTTAGAAAGCTGTGCTGACAAGCTTCTAGCTATAAATAAAGGAAGCTATGAAAGATCCAATATAGCAAATAGATAAGGCAGAAGATAACAACAATAGAAAAGGGGTGATTTTTAACTCAGCATTAAGCACTTCGTCATAAGACATAAAGACATGATATGGAGAGGTGGCTTAGAGGTAGAGCAGTTGTCCAGTGCATGAGGTACTTGGTTTAATCCCCAGGAGCAAAAAAGGGAAACTAACAAAGTCACACAATTGTTCAGAAATTTAAAAAAAATGAGAACTTATGTGGAAAACTCTTATTTCTAGCAAGAAATTAGAAAGAAGTACCAGCCCTGGCAACAGTGTAGCAAAAAATGCAGAGCATTAAACAGTAAGGGAAACACAATCTTCCAAAGAAGGATGATTTCACTCAAATAAATTGACAGTGGAATTTAATTATTAAACATTGGAAGGCAAAAGTCTCATACTCTAAAGACGGAGGGAAGTCAACCATCAAACAGCCAAACTCTCTTCAAGGAGCTGGAGGTTTGATAAATGTATTTAAATATATGAGAACCTTACAGTGTTTACTTTCTTCAATCCATTAGGAAAAAACCAAATAACTCTAGTAAAGCTAGAACAATAAGAACCCCGAAGACATGCATTACATACAACAGAATGGCTAAGCATGATACAGAATGTGCATACATGATTTTGTACATGTTATAACCATATATATATGTATATAACCTAGAATTTAATTTTAGAATGGGGTTAAGCTGAGGATGGTACCTTATGCCTGCACAGCTAGTACTCAGGGTCACAGGAAGAAAGTAAGTGTGGAGATAAGCTGAGGTTCATAGTAGGACTGCATTTTTTTAAAGGTTTTTCAAGATAGAGTTTCTTTGTGTGTCCTTGACTGTCCTGGACTCACTTTGTAGACCAAGCTTGCCTTGAACTCACAGATTTGTCTGCCTCTGCCTCCCAAGTAGTAGAATTAAAGGCGTGCACCACCACGCCCAGCAATTACAGACAGCTGTAAACTGCCATGTGGGTGCTGGGATTTGAACCCAAGTCCTTTGGAAGAGCAGCCAGTGCTCTTAACTGCTGAGCCATCTCTCCAGCCCAGGATGGCATTAAAAAAAAAAAAAGTGTGGTGGCACATGACTATAATTCCAGCACTCAGGAGACAGAGGCAGGTGGATCTCTGTGAGTTTAAGGGCAGCCTGGTCTACAAGAGCAAGTTCCAGGACAGCCAGGGCTACAGAGAAACTTTATCTCAAGAAAGAATTTTAGCTTATTGTTTTATCTGTACTTTCTTATGTCTGCTGGTGTATTTTAATGAAATTTTGTCCCTCATGTCTAAGAATATTATACATATGCATTTATTATGCATCTCAGAAAAACATGGTCACATTCTTTCATAACCATAATAAAATTATTCAACAAGAAAATTTGACAATGATTGTTTGTATGTGTGTTGGACTTTTGGTGCTGTGATAAGAACCTAAGATCAACATTCAGAGGGAAGAAAGATTTATTGGTTTTACAGTCTTCATTCTGTGGTGGTCTGGTGGCTTTGTCGAATGGGCTGTGGTGTTGCAGAGTACGGGGATGGGGGATGGTAGAGAGAAGTTGCCCACCTCTTGCAGAAGGACCAAAGAAGGATGGGACCAGGGACCAGAAAGAACATTTAAAAGCACATTCCAGTGACCCTCTTCTTAAACCTCCCATCACCTCCCAATAACACCATGTAATCAAGAGCCCATCAGTGCATTAGCTCTCTGAGTGTCAGACCCTCATCATCCGTCACTCCCTGAAAGCCTCTGCACACTGCTGCATGGAAAAGAAGCCTTTCCGATGGTTCTTTAGAGCAGAACCCTAAGTGTCTGACATTCAAACTCTCCTTATTTTTCATACTTGTCTTTCAGGCAGGTTTGAAGCTCTAAGCATAGTCCACACTGTTTGCTGCCCACTTCACACGACAGCTATGTGCTGCTCAGTCCCTGACAGTCTTTACTGCATTTCCTCAACAGTCACATTCACCCCCTGCTTTGAACCTTCTTGATTTTTCTGACAAAATGGAGGATATTTGCTGGGGGATTTTTTGTTTGTTTTCCTTTTGTCTGCCCGATTCCTCAGTTCCTTTCTCTTTTAATGGGCATCTCCCTGTAAGGAAAGACACTTTGCAAGTATTAGGTTGAGGATTCACAGTTGGTGGCAGGGAGTAATTCTGGGGAGTTCACATGAGATCAACATAAGCACAGGGGTTCTAAGAGTGACAACATCCTTCCAGTGATGACAGTGGGATGATAATGGAACCAGGGTTAGAAGACACTACACTGCCAACTCGATAAGGAACGTGTGTGGCCATTTGAAGCTGGGAAGGCTGGGACATTGACCCTCCCCAAAAAGAGAGATCACTGCAGACAACTTTAGCCCAGTGACATTTCCAACCTACAGAACTGTAAATAAATTTGTGCTGTTTGGGGCTGGATCTCATGGTGCATATCTTTAATCCCAGGACTTTAGGCAAGGCCAGACTGGTCTGCATAGTGAGTTCCTGGTAAGCCAGAAGAACACAGTGAGACTGTCTCAAAAAACAAACAAAAAAACAAAACAAAACAGAAATTGTGCTGTTTTAAGACATCAAGTTTGTGGTAATGTGTAAGCCAGCAAAGAGAAAGCTGGCAAAACACCCATCCCTTCAACTTCAGGAAGACATTGCTTTGATTGACAGAGACCAAGACCATAATCCTGGAGAGCAGGCAAGACCCTATGATAACCAGGTGGCATTAGGAAACAAAGAAAAAGATGCTGTGAAAAAAATGTCTACATGTCTGGAAATCAGCTGCACATGGATGCTGGGACCCAATTAGGGAAGACAAGGGAGAAAGGGGCGTGAAATGGCAGCATCTCAATGCGACGACTACCCAGACTGAAGTGTATACAGACAGTCAATAGAAATCCATATACATTAAAAATTCTACGTTTGTCAAAAAGAAACTAGAAAAGGAGTGGTTCTCAGCAAAGACCAAGGTAGCTGAGCCAAATGTCTCAGCGCCTAACCACACACACCAACCGCACCCCAGGGTTAAGAGCCACTGACCACTGACGTAGCCTCCTCAGGAAGCATCTCAGTGGATGATGTTTGATAAAGACCCATCACCGTCTTAAGTGCAGAGTGTCAGTGCAGTGCCCAGCCATCCATGGGACAGCTGTGTCACACTCCTTCCTCCAAGACTCGTAAGAGTGGGCAGGAAGATTCTAAGGGTCAGAGGCTGGGAGGGGGTTGAGGATACACAGTGTCTTGTGGATGTGATAGAGTCACTGCACTCATGAACTCACAAGATCAAGCAGCCAGTCAACATTCCAGCATGGATGGAGGGGCACATGAATCCTCACCCTCGGCTGAGGAACTGGATGGCTGGTAGGAACAATAGGGTAGGGAAAGTTGATTTTCTTTTAAAGTCCGACTTGGATAAACAGTTCAGCAAGCTCCTTTGCAGGTATGTGGTAGGAGTTACTTTATTAAAATTAATTGTGAGAATGTTTTCGTTTAATCCCAGGTGGTCTGCTTAAGACACAGATATAAAGTATTAACAGTCTCCTGGGCTAGCAGGGGTGTGGCTTAACCAGATGCAGCATGTAAACTCTGAGAACTTGGGAGAGAGGAATGAAAAAGCCAGGGGCCGAGAAGAAGGGGGCTCTACAAAGAAGTAGGAGAAAAGGAGGCTACAAAGAAAGAAGTTGCTGCTCTCCCGGCTGCTGGTGCTCCCCCAAACTGCTGTTTGTTCTTCCTGCTGCTGTCTCCTGGTTTGCTGGACTTCTTCTGAGACTGGTATTACCCCCCAAAGAACCCAAGGACCCTAATCAGCAAGAAGTAGCCTAAAGAGAACTGTGCCCGCTTTCACCTTTAACCTGCTTTCCTGCCTAGTGTTGGGAGGTTGGAAGGAACGAGGGGTGGAAGGGAGGTAGAGGTATTAAGTACAGTAAAATAAATTTAGTAAAAATAATACTAAGAGCCACCTTGCTGCACAGGTGCGTGGGTGACCCCAAAATAGTTCATCAGTGAAAGTCTCACCCTAGCTTACGCGGGTGGTGACATTGCCATAGCTGTACAGGACAGAGTTCCCCTCTTGGTTGACTTTCCCCAGTTTATGTCCTAGCACCTCCTGAGGCAACAATCAGCTCGGGCAGAACTACATGCAAAGTAATGTAGGAAGGTGTGGTGGGTATCTCAAGTGAGCGCTAAGGCCCCCGCCCCCACCCCGTGAGATAAAGTCAATCGGCCTGAGGGCGCTGTCTAGTAATCACAGCTGCTCTTATGAAGTTGAGGCAGCTGTCCTGCTGAGGACAGCACTCTACATCCACCTACTCTTCTGCCAAGCCCCTCGGGCCTTGGCTGGGGGGCATGGATAACTGGTGATTTCGGTCCTGATAATTGGAACATTGTGGTACAGCAACAGGCACACCAGACCAAGTATAAACATCCACAGTGACAATCACTCAAGGGGGTGCTGATGGCAGCTATGTGCTGTGTAAGCAGGCGTATTTACAAGGCCATTTGACAGGCACATCATATCCATGTAACAATAGCAGTAGCTTGCCCACCTGGGCATAGCCATCACCAGCCACAGGTTTTTATGTGAGAAACAATGATTCTCAGTTCATAATGAAAGTGTGGAGCCTCAGCTCATTGAAAGGCAAGCAGTTTATTTTGCAGCTTTGCAAAGTTGAGAGTCAGCCTTGAACAGCAGGCAAACTGAGCAGAGAGACCAGCTTACAAACTGTAACACACCAAGCACCCTCCTTTGTGAATACGAAGGCATCATCTTAGGAGTCATCCTGTTTCATATTCTTGGCACCATTACAGGAGTCATCCTGTTTCATATTCTGTGTCTTTTACTCAAAAAACCACACATGGGTTCTTATGTTTTCGTCCCACTTTAAAGCTTCTTAGAGCCACGACCTTATAGACAAGCCTGCCTGTTACTGGTTTTCTACTTTAAGCCTCTAGTGTGTGTTTGTGTGTGTCAAGGGTAGCTTAGCAGAGTTGGGGACAGGCTGGCTACTGCAAGGTATTAGCAGAGATCTATTTTCTGTTCATTTGTAGCTGGGTCTAAGCTGCCTCAAGGCACTTTTGAAAATGATCCATCAGATTCCGTTCTTGTAAACTTACAGCAGATGGGAAAGTCGCTGGATGCATGCAGAACAGTCTGTGCCACTATTGTACCGGCTAGCACATCTTGACTGGCATGCCGATAGGATGGCATGCAGAGTCCCCCAGCCTAGCCTGAGGTGGCAATGCTCCTGCAGCAGCCTGTGGACACTACAAAAGCCAGTTGGGGGAACTCCCTGCTTGGGTGGTTTGATTTCCCCGTATCCTGCAATCACACTGTGCAGTCTTCAATAACAGTCTTAAAGTTTGATTCTGTCATGCAGTCAACAGCAGTGACAATTATCTGTATTATTTTGGTGGACAAGAACCCCTCAGAAGGAAGAATATCCTGGGAAGGCGCTCTGGCAAGCTGATTCTGAATTAAAAACCTTTAAGGCTTCAGAAACTTACTCCGTCCACACAACTCTTGGTGTTTTCTAACTATAAACCACTGGGTAGAATCCTGAGATTCCTGTCTAGAAAAGGTTCTCTTAGTCACTGTTCTGTTGCTGTGAGGAGACATCGTGACCAAGGCATCTTATAAAAGCACTTAACCGGGGGCTCACAGTGTCAGAGGGTGAGTCCATGGCCATGCGGATGGAGCGCAGGGCAGCAGGCAGGCATGCTGTTGGAGCAGTAGCTGAGGTCTTACATCTTATCCACAAACAGGAGGCAGAGATCTGGCAAGGCTGGACCTGACATGGGCTTGTGAAACCTGAAAGTCAACCCCAGTGACACACTTACCCCAGCAAGGCCACACCGCTTGATGCTTCCTAAACTGTTAATCAACCAGGAAGCAAACATTCAAATGTATCAGCCCATGGGGGCCATTCTCATTCACACAATCACAAGTTGTGTCTTGGAAAAACAAAAACAAGAACACTTTCTGTTGGGATTATGAGTGTGAGGTCTTCAGGCATAGCTCAAGTGTTTGTTGTTGGGACTGAGGAAACATCAGAGGGAAACTGGGAAGCCTAAAAGCGAGAGAGGTCCTTCAACACTTCTCAGCCCTAGCCATGTATTAAAAAAGGGGGGCTTAAAACGTGCCAATGACACCAGTATCAGGACTCAGGACCCTGCTCTGCAATAACCCAATGATTGGTAAATGCTGCCAGAGTTAAGAATTAGGAGGCAGAGGCAGGAGGGGCTTCGTAAATTCAAGGCCAGCTTAGTCCACACAGCGAGCTCCCGGCCAGCCCGGGCAACACAATGAGACCTGTTGGGAAAGACTAAAATCCTCCTCCAAGGCTCCCTCGGGGCTCGCTCATTTGTAGAGAGTCGGGCAGGGAGGCGATGGCTGAGACCTGAGGACTGAGAGCGCCGCTGCCCGCGCAGGGCGGAGAGCAGGAGGAGGAGGGCGGCGCCGAGGACGGGGGCTGGGCTGCGGCTCCGCCGGAAGTGCCGGCCCGGGGCGTCCTCGGCGGAGACCGCGCGAGCGGCCGAGTGGAGCGAGTGCCTCCAGCCGCGCAGGTAAGCTCTCCCGCGGGGTGCAGCCCGGCCCGGCCGCCGCCTCGCCTCGCAGCCGCAGCCTCCTCCACCATCCCTTCGCCTTTCTCCTTCTCTGTCTCTCCCTCCTCGTCTCCTCTTTCTCTTCCGACTCTCTCCTCCTTCCTCCTTCCTCCTTCCCACTCTTTCTCCCCTCCTCCTGTCCGGGCGAACCCTGCAAGTGACTCCCGAGTCCCCCTGGTCCAGGGTCGCCAGCCACAGACAGCTACAGCCGGCTTTCTGCCAGGGCGGAACAACGGAACAACTTTTGCTCTGTTCTAGAAGCAGTCGCTGGGGTTTTGATACTTTTTTCTACAGTGTATTTAAAATTTTTAATGATTACTTTAAAAAAATGTAAAACAAGATTGGGAAACAATCCCAGTTTTGACGAGTTCTTTCTAGCAATTAAAGAATGGCGAGGTAGGAAAAGTCACTATGGGCTAGCCATTTCCAGGTATCTCATCTCCAAGTGTGCTAACTTTTTTTAAATTCTTTTTAACTTTCAAGGTTTGAGGCTTTCTTTGTCTGGGAGGGGTCTTAGGACCCTACAATTTTTCACATACTAGGAACGTTCTTTAGAAGCGGAGTAAAAGGACACCAGATTGATGAGCTGTTTAGCAGCGACAGAATGACAGCATCAATGAATGTCCCACAGCTTGGGTTAGACCTGAGAGTCGAATATCAGAAGTGAGGGCTGGAGGCCCGGGAAGTCACACGCAGTGCTCCTGGCTGGTGTCAGGGCATTTGAGCTTCCGCAGTTTAGAGACCGGTTCAACCAAGTTCCGGCTACTGGCAAGAATCGTTTTTCTTTGTTAACAGAAAACAGTACCTAGTATGAAGACTCTTGTCAGGGCAGACACTCCTAAAGTGTTAGTGGACAAGAAATATATTTCTTAAGAAATTTAAAGAAAATATGTTAGTTTCTAGGCCTAATTCTCCTTCCTAGGGAACGATTATTGCGTTTTGCCCATTTAAATGAATGAGATTTGTACAAGAAAAAATGAAAGAAATGTTGCTTGCAGGGGATGGGGGCGAATTTCTTTGGCCATTAGGTCTTGAAGTCTCCTTTTCAATTACTGGAGACGAGTCTGGTTATTGGTGGGGGATGGGAAGGGTTTGCCTTTCTTTGTTTTTTAGGAGTAGGGCACAAAGAGCTGGGAGCAAATTCTATGTGTTTCCATGGCCACGTCCAGCAGGGAGGGCGTGCCAGTGTCCTGAGAAAGTACTAAAGACAAGACCTGGGAATAGCCTTGTGGGACAGTTGGAGGGTGGGGTGGGGGTTGGGGGAGCTTTCAGGAAGCCTGGGCCTATTTGTGGAAGTCCTGGGGTAGTGAGGAGAAGGGAAGATGGTTGAGCCCTGTGCTTTTTCCCTGTGATTTCTTCACATGATTGTCATTGTTTTTTCTTTAAAAAAAAAAAAATTAAAGATTCGTTTACTTTGAGACCTAACATGAAAAATAACATCCATAATTTCTTTTTAAAATGCATTTCTCGTTTGGGAAAAGAAAAGCATAAAGGTAGGAGGAATGGCCTTAAAATACTTTTACTTTCCTTTCGGGGCATGTGTGAAATGTGAGTGTAGGAGTTCACTTACGCGCACTGGGAAAAAGCCAGGTGTGATGACATGTTCTGTGACCCCAGCCAGGGAGGGAGGCAGACAAGGTGCCTGGAGTGTCCAGCGAGCTAGTCCAACTGAATCAGTGAAGTCCAGGTTCACTGAGAGGCCCTGGCTCAAAAAGTGAGATGGAGATCATCCATAAAGGAAGAACATGCGCATGGAGAGGCATCCCTTCTCCTGTGTGCACATCAACATGTGAACCTGCACAGTACACACAGTCACAGGCTTTGGCTTTAATCGTAGAAACTTTGAGAGGTTCTGAACACTTTGCCAATTCTTTGGCAGTTTCACACCTAAAAGCATTCTCAAAGGATCCTAGGTCGTTTTGCCTTCTAGGCTTTTGAAGTTCTTGGTGGAGTTAGTCAGGAGAGACTTGGCTTGAAGTTTTGGGGGTTTCCTGAGTCCCCAGAGAGACTTTCTCATGCTTTGTGAGGTGTTGCAGATTCTGAGTGCCTGACAAAGATGCATGCCTGAAGGCTGTCACACAGTGATAGAAAGTTGCATGCGTGAAGGCTGTCACACAGCGACAGTAGCTTCTGTTGCAGACTTCTGTTTCCATTCTCTTTTGATTGTTTCCGTTTCCCAAGTCTGCACCCCCCTGTTTGCGTTTGTTAGCTCTGTACACGTAGTGTGCATGTACTAATTACCCTCATGGTACTTATGAAGAAGACTCAGTTTCTACTTATAGCTGCTGTTGGTGTTAATGTCAGGGAAGATAAGAATGTGCCTCAACTCTCTTAATTTGGGGCCTGTTTCCTGTCAGGCATGCTTATATTATGAGGGTTTTACTTTGTGTGTGGCTCATGTTCAGAACCTGTGCCTTGCCCATCCTATTTTTGTGTTGGTTATGTAAGTTTCATTTGTGTCTTTCGTGACCATTGTAAATGCTTGCTGTTCCTTGTAAGGTTTCCTGCAGTTACAATCTGCCCATGCACCCCACTGTGCATGGGCCAACTAGATAGTTGGAACAGTGACACTGTCCAGCCTCTCACCCTTTCAGGCATGCCAGTGACTTTCTGACAGAGGGACCTACGGGGTTGCAAACTTTTGTTCCCACTTGTATTAATTCTGTCAGTATTTTATGGTCTTGTAATACAGTTGGTGGGAAGCAATGAAGTATGGCTGCTTCATGTGCACTGTATGGAAGTGTAGTGTCACGCTCATGAAGCGCATGGCTCCTCTGTGGCTGGGGAAAAGTGTTTTTCTTCCGTGGCTCAGTGCATCCTCTCCCATACCCTCTGGGATGCAGGTGCCCCAAAGGAGACAGCTGGCCCTCTGCGTTAGCCTTAGCCATTATTTCACCCTATCCCCATGATGTGGGCCGTAGCTCCCTTCTGCTTTCAGTTACCTTTCCTTGGAGGGGAATGTTTTCCTTGATATTCTCTTTAGGTTTCACAACCTCCGCAGGCAACAGACACATTTTATTGTCAACTTGACACAAACTAGGCTCATCTGGGAAGAGGGACCCTCAATTGAGGGAATGTTCCTATCAAGTTGGTTTGTACACAAGTCTATGGTGTATTTTCTTGATTAAAGATTGACGTGGGAAGACCCCGCCCACTGTGGGCTGTGCCATCCCTGGGCAGGCGGTCTTGTGTGGTATAAGAAATCAGGCCAAGCAAGCCATGGAGAGGAAACCAGGAAGCAATGTTCCTTCACAGACTCTGTATCACTTCCTACCTTAAGTCCTTTCCCTGACTTCCCTCGGTGATGGACTTGGAAGTCACATAAACCCTCTCCTCCCCAAGTTGCTTTTTGTTGAGGTGTTTATCACAGCAACAGAAAGAAAACTAGGAGATGGACCAGGGTTATCCCTCATGATTGGCCTGGAGTTCTGATTAGAAGTGGATCCTCAGCCGGGTGTAGTGGGGCACACCTTTAATCCCAGCACTGGGGAGTAGAGGCAGGCGGAGCTCCTAGTTCAAGGTCAGTCTACAAAATGAGTCTAGGACAGCCAGGGCTACACAGAGAAACCCTGTCTGAAAACATAAAACAAAGAGAAAGAAAGAAAGAAAGGAAGGAAGGAGGGAAGAAAGAAAGGAAAAGAAAAAGAAGAAGAGAAAATGTTACAGAGCAGCCAATAGAGTATCTTTCTGGTTTTGCTGGGAAAAAAAAAAAACCCTTAAAAATATCCAGTGCGGGAATATAATTTCCCATACTATATATGGGAAAGGCATAAAAGCAAGGACATAGATAAGTTATATGATGTAGAATCATCCCCCATTATTCTATTTTCATTTTCCCTCAATATGTTTTTAATACCAAAGCAAAATAGTGAAAACAAATACAATGTAAGAAAGAGATAAGACTGTGGCTTTAGCAAGTCGTAAAGCTGCACTGCGTAGCATTGCACAGCTCCCATGTTTGGTGTAGTCACTGTGCTGCCATGCATACTAAAGTAGAAAAGCTGGTCCCCTTCACACCAACGCTGCCTTTGCTAGACACAGCCACCCGAAGAATCAGGTAGTTTGAGAAAGGCCTCCACCCCAGGGAGACAGAAGATCCTACTACCATCCTGCCATCTTAGTCTGGGATCCACTCTTTTGGGGAGGGGTAGTGATGAGACAGGGTTCTCTGTGTAGCTCTGGCTGCCGTGGACACACTTTGTAGACCAGGCTGGCCTTGAACTCACAGAGATCCATCTGGCTCTGCCTCCCAACTGTTGGGATTAAAGCTGTGCGCTACCATGCCCAGCTTCTATAACTTTTTCACTCTATAGTTTGTACACTATTTTCCCCCCTGGATCTGAGGACCAAATCCACGGCCTTGCGCTTGTTAGGCAAGTGCTCTACCCCTGAGCTAAATCTCCAACCCTGATTTTTTTTTTTAATAGGTTGACACTATGGTCACTCTTGCTAGTGACTCTCTGAATTGGTAGGCTCAGCTGGGCGATTCTTCTGCACACAATACTGGCCAAGGCTGTAGTTCTTGAGGAATTCAGTATGGGAGGCCGAGACTTGAAGATGGCTCTTTGACTTTACCAGTTTCTAAAATGGTTGCCTTGCTGATGTCTTGCAGGGACAGGGTTTTATTACCCTCTTGAAATAATTGATTTGTCTGGATTTCCTGGCAGTTGAAGCAGAGAGATGGTGTTTACTGCCTCCTCCTGTCGTTGATACTGGGATAGCAGACAGGTTACTCCTTACCCCGCAACACAACCCCCCACCCCTCCCCTTGTCCCTCACCTTCTCCCCACACTCTCTGCTTCACTTTTGATAAGTCCTGCAGAGGCAGGTTGCTCTAGGTTCATTCTGATGAACAATTAGCCTAGACACACTTGTTCAGAGATGGAAGATAGAGGGACTAGGCAGCTGCTTTAAGCAGAGCCATGTTGTGTTACTCTGTTTGTCTTGGAGAAGTGAACAGAAAGCCTGCACATGAAGGGCAGGCAGGGGTAAGAGGGAGGGCTGTTCTGTATAGAGGTGCAATGGTGGTAAGCTGCCAGAAAGCCAGGAGGCCATGAAAGGGCTAGGAAAGTGAACAAAACCTCAACCCCCAAGTGGCAGAGAAGTAGAAATATTCCCCACAGATAAGTGGGTCACTTTCTCTGCAGCTGACCAGATTCCAGGCTGACCCCATCCAGAGGGAGCTAACAAGAATTGGTGTGACTTCCAGCCTTCCTTAACATCTCTGGGTTCTGAGTATCTTTCTGGTTTTGCTGGGAAAAAAAGACCTTAAAAACATCCAGTGCAGCATGGCTGGAGTCCTGAAATCTCTGGGTTTGCCCTGAGTCACAAACTTGGCATTTTCAACAGCTCTAGCGTTGGCCCATGCCCACACTGAACTGTTAGCCTGGGCCTCGAGAGGCGGTTCAGTGGTTAAGAGCACTTGTTGCTTTCGCAGAGGGCCTGGGTCTGGTTCCCAGCACTGCACGTTGGCTCACAACCACCCTTAACTTCAGTTCCAGGGGATTTAACGCCCTCTCTGACCTCTGAGGGCACCATGCATGCACAAAGGTCACAGGCTTTCTTTGTCCTTTTCGAAACAGTGCAGGCTCCTTGGAGGATTTAGCGTCAGCACTGTGAGTGCTGTGAGCAGTCTTTGAAGGACATACACAGGCTGTTTGCAGACACTAAGCTATTCATGATTAGGGACCCCACCATCTTCAGAAGTAGATATCCTCCAGGGTTCCTGGCATGAAGGATGAGTGTGTCAGTAAAGGTTAGTACTGTGTTTACTGAAACTTTCTTATGGACACAGGATGGGAGCTGTTTTGTTTTGTGTAAGAGTCTAGGCTAGCCTAGAATTCACAATCCTGCCTCCTCCTGCTGAGAGCTGGGGTGACATGCATGCCCCACCATGCCCAGTTACATAGTCATCTTTTAACATTCCACTTTCTAGGAACTGTCAACATCAGAATTAGGGGAAGCATGGTGTTTACAGTTGGGGGACGAGGAAGTGAGAGGAAGGTAGTAGCCTCTGTACTTCCTGGTGAATTTATAAAGGAAGTTAACCAGACTTTGTGGACTTGACCATAAGTCTCCAATGGAGGAAGTTTGTGACTAAGTTTAAAGACTGTTAATGTTTAAACCCCTCCTCAATGGTCCTATTCAGAGGTCTCTGATTTAACTTCCACATCATAGCCGGAGAGCACTTGTAGAAGATGGCCATATCAGTAAAACTGTGTTTACAGAGCATGCCAGGTGTGGCTGTGTTTGCTGTGGGCTGTGGTTTGCCCATCTGTGACTCAGAGGCAGCTTGAGACATGGCATAATGCTGTTGAACTCAAAAGTAATGTGACGGCCTTCTGCAGCCTGGGTGCTCTGCAGCTTGTTACAGAAGCTCTCGGGCCAACTGCTCTCCTGGGCTCTGTGTGTTTAGGCAGAGCCCATCCTTTGGGTAGGACAGAGGTGTGGCCCAGCACTATTTGCGGAGGCTGTGTTATTTCTCTTTGGTGGCTTTGTGTCCTCAGCAGATTTCTGTTCATGTGATAATGCCAAAGGTCTATCTTGGGATGATAATAACGGCCAAAAGCAGCTAATGAGGAAAGGTTTTATCTGACTTACGAAAGAAGCCAAGGCAGGAGCTGAAGGAGACTATGTTGGAGTGCTGCTTCCTGGCTTGCTTTTTGATACAACCCAGGACCACCTGCCCAAAGGTGGCACTCCTGACAGTGGGCTAGCCCCTCCCACATCAATCATTAATCAAGAAAATGTACCACAGCCTTGCCCGAAGGCCCACCTGAAAGAGGCCTTTCTCTCAATTGGTTCCTCTTCCCAGATGACCAGAGTGTGTGTGTGTCAAGCTGACAGAGAAGCGACCAGCCAACATGCCTGTCCAGATTCCTCTCGTTTCATTGTTCACATGTATTTGGCTGTATGATTAAAAATTTTGTGCAAAAGGAAAACTTTTTTTAAAGTTGTTTTGAGACAGGGTGTTTCTATGTACACCTGGCTGTCCTAGAACTTGCTCTGTAAGCCAGGCTGGCCTTGAACTCACAGAGATCCTCCTGCCTCTGCCTGCTGAGTGCTGGGTGTGTACCACCTCCATCATCTGGCCTAAAACCAGGAAATTTTTTAAGAAGTGCCAATGCAAGCCGGGCGGTGGTGGCGCACGCCTTTAATCCCAGCACTTGGGAGGCAGAGGCAGGTGAATCTTTGTGAGTTCAAGGCCAGCCTGGTCTACAAAGCGAGTCCAGGACAGCCAAGGATACACAGAGAAACCCTGTCTCGAAAAACCAAAAAAAAAAAAAGTCTACGGTGGGTAAAGGAGGACTGTGGGATCCTGGCTGCAGTCCTCATCTCTCTTGGCTTTTTCTCTCCACTCCCTCAGCCATCCAGCTGTGTGGCCTTGCCAGTCAGTGCTGCCTCTCCCTCCTTTCCTCTCTGACATCCTCCTTCGCATCAGCAGGATGAGCCACAGTGAGGAGTTCCAGAGTTCCTTTTTCTTGGGATGACATGTCCTGCTGCAGTCACACTAACAAGCCATCCACTAGTGGTGTCTGTCAGCGCTGCCTCAGTGGACAGTGGAGTCAAAAGAGAACAGCCAGTAGGATGCTGTACAGGAGGCAGAAGACTTGGGGTCCGCCCCTGATTACTGACTCTTGTGTCACTAAAGCCCTGGACGGAATTAGTTTAAGGCTTACTCTGGCTCCTGGTTCCATGGGAGCTTCAGGCTCTCATGGCTCCCACCTCACCTGAGCCTGACTGCACGTCTGACTCCCATCCCGTCCCTGTGAAGGGCAGGTCCTCTCTGCTTCCTGTTGGAGCAGTAGTGCTTCTTGTGATGGAACATGGAATGGCTCATACTCACTTCCAGCCTGGCGTTCCTGCTTGGCTTCCAGAGGCTGTACTGGGGTGATAGCAATCATGTGCCAGTAAGCGACCAGCACCTCCCTTTCTTAGGGCCAAGCTAAAGAGCTCTGGGTGGGGGGGGGGCTGAAAAATGTCAGATTCCTCACATGATATGGAAACAAGGTTTGCTATTCCTGTTTGCAAGCATGAGTAACCTCAAATTGTACTAGAGATGCAAATGCTGAGCTGTGTGCTATACAGACAGAAGTTTGGGGTTGAAGAGAAATGGTACCCTGCCGAGGACTCCGACTTATTTTGTCTGGGTCCCTGCTTGGTGCCAATCCACAAGCCACAGCCAAGAGCACTGGCCTCACCACCGTTCAGGTACCTAGTCCTGTGGGCACTGGTGCATGCTCTTCATGAACGGTTCCATGTGTCCAGGAGTGGATGTGAGTCAGAGCTGCCTTCCTGTGTGGTCTGCTTCGGGGTGCTAATTTCAGTGTGGAAACACATGTGTTTTTATTTGGCAGATTCTCGGCCCTGGTTCTAAAATGATGGGATTGGGGAATGGGCGACGCAGCATGAAATCTCCGCCCCTTATCCTGGCTGCCCTGGTGGCCTGCATCGTTGTGCTCAGCTTCAACTACTGGATTGCTAGCTCCAGAAGTGTGGAACTCCAGGTACCTTGTTTTCTAGAGAGTATGGATGACATTAAATGTGCAGGCAGCGCCATTGGCTCCCTGTTTATTGTCAGCCAACACCTTGAGTTCTGGCAGCCCATGATAATGGGGTTTTAGGTCTCTGCACAAACCCCAATTGGTCCCTCCCCCTGCCCCCCAAAGCCCAGTACTGCATCCTCTGTGACTATTGAGACATACCTCTCTCTGCTTCCCTGTTGAGCATTTGGGGAGGAATGGAACACTGGCTGCCAGAGATGAACTGGACACTGTCCATTCCTCTCCTTCAGTCCACTGGAAAAAACAAGGGTCGTGTGGGTGGTAATTTTAGGTTTCCCACAGATCATAGCCAATTACGAATGAGGCCATGTTGTCCGGGTTGGGTTTGTTATTGTTTGGTTTGGTTTTTGTCAGCTTGACACAAAAGAGTTTTCTGTGACAAGGAAACCACAGCTGAGAAAATATTTCCATAATATTAGCCTATTGGCAAGCCTGTGTGGCATTTCCTACTGATTGATGTGACTGAGTGTATCCAAGGTGGGGTGGTGTAGATGTTGACAGGAGAGCACATGCAACCCTGGCCAGGTAGACCTTAGTTGTACAGGAAGCAGGCTGAGCAAGCCAAGAGGAGAAAATCAGTAAGCAGGAATCCTCCATGGTTTCTGCTTCAGTTCCTGTCTTTAGGTTGCTGCCCTGTTTGAGTTCCTGCCTTAGCTGTCATCAGAATGTGTCAGCCAAATCAACCCTTTCCTCCTCATGTTGCTTTTGGTCATGGTGTTTATCATAGCAAACGGAACTCTATCTAAAACACATACTAAACAAGGGCAGAGTCTCTCCTTGATAGACGAGGGCTCTCCTGAGGCCTCCTGCTCTGTAGGTCATGATTGTTGTCCTTTCTCTGTCTGGTGTAACCCTGCAGAGAATACACTCATCCCTCCACTTGATGTCTGCCATTGACTGCCTCTGACAAGCGTCTAATTCAAGTATTTTAGCAAGCCCCCCGTCGTGTCCCCTGGGTAGTCTTCCACTCACTACCCCTTCCCCTTGTTCTGTTCTTTGCTGGGCTGTAAGCTTTGGTCCTGTGACGTCTTTGTTGAAGGAGCTGGCACTATCTTGGCTCCTTAGGACTGTGGTTTTCTTGCAGACACGCATCGTGGAGCTGGAAGGCCGGGTCCGCAGAGCAGCTGCAGAAAGAGGCGCTGTAGAGCTGAAGAAGAATGAGTTCCAGGGCGAGCTAGCAAAGCAGCGAGAGCAGATCGATAGGATCCAGTCTAGCCACAACTTCCAGCTGGAGAATGTTAACAAGTTACACCAGGATGAGAAGGCAAGGCCCATTGTTTCCCCCACTGCCATTTTCTGAATGACACTTCTACATGTATGTATTCTGGGTGTAGATTTGCAGTTGCATGGAGGTTTGAGTCTGCTGGGAAGCTTTGGGTGCTGTCCCCCAAACTGCTCCGCTGTTGCGGTTGAAATGTTTGCAGTGTTGGTAGTGGGGAAATAAGCAGAGTGAGGTGGGATGAAATCTTCCTTCTGTTGGCATCAGCCTCCTCTCTCTTCTGCCAGTCTGTGGCAAGTGCTTGCCACAGGAAGGCACTGTTTGTATCTTTAGGTATCTCAGACACAGATTTAGAAGCAACCTACAGACCAAATAGAATATTAAACATAAATGACAAAAATTAGTCTCCCTAAGATCTAAAACATGCCATCAATCCAGAAAACAAAAGACAAATGCCTCAAAGACTTGAATGGAAGGTATAAATATAAAATTGGAAGAAGAGAAAGCAAAAGGCTATAAAGGAAAAGCAAATTGGATATGAAGTTTACTTGTAGGTAAACAGACTAACAAAAAACACCACACAGAGGGAGGTGCTGCTCCCTGACACCATCAGCAAAAAGGGACGTGGCAGCTAGGTTGTAAATTTTAAAACTGCACTGTATACAGATTGAAAAAAATGCCTCCTGCTCATTGAAATACCTAAACCCCTTCACTTTTTCTGAGGGTTATGGGACTGAAGTCTCTTTATTTAAGCCTATGGTGACAGAGGCCATTAATGTCTTCTGTCCAAAGTTCATAAAAGCCATGGCCACTTACTGTTCTCCTGGTTCTATGTAGCACTCCCTCCCTGGCCATGGCTGCTTGGTTAGAAGGAGGCTTGTATGAGGAATGTGTCACAGGTCTTGTGTCCTCATGACAAATGCCTGAGAGAATCAGCTTCATGGAGGACTCTGTCCGTGGAGGACCCTGCTGCTCCTCCCCTGGGGCTGTTGAATGCAGGACAGTGGTTCAGTCTCTGGCTGGGGGCATGTGGCGCCTCCATTGCCTTTTTATTCCACCCCAGCCCCAGCCTGTGGCACAGCACACCCACATTCAGTGTGGTCTTTCCCCCTGTAGAAACACGCCACACCCCCAGGTACTTTCTAAACCTCTTACCAATCTCCTAGGCATTCGTCAGTCTAATCAGTCCACAGTCAAGATTCAAAGCCCACTTCACTTCAGGATGAGCCTTTCAGCCTTTGACAGGGTCCTTCCCGCTCCTCTCCTCATAGTAGCAGGAACTGAACCCAGGGCCTCTCACCTGCTAGGAAGCTCCCTGCCCCACTTTTAAAAAAATGCTTTTAAGTTTTGGAACAGGGTCTCACTAAGTTGCCCAGGCTGGGCTGGCCTTGAACTCAGTGTTTCTGCCTCAGTACCCCGAGTGACAGCGCTTATGCTGCCGATGTGGGGGCTGGGGCTCGGAGCACCCACATCTGTCACCCAGGGTGAGATCTAGGCCCTGAGTGGACCCCAGGGCAGGTGTTACCTTTGCTTTCAGCCACCGTCTTCCTTCTGTGTAGACAGTGTTCCTTCGCTGGCTCCACATGAAGGCGGGGCTGCTGAGGGGCCATCCTGGTCCCTGGTCTGGGCCCAGCACCATGTGCAGGTGGCGAGGTTCCGTCTGCAGCCGCTCATAGCACACCCTCCCTGTCTTCCTGCATTGGACACTGTGACGGGCCAGCCGGCTGTGTTTGACAGGGATGCAGTTCTTCATCCGTGGGTGACTAGGCCAGGTCTCCAGTCCAGCTCCTCAGTGTCTCCCTTGGGTCTTCTGAGAGAGTCTTGCTAAGGAGCAATGCAGCTGTGGAGTTTTCTTAAAAGTTGTTAGTTTTCTGTCTGTCCTGCGCAGTGCAGTAGCCACTACCCATGTGAGGCTATTGAATGCTTGAATGGTGGCTAAAGGGGCTGGTGGGTGAAATTTAATTTTAACTAACTGAAATTAACTTGTCAAATACGGTCAGTGGCTGCAGTGTTGGCTGGCCTAAGAGTGGGTGACTGGGAAGGCAACTGGCTTGGGCTGAAGTCTTAAGAGTCATGTTCTTTGGACAAGCAGACCCGTGGGCGGTCACAGGAGGCGCTTGCTTCCTTTCTCTGTGGGTCATACACATGACTGGTCACCTTGAATCTAAAAATCCAATATCTGAAGTGTACCACCTCCTGAAACTTTTTAAGCGCCTGACTCAAACGGGTGTGGATTTGGGGACACTTTGGATGCCATATTTTCAGGTGAGGTATGCTGAATGAGTAAAGTTTGTGTAAATATGCTAAAATCTAAAAAGCTTTGATCCTGAAATACTAACGGTCCCAAGTATTTGCCCAGCGAGAGTTGGTAATGGAACCTTAGACACCTTTGGCCAGCACCCCCCACCCCCCAGAGTCTTGAAGGTTGCTGCTTGCTGTTCGGCTGCTGGGTTATCAGTCAGTCCATTGGATTCACGGTTGTTTATGCCCCTTTGTGAGGTCTGAACTCAACCTGAGAGCTCATGGAGAAAAACTTAAAGCAGTACATGCATTGCCCCAGACTCTTTGGGCACCAGGGCTCAAAGACTACATAATTTTAAAAGGTTGCCCACACATTCCTGTGTGTCCACAGTTTGTGTCAGTTCTCAGGTCATTGTGATGCAGCAGACCCAGAGGCTAGAGCTTGGGATCAAGTGTTTTGTGGCATCGCAGCTAAAAAATGGATAACCTGGCTCTATCTTCTCAGCAATTTGACTTTTCCTAAGTGAGTGGGGTTTGTTTGTTTGGATTTTTGGTTTTCAAGACAGGGTCTCACTATGTAGTCCTTAACTGTCCTGAAACTAGCTTTGCAGAGCAGGCTATCCTCAGAGATCTGCCTGCCTCTGCCTCCTGAGTGCTGGGATCATAGGTGTGTGCCACCACCATTCCGCTCTAAGTGAATGATTTAAAAAGCCAGAGGCAGAGGCAGATGGATCTTTGAGGTAGAGCCCAGCCTGGTCTACAGAGTGAATTCCAGGATAGCCAGGGCTACACAGAGAAACCCTGTCTCAAACAAAAAAGAAAGAAGGAAGGAAGGAAGGAAGGAAGGAAGGAAGGAAGGAAGGAAGGAAGGAAGGAAGGAAGGAAGGGCCAGTATGATAAGTGAGATAGTTTCTTTAAAGAGTTGACAAAAATGTTGGACTAAACTATTTCTTAAAAATGTACTCATTTTATGGTTTGAGTGTTTTTTTCTACATGTAAGTACTCCCAGTGTGTGCCTGGTGTTCACAGACACCAGAAAAGGCCACTAGATCCCTTGGAGCTGGAGTTACAGATGGTTGTGAGCTGCCGTGTGTGTGCTGGAAACTGATGAACCATCTCTTGAGCTCCTGAACTAACTGTGTTGGAACTGGTGGAAGCTGGGTCAGCTTGGAACACACCACTCACCACTACACTTTTCACCCAGATTGCTGCCCTGCTCAGAATTTGAATAAGGTTCAGTCTTGGGATCCTTAGCACTGAAACCAAGTTGCTCAGGAGCCCTTCACATGGACTGGACCAGGGTGTTGAGCAAGTGTGAGGTACCATTTCAGAACCTCAGCATCTCTTCAGTAGGCCCAACCATAATCTCACACCTGTGGGCTCCATCCAAATGTTACAAATGTTATACATTTTGAGACAGGATCTTTGTACCCCAGGCCAACTGAGAACTCTGTTTCCTGCTGCCTCTGCTTTATAAATGGTGGGATCCAGGTTATTAACCCTGCTGGGCAAGAATGAGACCACTGCCATAATTTTTTGAGCCATATTTGAACCAAGCTTTATTAAATACTGACCAGGACAGTGGACTCTAGCCAGGTCCATACTTGGGATTCCCAGAGAATGACTGCAAATCACATTAGTCTGGTGCTTATAAAGACAAAACCCACAAGGCTAGTATTTTCTGACTTAGTGCAACGGAGGGGGGCAGTGGATGTAGGTGAGCATACATCCTGACATACTTCCTACCCACATGTGATCAAGCAGATCCTGTGCAGTTGGAGCAACCAACCTTATTTATAGAAGTGAAAACACTTGGCTTGTTATCTTCCATGAACAACAGCTCCCAGCATTCCAGGAAGTTATCTGTCCTTGGGCAAGTGGGGCTAATAGGTTAGAGGTATTTTTGCTTTATAGATCTCTTAAGCATAATAATAAGCTTAAAGCATAACTTTAGTTCTCATAAGGTGTGCACAAAGTACCATGCCTGGCACCCCGATACTATTTAAAGGCCATAATAAATCATCAAAGTGTCTATTCCTTCTCAGTCTGTTGTCTTCTTTCTCTCCTGCCCAGTACAGCTGGTGCTGTGAGTGTGAATGGTTGCCCTTGTAGCTTATGTTCATGGCCTTTCACACATTCAAAGGCAACATGTTTTTTATGCTCATTTTTCAGGTATTTGCTCAGGTCCTTGATTGCTCTTCTTGTAGTCAGTTTTCCTTTGAGGTCCTTGCTGAGTTCTCCTCTAGTTCATTCCTTAAAACAGCCACACCCTCCTCAAACTGATGTTTGTTCAGGCACTCCTCACTAAAGTGACTTTCCTTCTTTTCGGTTTCTCTCTGTTGACAGATGACTGCAGTGAGCTGTTCTGCTCTGCTTCCTGGGCTCTTGGAGTTTTTAATGTTTGTGGAGTTTTCCCAAGTACAGTCTGGGCCCGTTATAGAGCTGTGACGGGAATTTAATACATTCTGCCCAAACTCAGAAAATGAAAAATAATTGTGTATTATTATATGTGTTAAATTTGTTTTGTGAAACCACTGTTTCAGTTCATGAAAAAAATGGGTGTGTGTGCGTGTATGTTTGCTCTGACTCCCAAGGTAAGCTTTGTCCTTGTAAATTATGGCTAAAGGAGCCTGGAAGATTCAAGAAGAAATCCAGAAGCTGGCTTGGAGGATTATATAGGAAACCTATTTTTTCTAGTATTTCCTTTGTTCTGTTCATATGAGTGTTTTCCCTGCATGTATATATGTGCCCTGATTGCATGCCTGGTGTCCATAGAGGTCAAAGAAGGTGTCCGATCTACTGGATGGTTTTGAGCCACCATGTGGGTGCTGGGAATAGAACTCCAGGTCTTGTATGAGAGCCGCAAGTGTTCTTAACTGTGGCCTGCTCCCAGCCGCATGAAACCGATTTTAGTGAGCTGTGGTGTTGCTCCCAGAGTGACCTCTACATCACATCAGTTTCTTTCCTCACTTCTCTAAGTAGAACTGTGTGTCTGACCATTTCGGATATTTCATGACATTAGCTGGCACTTAATAGAATCCCAGGGGTTTGGTTACTGAGTGGATGGAAGCCCATGGGCCCGTGTCCTAGATAACATCTATTCAGTTTTTTTTTTTTTTTATAAATACTTTATTTTTTTTTCTTCAAGTTACATCTCAGTCACAAACCCCTCCCTATTCCCCCTTCCTATTCTGCCCTTCCACCCTCTTCCCCCCAGAAGTTTCCCCTTTCAGTCCAACAAATGGTTCCTTCTCTTATAACAGTAAGTATTATACAAAACAACAGATATAAATATGCCACATTTATGAGAGTTAAATGGCCCAGTATACCTTCCCAATGTCCAGTTTATACATATTTGGCCCCTGACTTTAACATTCTACTATCTAACCATCTCCATGAGTTTAAAGGTCTATATGTGACTCAACATTCATACTAACTTGCAACACACTTTTAAGAGTATCTTCTTAGATCTATAACACCCTCTTGATTCCTAAACAACTCAAAATTTAACTATGAGACTCTATCTGTCTATTCTTCAACCACCTCAGAGACCTGAGAGGGATAAATATATCTGCTTATATAGGACGTGCAGGGCCTGCAGCTTCCAAAACTAAGAAAGGACATATTTTGAAGGAAGACGAGCTTCTCTCAAATACTTGGACGATGATAGTTTTTAGATGCAGATGTCTTCTTCCAAGTGAGACGTATAGTTACTGCAGAAGTCAGCACACAGAGCAGCATGAGGCAGAGCCGTTCAGGAAGGGAATGTGAGGGCGAGACAAACCGTAGCTGGCTAACTGGGTGGTCGGTCCATTGGAGAAGATGGTGGAAGTGGTGATGTCATGGCTGCTGTCGTTGGCAGCCTTGTCTGACCCTTCCTCCCGTGAATGACCTTTCCCACGTTGCTATCACTTGCACAGAAAGATAGGTGGCCATGTTCCGAGAGCAAACTTGGAAATAAGATCCCCTTGGCTAGGATATTGACCAAGCAATCAGGTTCTCCATTGTGAGCCAAGTCCCAGAGAGTGTGCACTCTTTTAATAGTACTTTTTGAGTGTCCTTTCTCTGAAATGCTCAAGACTACAAGTATTTCTGGTTTTGGATGTTTAAATTACATATATGCATATTTACATAGACTTTCCTTGTTGAACACCCCTAAACTGAAAATCTCAAAATTTATTGAATGTTTATTTATTTATTTATTGAGTTTGTCTTTGGCAGGATGGCACATGCTGCTTCTCGCCCCGCGACTGGGGATCACTTGAGCCTGGGAGTTTGAAGCCATCTGGGCAATTCTGTCTCAGAATGCTTCTTTAAGGTTTTAGATTTTGCTCCTTGGACTAGAGCTGCTTAGCATGTAACTAAGTTTAGGTAAGAACGACCTCAGCTGGGGGCTAGGAATGTGGCTCAGTAGCAGAGGGATGTTAAGCATGCTGGGGGTCTAGTGACGAGTCTTTAGACAGTAAATCCCACTGTCCATTTTTGTTGCATAAGAATCATTCATTTTGTGGAATCCATATTTAAAAACCCTGTGCTGGTTATGTAATATCTCAGCATTCTTGTGTTAACTCATTTTCTCAGATCCCCACAGTGGGCCGCCATTCTCCACAGTGGGCCACCATCTTGGTACATTTAATCCCTTCAAGCTGACCTGGGGTAAATGTTTCAACCACTCTTTGTGGTACAGGCCTTTTATTCCATCTGAGGATTCATGTTTTTGCTTATGTAAACCATAGAATTTTCCAAAGACTCTCTTTTATCTTCTAACATAAAGTCCTATTGTCTTGGTCTTTAAAATGGTCCACACCTGGGAAAAAAATCTATTTACTCAGAGTCATCAGCCATCAAAGTAATTTTGATCCTACAAGTTGTTGAGTCGGCTCACTCTTCGCATCTCAAGCTCAACCACCAGCACAGCCTCCAGCCCATGCTGTGGCCTCCTGCTCAGGTGACTGTCCTGAATTCAAAGCTTTGCCTGATTCAGCTGAGTAGACAGGCTGGTGCACTCTGGTTTCTGGCCCTGTGTCTCAGGATACTTTGAAATAGTGGTTAAATCCATGTTGAACATGCTTTGTGGAGCCGGTTGTGTTTCCTGTACCTCTATTGCACGGAGTGCCCAAAGGCTTTGGGGACAGTCATCTGTGAACTCAGCCACGTGTCCAATCACTGAGCCCTTCACTTGGGAGCTCACTGGGTTGCAGCTGCGAATATGTTCCCACATACCTGCTTGACTTCCTTACACCTGCCAGGTGCCTGGAGCGCCCATCCAGCCAGGAGGAAGACCTTCTGTCTGTATCTGCTAATCCCGTCAGAACAAATGACCGCAATGCATAGCTTAAATCCTTAGAGTTTATCCTTTCGAATTTCTCAAGACCAGCAGTCTGAAAGAAAGGAGTCGACAGCGTCCTGTCCCTGTAGACTCCAGGGTCAGCCTTCCTTGTGTCACAAGCTTCTAAAGATCTTCAGCAGTGCCTCCTCTGTAGATATGTTACCCCAGTTTATTCCTCACCACTCGTGTGGCCTTCTTCCTTTTGGGTTTCCATGTCTACACCTCCTCTCTGGTGAATTCCAGGCAAAGGGGACAGAGCCCTCCTATTAACCTCGTTAGTTAGTTCTGTGTGTGTAGAACTATGTTTCTGAATACCATCACTCACTGGTTCCAAGTAATATGAATTTTTCAGGTACACCTATCTCACCTACAATATCTTGTGTGTGCTGTATCAGCAGGTTTACTTCCTCCGTACTCACTGTAGGCACAATGGGGAGGCCATGCAGCTGTCAAAGGACAATGTTACATTCTACATTTGGGAGCAGTAGCAAACAAAGGATTTGATTGTGGTCATATGTTTTGTTATTGTTGTAGTTTGTTTTGTTTTGTTTTTTTTGAGGCACGGTTTCTTTGTGTAGCCCTGGCTATCCTGGAACTAACTCGCTCTGTAGACCAGGCTGGTCTTGAATTTAGAGATTCACTTGCCTCTGCTGGGATTAAATGCATGCACCACCACTGCCTGTCTTGTGGCTATGGTTTTAAACCATCAATAAAATACTATCCTTCCGTTTTTGTGTACATGTTCCTCCGTGTGTGTGTGTGTGTGTGTGTGTGTGTGTGTGTTTGTGTGTGTGTACATACATGCAGGTGCATGTGCACTTGTATTCATGTGGAGAATGGAAATTAATGTCATGTCCTCCTCAATCACTCTCTACCTTGTGTTTTGAGACAGGGTCTCTCATTGAACTTGGACTGTTGAATTTAGCTAGGCTGGCTGGCCAGCAGGCCCCAAATGTCCTCCTGTCCATCTCCCAAGAGCTAGGATTGTAGGTCTGTGCGGTGGTATGGCTTTGTTCCTGGGTGCTGGGGACTTGCACTTGCATGGCAAGCACTTTGCCCACTGAGCCTTCTCCTAGCCCTCTTTTGTTAGCTTGAGTTTTGTTTTTCTTAAACATGTATTTATATGTGTGTCTCTGTATGAGTGTGTGTACATGTGTGCATACATGTATGTAGGTCTTTGTGTATCTATACATGTGTTTATGTGTCTATGTGTGTACATTTGTGCATATATATATGTAGGTGTCTTTGTGTATACATGTGTGTATATGTCTGTGTGTACATGTGTGCATACATGTATGTAGGTGTCTTTATGTATACATGTGTGTATGTGTCTGTGTGTGTACATGTGTCTCTGGGTGTGTATGTACATGTATGTCTCTCTGTAAGAGTGTATATATACATGTGTGTGTCTCTCTGTGTGAATGCATGTGTACATCTGTGTGTCTGTGTTTGAGTACGTGTGTACGTGTGTGTGTCTGTGTGAATGTCTTTCTGCGTGAGTGTATGTGTACATGTGTGTGTTTCTCTGAGTGAGTGTGTATGTATATGTGTGTACAGAGCAGATGTCACAGGAGCACTTGGGATGACCTCCTCTGTCTCTGTCCTCTGCTTATACCTTTGAGTAGGGTCTCTCCCTGTTCTGGGCTTGTGTTTTGTCAGTTAGGCTGGAGATCTGCAAGCTGCAGTAGCCCTCCCATCTGTCCTACCTTGGAACTGGGGTTACGGAAGTATGGTAACATGAGAGCCTGACTTGTCACACGGCTATGGGACCTGAACCCTGGTCCCCACAGTTTTACAACAAGTCCTCTCAACTGCTATCTCTCCTGCCCCATGTTTTAGAGGCACTCTGACCTGAAACTTACTATGTGGCCCAGGCTAGCCTCAAACTCACAGCAATCCTCCTGCCTCAGATTCCCAAGTACTAAGAGTACAGGCATAGACCATCATTCCTTGCTCAATATTCCTTTAATACGTGCATGTGTATGTACAGGTAAAACAAATTAATTTTCATTTGCTTTTTATTCATTATTTATTTTTAGTTTTGGGATGTTGTCCTCAAGTCAGCCTCCGGAGTGCTAGGATTGTAGGCATGAGCCTACAACCTGCTGAAAACCTGTTTCTAAAGATGTGAGGGGCAGCAGAGCTTGGAGTTTTAATTATTGACAGAAGCCCCTAAGTATTTACTTGTGAGGCTCTGCATTGTTCCCCAAGGTTGAGTTCATTCTGTTATGTTTTTGTCAGAAAGCTGATTTGGGGTCTGGTGATCTATTTGCGTCCTGAGTCAGGGGTAGGGTATTTACTGTTTGGCCCTCTTAGGGGAAGAGGGGTATCCTGGTCTACTGAGCGGCCTGTCAGGACAGCTGTAGATCTTTCTGCCAATTCGCTCATGTTTGCTTGCCAAACCTCAGTCAGAAATAGTGTCCGTCTGTGTCTGTGACTGTGGCTTCCTTGCTAGGCTGGGTCCCGGCAGCAGTGTGTACATTTGCTTTGACATTTATACTTTTTGAGTTCTTGTGAAGCCTGTTAATTAGCCTTGGAGCACAAAGAAAATCCTTAGAGTGTATTTCCTTTGTGATGGAAATAGAGTTCCTGGGAAAAAAAGGACTGAACAAAAGATCTGAGCAGGATGGAGAGGAAGCCACAGAGGCCTGCTCATTGCTTTGTGTTGAGAGAGAGAGAGAGAGAGAGAGGAGCACACAGCTGCTGCTGGAGCCCTAGGTTTCATTCAGCAGTGGGGAGATAGAGGAAGGCCTGGGCCTCTAGCAGGGAGATCCTCACTGTTAACTCCCTAGGGCACACTAAGGTGCTGTCAGCTCCCTGATTCCTCCCTGAGTGTGACACTATTCCAGAGGTGACTGAACTACTGAGTCTATTTGCCCCAGATAGGGAGCTAGCAACAAACCAAAACACAGACACCACCACGGCCCACTGTGCTGAACCAGTGAGTTTTATTGGAGTTACTTACAGGAACAGAAAATGATCAGACAGATTTGCCTCTGCGGGGGAACCACTCACCCATGTGAGAACACCCTTCTGGCACGAAAACCTTACTGGGAATGGATGTGGAAAGTGGAGTTGAGCTTCCCAGCCTTTATATGCAGGAAGGACGGGGACGGTTGGATAAAATGTATGTGGACCTTACACTGAAGTGGGTCCTGGGCTTCCTCCACCCCATAGTTGTGCATGATCCCAGGGCCTTGCATCATGGACATGCTGCTTTTTCTACTTAACTTGGAAGAGCCTGGGCTAGAAGTGGTTATGGCAGGATGGTGGGCCACTGGTGGCTGGCCTGAGAAGAAGGTAGTATTGCAGCGCAGGGAGGAGCCTTGGGGCCCTTTCCCAAAGGGTGTGTTAAACCATGAAGGAACATGAGCCTGACCTCCGGGACTGCTGTGGCCTGATGTGTCCACCCCTGAGGGTTAAATATGGAGCCCTGGCTAATGGGGGACTGTGTCAGGTGGGGAGCTGGGCAGAAAGGTGCCTTTCCCCATCAAGGGGCTCTTTAAATACCCAAACTGAAAAGAGCCATCACACTGAAACTAGGAGGGATCAGAATCGATTCTACAAGAGAGAATTGAGACAGGAGGAGCGATCAGCAGGCTGTGGTAGCGAGGAGGATGGCTAAGCTGAGGCAGAATGAAAGGAGGGTAGTACAAACTTGGACATAGGTTCTCATGGAGAAAGAGTTTATCAGGTGTAGCAAGTGATGTTTAGTCTTACTAGGTTGGAAGTTCTTAGTTTGCTGATTTGACTGTGACCGAGTCACAGATGGGTTTGTAGTTAAACTCAGGTAATTGACACTCCACAAACTAACAGCACATCCAGTTGGTGTTCTTTGAGTGTCCCATCTGCTCAGTTCTTATCTCCCTTGAGGAAGTGGGTCTGTGCTCTGTTTTGACCATACTTGCCTCAAGAGAGTGAGCACTTAAAAACCTGCTCAATTGAAGACCTGAATAAAATTTTAATTGCGTCATGGAAGACTTCAGAATGGAAGACTTTCACATGGAAGGTGGTGTCTTGCAATGTCAAGCTGGCCCTGATGGTTAGTAGCTGAACAAACAAGATGTGTGTCATTCTCAAACTCCGTGTTGCCCTGTGCTGCAGTCCATCTTCTGTTGCAGTAAGAAGACACCTGAGGCTGAGTTTGCTGGCGCACACCTTTAATCCCACCACTCAGGAGGCAGAGGCAGGTGACTCTCTGTGATTCTGAAGCCAGCCTGGTCTTCATATTGAGTTCCAGGCCAGCCCAAGTTCATAGAGAAACCCTGTATAAAAAACAGACAGAGAGACAAAGCACCAGTGTGCCTGAGATAGGTACTTTATAAAGCATGGGGGTATATTTAGCTCCAGTTCTGAAGGTTCACATTTGCTGAAGGCAGTAAGGATCCCTCATGTGCACATTGGTTTTGAAGGCACCAGTTCAGTCAACAGCAGAAAGAAACAAACCCTACAACTGTCCTCATCCTCAGGTTTGACTTCATAATCACTGGGAAGACCCCCCCTGCTGTGCAGTGGAGTGTGAACAGGCCGTGCTGCTGAGGCTGGATTTTATTTGTTCTCTCTGTGTCCACAATTGCTTCAGTGAGCTGTCCTTGTTTCTCATCACTCAATATACTTCTTTTATTGTTGGATATCCTGTGTTTGGGCATGCTGGTCACATAGAATCTGTCTTAGGACTTTGTTGCTGTGAAGAGACACAAGGATGACGATGGCAACTCTTAAAAATGAAAATATTTCATTGAGGCTGGCTTATGGTTCCAGAGTGTAGTCCATTATCGTCATGGCGGGAAGCATGGTGGCATGCAGGCAGACATGGTGCTGGAGAAGGAGCAGAGAATTGTACATCTGGATCCACAGGCAGCAGAAGTGAACTGACTTGAGCCTATGAGACATCAAAGTCCACCCCCACAGTGACACGCTTCCTCCAACAAGGCCACACCTCCTAATAGTGCCACTCCCTATGGGCCAAGCATTCAAACACATGAGTCTGTGGGGCCTTTCCTATTCAAATGGGCACAGGGTCCCACTGTGACACACCCACAGCCTGCTTTATTCCTCCTAATACAACAAGGTAAGCATTGATGGGCAGCACATGAAGAAAATACTCAGCCAACCCTTCTTTGATGTTCATTTTCTCTTTGGTTTCAGCACGTTGAGATCTGCAGTTATTCAGGGTTAAGAACCAGTGGTGGATTCATTGTCTTTCTCTCACTGTGACAGGGCACCTGGTACAGTCAACTGAAGGGAAGACGTGTTTGTTTGGCTCACAGTTAAGGCTTAGTAGCTGTTCAGTGGTCAGATGAATGCTTGTTCCCTCTCAGTCCAGCCTTGCCACCTCAGTTTACCCCATCTAGATGCTCCCTCATGGGCATGCCCAGAGGGTTTTCTCTCAGGTGATTTCAGAGTCTCTGCACTTGACAGTTAGTATTAGCCATCACAAGTCATGGCCCTGATGAAACTCTGTCCTCCAGGCAGGGCATGACCATTGCCATCTTGAAATCCACAGCTTCTTAACATTGGGCTGACTACCATTGACTTACAGACAGAAGGAAAGGACTCACTGGCTGCTCACGGGAAGCTCATGAGGCAGGCACCAAATGCATGTGGGCCCCTCTCTGAGACTGTATAAGTGGTTAACAGCTACTTCAGGGTGGGGAAGCCTTCTCTGTAGTGGTATACCTGCCTTAAATTGTCTGTGATCTTGCAGGTAATCCTCATCCCTGCTTCCATAAATAACTATTAAACTCACTGGCCCACTACTCTAGACTTGGATGGAAATGAATTAGTCTGCTGTTGGTATCCTATCTACGATGAATAGTTTTGTGCACATGTCCACAGGGAAAATTCACCTGTGTGTCTATAATTAGCTCAGGTGCACACTCACTTCTGCCCCCTGAATGTCAGCGCACGTCTCCTGCACAGGTAAGAAAGGGTATGGACAAGATTTCTGTTGGGAACAATACAGTGTGGCCACCACAGGGGCTCTATGCATGGCTTCTCTGGCCATCTGTATCCTAGTCATGAGTACGTATTGCTTCAGGGCTTAGCCCACATCCTCTGGCAGCAAACACCCCAGGGCAAGGGCCGAGGAGGCTGTGGCCTGACCTCAGTTCACTCGCTCATGGGGCTCCCCATGCCTGGCTTGTTTGGGGGCCTCCTGGGAGTTCTCTTTAACCCAACGTACCTGTAGAGGCATGAAGTAAGCCAAGAGCCTGGGAGGTATTTGTGGCAGCTGATCCCCATTTTCTTTCCTCTGAAGGGGCCTTACAGGTGTACAGGTAGACCAGGAAACCAAAGCAGGCTCCCTGAGGCAGCAGCTTTTTGTTTGCAGAGGGCATCTCCAGGAGAAACATCAGGAGGGCACCAGGGCAAGTATCTAGACAGGACCAGAAAGGGAAAGGGGAGGCCCCAGGGACCCTATACAACACTCAAACCAGATAGCTGTTCTGGTATCTTTTAGGCCTATCTTGTCCTTAATGTATGAAGCTGTTACTGTCCCTTTCTCTGACACTTTGTCCTGGTCTTTCTCAGCCGGCCAACTCTTCTGCCAGGGAACGGACTTTGCAACCTTCAGAAACCTGCCATCATCCCATGTCCCTCCCTTTCTCCTTCCCTCTTCTCATCAACACCTGTACAGACGGTTTCCTGGTTGTTATTAGTTCCCAATGGCCAGTTTTGGCCTATAGCTCACTTTCCACAGAGCCCTCCTTACCCCAGGGAAGAGAACTCCTTGCAGCCCTGGGTCTGCAGAATAGATCCCAGCGTGGGTGTGGAGTACCCTGGCCCTCTACTGGATTGTAACTTGGGCCTTCCTGCTCAGCCCTGCTGTGAAGGTGGGAGGATGTTGCTCTCCTCCTTAAAGGCACAGGACTTTCTGGCAGGATCGCTTTGGTTGTGTGGTGTGGCCGCCTGTGTGCACTAGTTATTTCCTGCATAGATGGCGTCTGGCCTGTGCTGTTCAGCTTTAGTTTCTTTCCTTTGTTGTGACATGTGGGAGGAAGTGCTCAGCCACCAAGCCACAGGTGGAATGCTAAGAGCCTCTGTGCGCTGTCTGAAGCGGTAGTGTAGGCTGGTCATTGCATGCCTCTAGGCGCTGTTAGCTTGGACAGGAGTTCTTGGACAGGGCCGCTTGTCAGAAGGTACCCATGCATTTCCAGTTGTCTGTCTACCTACCTCCCAGCACAGCCAGAGGCCAGTGGAGGAAAGGTGGCTGTATACAGCCGCAGGGATGGTATGGTTGTGAAACATTAGGGTTTCAGTTTGATAAGCTATGTGGAGGGCAGCTTTGCAGGCAGAGCTGGCTGAGGCCTACATTCCTCTTGAGGAACTTCTTTAATTGCAGCTGTGGAAAAGAAGGGAAGCCTTTTTGTGCTTGCTGGGTGGTTTGACTTGAACCGTCTCCCGCAGGCTTCTGCACTGTGGTGTTGGCCTCAGCTGGCACTGCTATTTTGGTTGTAGAAATAGGCCACTGGGGGCATCTGCAGAGCTGTTTCCTTCCAAGTTGAACCACTCCCTCCTATGGGGGAAAGGAATGCTGGAACATTGAGGAAACTAACCAAGGAGGCTCAGAGTGATCACAAATCCTACCCGTCCAGGGTTACACAAACAGGAAGGATTATGGGGAACTCCGCAGGTGGAAAAGGGAGCTCTGGAAGGCAACTTTCCTGAACACCCTGGGTTAGCCATGCTCCTATAGTGGCCCCTCACGGTGTGGTGTGGCGATGGCTCCCCAGTAAAACTCAGCCACACGAGGCTTCTGCTGTGTCTGCTGGAAGTGAGCAGGTGTTTGTCCATGTCACCCCAAGAAAAGTCGTGTAACAAGGCAGGTCCTCAGACCGCCTTGTCCCCCCTCCTCGTGTCAGGTCCTCAGACCGCCTTGTCCCCCTTCTCATGTCTGTTCTGGTTACTGGGCGTGTGAATTGTTCCTCCATGTTCCTTAGCATAATGAATGCTGTCGACTTCTGAAACTCTGATCCAAGGTCACAGTGACAGGAAGCCCTGCACAACTCATCATAAAAGACCAACTCTCCTCTCCTAAGAGACAGGCTGATGAGACATAAGCACGGTAAGTTTCAGAGTTTCCCGTGACAAGAGGACTTCTGAAGTGAAGCCCAAAGACCCGGGTGTCATCTTCATGTGTAGGTGTCATGTGATAGGAATAGTTGTGTTGAAAAGTGGGACCGGAGGATATGATCAGCACAACGGACAAGAGAGGGCACTGTGCTGTGCGCTGAGTTCTGGGCTTCTGCTGTCCTGAGGGCAGGGCCCCTCTGCAGTGCTAGCCACTGTTGTCTAGTCTGTGGCCAGCTCTGACGTGACAGGTGAGGAAGGTTAGGGTGATATTTACCAGTGAGGAAAATGAGTCTAGTTTCTGCATCTCTGCCCTGGAGAGTAATTCCCATTTCTTCTGCTGAGTCCTGGGGGAGAAGGGGAGGAAAATTCTGCATCTGACTCCTTCCCTTCGAGGTTTCATCTCTATTTCTTTTGTGTGCTCTCCCACCGAGCCACACTGATCACCCTGTAGTGTCTACCTGGAGCCATGTGAGAAAACATGAGGTGGGGAGGGGACTTTGTTGTTTTTAGGTTTTGGAAATGTAGCTGTGGGTAGTGAGAATGTCCCTAGCATCTAGAAGAGGTGAGTGGACCAGGAAGCATATGTGTGCTATAATGAAGGGGAAAAAAACAGGTCCCTCCTGATTTGACCATAATGTGGCCATTAGAACTCAGCATGTGGCCAGCAAGATGGATGGCTCAGGGTGTAGAAGGGCTTGTGTCCAGGGGCTGAGACTGGGCTCTATCCCTGAATCCCATGGGAGGAAGGAGACATTGCCATACTCTTTGCTTACACACACACACACACACACACACACACACTCAATTGAAAACAGAGAAGCCCTGTCTCTAAAAACCAAAAGGAAAAAAGAAAAGAAGCAGCTCATCAGAACAGTCCACCCTCCACAGTCCCAGTTGTGGAAACAGAGGTGCAGGGTGGTTAAGGGGAAGTCCTCTATCTGGGCTTCATTCCTCTTGATGGCTGAGGAACTGCCCACTGAAGAACAAGCCATGATTTTTACATTCCTCTGTTGGTGGACATTTTGGTTGTTGTCTTGTTTCTCTCCACCCATTCCTCTTCTTTATTTCTCTTTTATCCCATTAAGGTGTGAGGTGGTCTGAAGAGGAATGGCCCCCTAGACTCATGTGTTAGAATGCTTGGCCCATTGGCCTCCTCCAAGGCCACACCTCCTCCAACAAGGCCACACCATTAGGAGGTGTGGCCTTGTTGGAGGAGGTGTGGCCTTGGAGGAGGTGTGTCAGTGTGCAGGGAGGTTTTGAGGTCTCCTGTGCTCAAGTTAACGTCCAGGCTGGCACACAGTCTCCTTCTGCTGCCTGTGGATCTAGATGTAGAACTCCCAGCTCCTTCTCCAGCACCATGTCTGCCTGCACATCATATTTCCCACCATGTAATAATGGATTAAACATCTGAAGCTGTAAGCCAGCCTAATGAAATGTTTTTCTTTGCAAGAGTTGCCGTTGTCATGGTGTCTCTTCACAGCAAAAAACCCTAAGACAAGAGGCCTACAAAAGTACTTTGGCAAGTGAGATTACAAATGTGATTGTAATCTCCAACTCACAGAGATCTGCCTACCTCTGCCTTCTGAGTACCGGGATTAAAGCTGTGTGCCACCATAATCTACTTTCAGATTTAATTTTTATGAATGTGACAGAGGTGTGTGTGCGCGCGCATGTGTGTGAATTGTGGGGAAAGTAAACAGGAGAGCTTGGACAGAATGGGCTTATTGTTGCCATGTGCCTCAGGCTTCAGCTCTGGCCGCTCACCGTCTGCACACACAGTGGTATGGGCTGCTTCATCCTGAGAAGGGCTGAGATATAACAGCAGTCCATAAGACCTATGGAGTGGAAAATTCCAGTGTCCTGAAGGTTCTACCGCATCCGTCACATGTTTGTGAGGAGCTGGTATCACAGTGCACTCACAGCCCTGCTGACTAAGAGACAAGCACATGCAGTTCCTATAGGTCATAAAACCTACAAGAAGCAACTGGCGGGCTGGAGCGATGGCTCAGAGTTAAGAACACTGGCTGTTCTTCCAGAGGTCCTGAGTTCAATTCCCAGCAACCACATGGTGGCTCACCCATCTATAATGTGATCTGGTGCCCTCTTCTGGCATGCATGCAGGCAAAGAGAACACTGTATACATAATAAATAAATTAAAAATATTTAAAAACTGTGATGGAGATGTAACCTGAAGTAATAAACATTAAAAATATGTTTAAAAAAAAGTAACTGGCTTACGTACTTGCTGTGCTCCACTTTGGGCCATTCACTTTGAGGTTACTCTGCCTCCAGCAGAGACCTGCCATCACCAGCATGCCATGTTGGGGGCAGCAGCAGCCTCGAAACCTTATGTGTTGTGACTCCTGATTGTAGCAGGAGGCCACAGCATGCATCGACCTACAACCTACACGTCAGTGCAGGTTCACGGTTTACTTTGTTAAGTTCTAGGGTGCTAGGATGTTGGCACCCCGTGAAGTCACCAGAGGCTGTTTGCAGCATCTCCTTCCTGAAGTGAAAGGTGACAGCAATGTTGCTGTATGGGTGCCACACTGAAAAACCCAGCAACCCCTTCATGTAACCTTCTCAGCCACTGCTCACCTTTCTGTGGATTTGCTTAATCACAGAATTTTGTCAGCATGGATCAACTGTCCTTCCACAGTGTTCCTGTTCCTATGGGAACATGGCTGTAGGGGGCTGTGGTGGAGTGTTTGGGGGTGAGTGTGAATTCAGCAGGATGTGGTCACCGAGAGTGTCTGTCTACTCTTTGCTCCTCACCCTCCTGCTCTTCTCCCCTCAGGCTCTGTGCTGTCCCAGGCCACAAACATCTGTTGAGCACTTAAAATGTCTCAGTGAGATGTGCTGTGACTAATGTCGAGAGCTCAGTTTACCTTGAAGACAGTAAAACATTTCCTTAGAACTTTTTATTGAAGATTACATCTTGAAATAATAATTTGTATATGTTAAAACGTTAAATAAAAATATTATTATTAAATTGGAGTAAAATACATGTAAAACTCACCATCCTGATCATTTAAAAATGTGCCATGAGGCCAGAAAGACTGCTCAGCAGTTTAGTGCATTTAAGTGCACTGCCTGCAGGGGACCTGGGTTCAGTTCCTGGCACCCACACAGCTCCCAGATGTCCACTTCCAGACACTCACCCCCAAACACTCCACCTCCACCACAGCCCCCCACACCCTCTGCTGACCTCTGAGCACTGTGTGCTCATATTTATGTGAGACTGTAGTCCAGGAGAGGAAGAAGCTGCGCCTGGCAGAGGAGGATGTGTGGGGACTTGAATTGAGGCATCGATTTGATTCCTCCTTCAGGGGTGGCTGGAAACCAAATGTCCAAGCAGGTACATTCCTTCACTGTGGATGGACAGCACAGTGGAGCAGAGCATTGTCCTGCCACCCCGCTGGCTGATCTGCTGCTGGCTGGATGCTACTTTCCTTCTCTGGTACATGCTTTGGAGGCTGAGTGGCCCTGTGACTCTGTGTTTGTCTTTCTTGCAGGCCATTTTAGTGAATAACATCACCACCGGTGGGAAGCTCATTAAAGACCTGCAAGGTGAGCCCCTCCCAAAGCCCAGCAGCTGCCTCAGGAAGAGCCTGCCTGACCTGACTCCCTCCCACAAGGGTCTCAGGTGACTCTGTCTCTGTAATCTTGTTTTAGTAGTAACCGAGCCATCCTTAGTGTGTTCTTTCCCCACCTGTCCCTATTAAATATTACTGTATATGTTGAAAGTTATGATGGACATGATTCAGCCCTTTATGATTCTTTAAGAAATACTGCAGTGGGGTGTGCTGAGGGTGGGGCACTTAGTGTTTGCCAGACCTTGGGCTCAATGCCTACTACCAAATGAGTAATGAAATTGGATGAGTAACTCTCAGTACTCCAAGACTTTAAGCACCAGCATGTAGAAGATCCCACACTGATCTCAGGCCAAGGTCAGACGAGTGGAGATGGGGTGCATTCAGGGTGGTATGGCTGAAGACTAGGCCAAGGTCAGAATGCACAAAATTATTCAAAAATAACTTTGTATAAAGTTGTCTTCAAGCTGTGTATATAAAGCACGTGTGGGGGCTGGTGAGATGGGGCAGTAGCAAAGGGGACTTGCTGCTTAGTCTGACGACCTGAGATTGATCCCCAAATCCACACAAGGAGAAACTGATGCTCACAAGTTGACCTTTGACCTCTATACCTACACAGTGGTGCATGTGCACACACAAATAGAATCTAGTAACTAAAGTTTTATTAGGTATTTTGAATAGGATCAAGTTGCAGGTTTCTGTGGGACGGAGTTTCCGTGTGTAGTGCTGTGAGGGCAGGGGAGTGGCCATTCTCTTCCTTTCTGCTTCTTTCTCTGCTGCTTGCTGTGAATTGCAGATCTCCTGTGTCTTTTATTTGTTTGTTTTTCGAGACAGGGTTTCTCTGTGTAGCCCTGCCTGGCTGTCCTGGGACTCACTCTGTAGACCAGGCTGGCCTCAAACTCACAGAGATCTGCCTGCCTCTGCCTCCTGAGGGCTAGGATTAAAGGCGTGCGCCACCACCAGACTATATTCTGTTGTCTTGTGTGTCTGAGGGCATGATAGCTACACAGAGACCAGTGAGGTGACTTGTTCTTTTGGCTTAGACCAGTTGAAGGCGCTGCAGAGGAGTTATGGCAGGCTTCAACAGGACATCTTCCAGTTCCAGAAGAACCAGAGCAGCCTGGAGAAGAAGTTCTCCTATGACCTGTGAGTGTGCTCCGGCTGAGGGCTGCCTCTTGGGGAGGTGCGTCTGTGTTCTCCCAGCAAAGGCCAAGGACAGAGTCCAGCCTGCCCGCTCTGCCTGTCACAGGACAGAAGGGACTCAGACTGCTGGGACTCATGTCCTTAAGAAATGAGTATCCAGCCGGGCGGTGGTGGCGCACGCCTTTAATCCCAGCACTTGGGAGGCAGAGGCAGGCGGATCTTTGCGAGTTTGAGGCCAGCCTGGTCTACAAAGTGAGTCCAGGACAGCC
>CAJQZJ010032727.1:4208107-4219582 GCA_907164525.1 Lophiomys imhausi
CAAAAAAAAAAAAAAAAAAAGAAATGAGTATCCTATTTACTAAGTATCAGCCAGTAGGGCTCATTTTACAGAGTAAGTAAGAAAGGTATGTTTTTGTGTGTGTGTGCAGGGGTGTGTGTGTGTGTGTGCACGCGCAGTGTTCAGCAGGAAATGAATTGTCACTATACCATTTTACAGAGTAAGTAAGAAAGGTATGTTTTTGTGTGTGTGTGTGTGTGTGTGTGTGCGCGCGCAGTGTTTAGCAGGAAATGAATTGTCGCTATACCATAACAGTTACATATAAACTAAAGTGAAGTTGTACCACTTTGACAATCTGAACACTTTAAAAATGTCAGGTGTGGATCTGGAGGGGTGTATTAGTGGTTAAGAGCACTGGCTGCTCTACCAGAGTACCCAGGTTCAGTCCCAGCACCCACATGGCAGCTCACAAACATCTGTAATTCCAGTTCCAAGAGACCCAATGCTCTTCTCAATTACTCTGTGGGTTCTTGCACACACACGGTGCACATGCATATACATGGGTACATATACACATAAGGATAAATATTTATTTTAATGTCATATGTGAGCTAAAAAATAGTCTGACATATTTTGGTAAGATATTGATATGTTATTGCTGGATGTTGGTGTGGCAGGTAGTTCATTGCCTGGAGAATCTTCCACATCTTACAGTGAGCATGGAGTTTAATGCGAACATTGGCATTTTAAAAGTTAGGCTGCACCCACTGGGAAGACAGTTCACAAGGCAGAGAACAAGGCTGCCATCATTTAGTTTTCCATCCCTTTCCCCCAAGAAAACTCTGACTAAAGGTAAGCATGGGGGTTGCCAGCCCAGCCCAAGAGCCTCTGAGCTTCTTCCACAGCGACTGTTCAGTCTGACTGACAGCAGCCACCCCACTTGTTAACATTTCTCACTTACTGCCTCATACATACAAAATTCATATAGTTTCAAAGCGTTTCATCATTTAAAAGGTATTTGGGCTTTTATCCTTCTACACAACAGCATAGGTTTAGCTTGCCACTAGATGTGCATTGTCAAATTCCTTCTTTTCTTGTTTTATTTTGAAATGGGTCTTCCTGTGTAGCCTAGGCTAGCCTCAAATTTGCATAGCACAGACTGGCCTGGAACTCATCTTCCTCCCATCCAGGTGCTGGGATCACTACACAGTGTTTCCCAATTGCTTCCTAAGAGTTAAGCTAGCTGTGTAGTCCCACAGCTGAAAGTAGTCGTCTCACACACACACCAGCCTCACAGAGTACCCATGTTCTTTTGAAATACCAGCGACTTGCCTTATTTTTTTCTGATTACTTCAAAACCCAATATTACAAAAAGCTTGAAACTGGAGCGCATTGGCAGTGACTCTGTGTGAACTGTGGCTCTCTGTGGTAGCCTTGTGCTGAGATAGCTGTGGTCACTTGTCCTATGTCTTCTCTGGGCCAGAACGTCACTATGTGTCTCATGACTGTGTGACTGCTAACTGCAGCAGACATGAGCAGACACTGGCCTTGAGGAGACGGGTGGACTGTGAACCTTTGGTGATTGTGCCTGACCTTCAGGGACTGGGCAGCATTTAGAGACCTTTTGCTCTGATTTGATGGAGAGTGCTACTGGAATCCAATGAGTAGAGACCAAGACACTGCCAAATGTCCCACAGTGCCCAAGACAGCTCCCACAACGAAGCCATGTCCGCCCCCAAACGTTCACCTTAAGCCTAGCGACCTGAGCTAGTGAAATCAAAAATTACACACAGACAAGTGCCAAATGCCCCAGACTTAAAAGTTAAAAGCCCCTTATAGCCAACACTTCCCCCAGTTCAGTGGCCTCACTTGGTTGACTCAAGATTTCAACCTCTGGGAAGTCAGCCATGGGCCAAAGGGAGAAGCCTCTGTCTCTGCCCTGGGCTGTGTCTGCATAGAGACACATGTGCCTAAGAGGTGGGCAGCCTCTATGGTATGTCTCTGGCTGACAATGTCTCTCACTGCTAGTGCTTAAGGAGCCCTGCTGCCAATGCAGGAAGCTTTTGGAAGTAATGGCCAGAGACTGTTGGAAGCTAGAAAGAGATAGCTGTCCTTAAGTTTCTTTGCATTAGAGACAAGATGTAAACACCTTGTTAGCAAATTTGTAATGTGCATAAAATTGTATGTTGAATTGAGAGCCCCTCCAGGCATGTCTGACACCTCAGTCTATTCACAGGCACATGGAGGCAGCCACAGCTGAGGGGAAGGGAAGGCTTCCCTAAGCAGTGTCTTTCTGGGAATCAGCAGGCATTCCCACTTGGCTGCTTGGCACACACAGCAAAGTTGATCACTGCACTCATCAAACACACCTTCTTTTCTTTTGTCCTCTGAGCACTTTGACTCATCTTCCTACTATGGGGAAGCACCTGGCAAATGCTGGTGTTGGAATGTGGCAGTGACTTCTGACAGTCCAGGGCCTGGGTGATACACAGTCCACAGTGATGATTTCCTGTACTGGGTGTAGGAATCCGTAACGGTACCCTGGCCAAAATCTGTACTAATTGGGGTGCCATTGGTGGCCTAGAGTTGTGTGTGGTTTAGCCTGTTATTTCCCAAGCATCCTACACATGCATAGGAAAGAGCCAGCCTGGCCTTCCAGGAGTTAACGCTGGCTCAGTCTACACTGTGTCTCACCATCTGAGCCTTACACTGAGAAGTCTGCTTATTGCCCCTGCTGCTTGTGAGCTGGAACGTGGGGTCGTGGATATCACTGCCTGGCGGAGAGGAGAGAGGAGGGAGGCCCTTCCTGCTTACTTCAGCAGGGTCAAAGCAGGTGAAGCTGGAACTTCTGCTCTGCAGGCCTAAAGGTTCAGGAGTAGAATGGCTGTTCATTCGTTCCTTAGCAAGTTTCTTTATTCACCGTTTCTCAGCCCCTTTATCTAGTCTACCACCTACAGCTTAACTGACCCTGGGAAGTTTCTCAGTGAAGTTTTTGCTTATTTCTCATCTGTTTGGGTTTCCCATTATCACCCAATTCCCTTCTGTGTGTGGAACGTTGTGATCCAATGATGCTTTGAACTGCCAAAGGGTGTGTTCCAAGTTAGGGATGGAGGCTCCAAAATGCTTCCAACTCAGAAAAGGCAGCACAGTACAGGCACTGCAGTCTTCTGGAAACTTGAGTCTTTTAGTCCTAGCTATAGCTGGCAACAGAGCACCTCTTAGCGTCCTCATTTGCTAAGCAAGTGGTTTCAGTTCTGCTCTGCCCTTTGCTGAAATCCTCTTAAATTTTAGGTGGAAGGTGCAAGCCTCCAGAGTATCTCAGTTAAGGTCTTTGACAGCTAGGTATCCTCCACTCAGCCTTGATGCTGCCCAACGTTCATCCACAGGTTTAAGGGCTCAAGCTCCCAAGATTGCTCCACAGGCCAGTCACAAGTCCTGGGTGTTCCCCGGCCACCCACTGGATGGTCTACAAGCTCAGGGCTACCTGCACTCCTCCTTGGTAATTCACCAGAACGGCTCACAGAACTGAGGACAGCTATCCTTACTACTGGGGTTTCATTACAAAGGGTGAGAAGGGTGAACAGCCATAAATGGCAGTTATAAGGCAAGATCTGGGGAGGTGAGGTGTATGTCTCCCATGGAGTCAGGGCCCAACCCTTCTGGTCCATCTGTACTTCACCAGCCCAGAAGCTGCCAAAGCTCAAAGTCCCCAGGTGGTAGCTGGCTTTGTTATAGAGGCATGACTGATGACATCATTGGCCATATGACTGAATTCTGCCTCAACACCCATCCTGAAATGTACAGCACCCCAGCACCCTACCCCATGAGCCATCTCACCAACGTAACCACAGGTCGGGTCCAAGGAGCTCATGGATGAAGAAGCTTCCAACACCAGGAAATCACAAGGGTTTTAGGGACTTGTACTGGTAGTCAGTGTTTCTTGAGAGAGGAGAGGGAGGGAGGGAGACAGAGAGAGAGAGAGAGAGAGAGAGAGAGAGAGAGAGAGAGAGAGAGAGAGAGAGAGAGAGAGAGAGAGAGAGAGGCAGAGAGAAAGAGAGAGGTGTTTAAAGCAATGTAACAAGTCTAAAGGGTGGTTACCTGAAGGTTTCTCCTGTCACCTAATACTTGTAGGTGGACATTTGCCCTTGCAAGTTTCCTTTTCAGACCATGTCCAGAGTATGAAGGGGCTGTTCTGTCTCCTGCTGCAGTGGACTGTGGGTGTGGGATCCAGTAGGAGCGTTCGGGACAACCACACATCCTTCCATTTGCCTTCACCAGGAGCCAGTGTATCAACCAGATGAAAGAAGTGAATGAACACTGTGAGGAGCGGATAGCGGAGGTCACCAGAAAGAGAAATGAACCATTAGCTTCCAGAGACGTGGCTGAAAGAAATGACCATCAGCAGGTAATTTGGTTCTGTCCTGGCCTGGGCGTCCAGGAGGTTCCACCCTCCTCTCCTCAGCACTTAGTCCTGCTGACCTGTGTGTCTGTTCTCACTATGGGTTTGGTCCCTTGAGGTACAATGGAACAAAGCTTGATGCCAAGACACCCAGACCCAGTGGTGGATGCCAGCCCCAAGCTCAGGGTTTTGCGTTTTAAAGTCTCAGCCCCTGAGGAAGAAGCTGCTGCTGTTTGGCTTGAGTACACTGAGGTCAAGATGTTAAGTGTTGTGGCCAGTATCAGCCGGTCAGTGTAGAGCCATAGGAATATTCCCTTTCTTCTGATATTACAGCATCACCTTTTCAAAGTATAAGTTGGTTTTTTCCAACATTTATTTATTTCTTCAAGTTACATCTCAACCGTCCTCTCCCTCCTCCCCTCCGGGTCCCACCCTCCTACCCTCTTCCCCATCTCCCTCCTATCCTCTTTTTTTTTTTCTAATTTGAGGTGTATCTTTCCCCCCCAACAGCTCCCCCATTTTAATCCAATAAAAGGCTCTTTTTCTTGTAACGAAAATACAATACAAAACAATAAGAACAATTAGGGCATAATTATGAAAATTATAAGGTATAACATACATTCCTAATGTCCAGTCCATACATATTTGGCAACTGATATTAATATTCTGTTATCTATCTATCTCAATGAGTTTAAAGTTCTAGACCTAACTCATTTTCCATCCTAACTTGCATTACCAACTTAAAAACATCTTCTTAGACCATGAACATTCTTTTAATTCCTAAACAACTTAAAACTTAACTGTGAGACTATAACTATCTAGTCTTCAATCACATCAGAGACCTGAGAAGGATAAATATATTTGAATAAACAGGAAGTGCAGAGCCAGCAGCTTCCAAAACTAAGAAATGGCAGACAACTGGCTACCTGGACAGTCCCCAATTTCTCTCTATAACGTTGGAACATCTATCTTCAGCCTTTGGCCCAGACATCAGTTGTAAAGCAGGAATTATGAGGGATTTGCCTACCCTGTCTTGGCAGAGCTAGGCTGTTGACTTACCTACTTCTAAGTTTTGTCCTTTTTTGGACAGCATTCTGTCTACAGTTGAAGCAAGGGCTTTCTCTTGCCCAGTGACAAACTTGCCACTCATGCAGCCATCTCCAAATGGAGATTCTTCAATACTACTCATCTACTTGGAATAGGAATGGGGGGTACTGTCAGGAGCTGACATATCTCAATATTAAAAAAAATCTTAAGAAAACATCCTTGAATGCCATATTCTACAGATCTTTTGAGGTTTTTGAAGACCACCTATCTATCTCTGAATATTTGAATAAGCAAATGTTGCTTGTCTCTTAGCAACTTGATTTCTGATTAACTTAGAAAACATCTGTGATACACTATACTAGTACCTAATAAAATGACAAGTTTGAATGACTATTGGTTTGCATTTTTAATTATTCTAAACAGTTTGTGACAGTTGCTATCAAAAGGCCAAAAACTTCACATTGTATTTTTAAGAATTACATAAGTACAATACCTTAAAAAGAGTTAACCTTAATTATATATCAATATACAAAGATCTATACCAATGTAGCCAAATATAACCTTAATTTTGTATTAATATACAAAGATACAAGAGCAGATTCAATGGTCTACTGCTTTTACTTTATCATGTCTATATCTCCTTCCTTTTCAAGTCTTTTGCCCCCTGCATAGGAGAGAAAGAAGGACAGAGAAAAGAAAAAGAGAGAAATCCCTGGGTCTAACCTACACCTTGTTTAACAAGACCATTTAACAATTTGTAACCAATCCCCCTACATGACAACAAACATCTATAACCCATCCAGTGACCAAAAAAAGTCACTCACCCCACCAAAGGATGAGTTTTTGCTTTCACTGATTTTTCTGTTGATTTTTTTTCAATTTAATTAATTTATGAGCTAATTCACATATCTTTTCTTCTGCTTACTTTGGATTTAATTTGCTAATTTGTTCTATGGCTTTTGAAGGTACAATCTTGATTCTTGGATACACATCTTCCTTTTTCATGTATGCAGTCAATGCTACAAATATCTTTTTAAAAATGTTTTTACTGAGCCTATACATTCCAGCAAATCGTTCTCATTTATATTTACCAAGATATTTTTATATATGTATTTATTTATTATTTATATTTTATTTATTTATTTATTTATTTATTTTTGGTTTTTCGAGACAGGGTTTCTCTGTGTATCCTTGGCTGTCCTGGACTCACTTTGTAGACCAGGCTGGCCTCGAACTCACAAAGATCCGCCTGCCTCTGCCTCCCAAGTGCTGGGATTAAAGGCGTGCACCACCACCGCCCGGCTTATATATTTATTTTTTTTGAGACAGTCTCAGTATATAGATAGCGCTTTCTGTCCTGGAACTCACTATGAAGCCCAGGCTGGCCTCAAACTCACAGAGATCCATCTGTCTCTGCTTCCCAACTGTTGGGATAATGGCATGACCAAATTATTTTTAAATTTGAGACTTTTTCTTTAACTCATGTGTTATTTAAAAGTATGTGCCTTAATGCCACCCATTTAGGGGTTTTCCAGTTACCTTTCTGCTTCTGATTCCTTGCTTAATTCTATTGTAGTAGAAGAGCAGACATGGACAGCTCCTAGTTTAAGTTTGCCAAGATGTAGTCTTAGCCTAGAATGTGGCCTTTCTTGGTGAGTATCCCCTAGGAGGTGGATATTCTTCCTTTGGGTCTTTCCCAGATTTTTTAATTTTCCTGTAGTTTGAAATGATCCACCTTCTTAGTATGTATTCTGCCTGGTGTTCTCTGAACTTCCTCAATCTATGGTTTGGTGTTTGACATGAATTTGGAGGAATTCTTAAATCTTGATTATCTACACATTTCTTGACTTTTGTCTTATCCAGGTCCAATCATTGCATATGTGTGACATCCTGAAGTTGTCTCAAGATGAAGGCTGGCATATATGGCCACCATCCTACTCTGGATATAAGGGATCTAGGGTTGCCATATATGGCCGCCCTCCTACCTTGAATATGAGTGATCTAAGGTTGCCATATATGACCACCATCCTACACTGGATATGAGGGATATAGAGTTGCCATATATGGTCACCCTCCTACCCTGAATATGAGGGATATAGAGTTGCCATATATGGTCACCCTCCTACCTTGAATATGAGGGATATAGGGTGGCCATATGGGGTCTGTAGTTGTCTCACAGTCCTTGGGATTTTGTTCCATTTGTTTTCAGACTTTGTTGTCTTTTTCACTCTCATAGGTTTCTATTCTATCTCCAACCTTGGGAAATTGTCTGTCTTTAGCTAGTCCACACACAAGCCCACCAAAATCTTCATATATGTACAGAATTTTTATCTCAGTATTTCTTTTCTGTTTTTTCTTGATGTTTCTTTGCCTTATTGTCTTTTTTTCATGTGTACTTTACCCACTGGGCTGTCTGTTCTAAATCCATGACCTGGTAAATCTGGTATCACTGTGTGGCAGATTCTGATATCTCCTGTCTCCAGATTGGTTTTTGCCTCACAGGATGCCTTCTACTTTTCTTCTTGGTCATTGGACAGGGTATGCTGGGTAAAAGGAACTGTTGTAAATAGGCCACTTATCACTTATTGGTAAGATGTGACAGAGTGGAGACATACTTTCTTTAGGGATAGAAGTAGGTATCAGCCTGTATTTTAGAGTGTGTCCTGCTTCTCAGTATCCCATCAAGTGGAACAAATGGCAGAAGTGGACTGAAGAAGACTCTTCCCACACCTCAGTTTCTAATTAACCCAAAGGGAATGGACGTCTCTGGTCATCTGGGATTGTGTTAATTTCCATATATTTGTGACTTTCTCACGTTCCATTCCATGTGATGTCAGTCATGTAAGGTCCCACATGCCCGGGACAGGGTAGGGGTGCTCTACTGCTGGGCTAAGTGCTGTAGATACTTGGTCAGGTAAATCGGTTTATTGGAATGGTTACATTTCCCTCTTTTATTCCTCAGACATTAGGGAGTCCTGTGCTCTTGTCTGCATTTTTTCCCTGACCATGTTTTCTGGAGGGCCTGGACTTAGGCACAAGTCTACCGATCTATGCCGTGTGACAGGGCATGATGGGGGGATGGTGGTGGTTGAACGTTTAGGGGTTCTTACTTGCTGGTGGATGTAACGAGCATCCCACAAGCTCCTCTTAAAGTCCTGTGGTTGTTTCAATTCCAGGCCCTCAAGCCTCAGCCTGAGCTTCAAGTAGTAGTCCTGCCAAAGGAACAGCTGCCACAAGGAGAAGGGAATGTGCCCAGAAACAACTCCCACATACCAGCCCCCAGTTCAGAGGTGTGGGGTTTGAAGTCACACATGCAGAATGGTAAGTGGAGGCACTGATTTATTTCCTCCAAAACCAAGCAGCAGTGTACGCTCTCAGGAAGTACAAACACTGAGGGCACAGTGTGGCTTGTGCAGCAAGGGGCAGTGGGGCTAGGTGGTGGACTTCCTCTCGGGGTCCTGGAATGCAGGCCACAGACTCTGTCTTCTAATACCTGGTCCCTGTCAGCTGCGTAAGTGCAGGTACAGAAGGTGCCTTCATTTAGGGTAGCAGGGGGATTGTGGGACTGAAGGGCAGAGACAGAGCCCTGGGTGGCTGGTGTGCCTGGGCTTGAAATGACTCTGACAGCCTGGCACTCTGTCCTTGGGGTGTCAGGATACTCAAATCCGTGTTATTTTCTGATTTTTGTTTGTTGAGTTTTGTTTTTTGGTTTTGAGACACAATTCTCTATTACGTAGTTCTGGCTGTCCTGGAACTCTCTATGTAGACCAGGCTGGCCTCAAACTCACAGAAATCCACCTGCGTTTGCTGAGTGCTGGGATTACAGGTGTGCAGCACCATACCCAGCACTTTCTGTTTAATCTGAAGAGGAGCCACAACACTGAAACCTGCAGTCTGTAGCGGAGGTTAAAAAACACAAGCTCCCAGATATTCTGAAGTATGTGACTCGACTCATAGTCACTCTTTCTGGCAATACTGTAGGAATCAGTGGCAACACTTTTTTTGTTGTTGTTGTTGTTGTTTTTTTGAGATATGCTCTTGTGTAGCCTAGGCTGGCCTCAAACTCATGGCGTAGCCAAGGCCTTGAATTGACTTTGCTGCCTTCATCCCCCAAATCCTGGGATTACAGAAGTGCTGCACACATTTTTTTGTAGTTAAATGTTACCATTTTTATCTTCTGTTTTGTCTGAGGTAGTCTCCCAGACTGGTCTCAAAATGACTATGAAGCCAAAGTTGGCTGATCTTCCCGCTTCTCCTGAGTGGCAGGATGAGTGTGTACTCCATGTCTAGTCATGTTATTTTTGTTTTAGTCAAAATGCTCTTGCAGTAAGGCATGGTGAGGCACACTTAATCCTAGCACTCACTCTGGAGGCAGAAGCAGGAAGACCTTTGAGTTCAAGGCCAGCCTGGTGTACAAATTGAGTTCCTGGATACCCACCGGGGCTACACAGAAAAACCAAACCAAACCTAACCAGCAAAAACCAAAACCCAAGCAAAGAATGCTCATGCAGTCATATCTATGTTCTGTGCACAGAGGAAACCAATGAGATTCAGGTTGTCAGTGAGGAGCACGATCTGCGACCACCGAAGGCATCAGTTGAAGAACAGGCAGCCGTGGACGGCACACCTGTGGGAGCTGGGACACTTCGTCAGAACACTCAGGTGCCAGCTGCCCTGTTGGCCAGGCCTAAGGAGGATTCTGAGTTCCCTGAGCGGGAACAGCTTGTCATCCGTGATGGGCAGGAGGAGCAGCATGCTGCTGAGAAAGGTGGGTAGCTCTGTGCGTTCCCAGGCTTCCTGCCAGGCACTTGCCTTTCCCCATCTTCTCAGCATTGGACACATCTTTCACCAAATGGTCTTCATGATTTGTTTACTCCTTCTTGTGTTTGCTATTTATTGTCAAGAGGTAAACAGGAAGGGTAGTGCAAGACAAAATAGTTTAATTTTCAGGAACAATAATTATGTCAGTGGGACTTTGAGGGTGTGTGACACCTTCAGACAGGTGCTTGGCAGAGTAAATGTGGCCTTCTGGCAGGGAGGCCCTCTGTCTTTGTATCTCCACCTGCTTATGTGTTGATGGACTGAAGGAAGGAATGATGTGAGTGCATTTGAGGAACAGTGACTTGTGAATCCCCTCTCCTTTCCTCTTTTAAAGAGTGGGATCTTGGGGGCTGGAGAGATGGCTCAGTGGTTAAGAGCACTGGCTGCTCTTCAAAGGTCCTAGGTTCAAATCCCAGCACCCACATGGCAGTTCACAGCTGTCTATAATTTCTAGGTGTTGTGGTGCACGCCTTTAATGCCAGCAGTCGAGAGGCAGAGGCAGGTGGATCTCTGTGAGTTCAAGGCTGACCTGGTCTACAAAGTGAGTCCAGGATAGCCAGGGATACAGAGAGAAACCCTGACTTGAAAGAAAAAAAAGTGGAATCGGTTCAACTAAGTATCTTGAGTGTATCCTGTTGCCGTAAAGATGTGGGAACTTTCCATTCACTTATGACGCCTGTGCTCCCCCCACCCAAATAACACAGTTGAAGAGTGTGTCCTATTGCTCTGGTTAAGGGTGCATTTTATCTTGCTACCGCTGAGTGTCACTGCTCAGAGCCCTGCTCCATACCTAAAGCAAGATGGTCCTGAGGGGTGGGAGGGACCCCACTGTGGCACTGAGTCATCTGAGTACTGGACATGAAGTGTAACTGCTAAAGGTAGGCAGGAGCTCCCAGGCCTGTGGTGACCTCATTTGGAGGGTAAACGGACGGAGAACTCCTCTGTGTTGCTTCTACATCAGAGTAAAAGGATCCTGTGCTCCTTATGCGCACACCTCAGACATTAGGGAGTCCTGTGCTCTTGTCTGCATTCTGTGCTGTCTTTCCTGGTTGCTCTTTTCTCTAGGGAAAAACATAGTTGTGAACAGTCTAATTCTATACATGAAATTCACAGTAGCACCCCTTCCCTCTGTCATTGTGAGAAGCCACTGCCTGCTATTCCCACCATTAAACTATTATTTCCTTAGTGTTGCTTTTCCTTTGTCTTGCTGAGTGCCTTCCTCAAAAACACATTTGGCTTCTCCACTCAAG
>CAJQZJ010032727.1:4224734-4268475 GCA_907164525.1 Lophiomys imhausi
CAACCCACTGGACAGCTGCTAGTGCCCCTCAGGACTGGCCAACAACCTGCAGTGTGCGGATGTGCACAGTCCAGCTTTTGTCTCCACCACGCCACTCTTTAAAAGCATACATTTAAACACCTATGGCAGATGTGGGCTGCCTCACTACAAAAATGATCAGATCTGATGTACAACCCTGTGTTTGGATGGATACTGTCCAATATCACAAACCATTTCCTTCACTCTCACGAACTTCCCAGACCTTCAGATGCGCTATTTTTACCACAGTCTTTTTTACTCCCAGGTTCCAACCTCGAGGGGAATGTGTATTTCCTAGTGCCTACTTCCTATCTCAATTTGGTTTTGGTTTAACGTTGTAGACACTGCTGAGATTCTGTGATTTCTTTTTAAACAAGTAAAACAGGTAAGGAGTACACTGCCTTCTCTGGGTCTAAAATTCCAGGCTGCCTAATGGCTGTGCTGGACAGTTGAGCCAGACCACCTCAGTACTGATCAGGAAGTGAGCAGCATCCTAACCTGTCTTCACTAGCATTGCAAGTAAGTTCAGTCAGGCATGTTTCAAAGTATTTCTAAGAAAACGTTTTGATACAAGGAAGGTGTTACAGAGTTGGGACATAGCTCCCTGAGAGCATCTGCCTATTATGTGTGAGGCCCTGGGTTACATCCTCAGCACCATCAAAAAGTGTCAAATTGGAGTCAGGACACTAAAATCTCAGGATCATCTTTGCCATTAGCCAAATGAACTGCCACTAGACTTGGGCCAAACCATAAAGCCAGGTTAAACTGCAGGGTAGCTCACTCGGCTAAAAGCACTGCCCCACAGTGTACAAAAGGGAAACCTGGTAGATAGTTGTCACAACACATCAGTGAAGAGGCAAGCAGAGGAGTGAGCAGCAAAGTAAGGGGATGAAGCCTCTGGCTGATGGATCAAGAAAACCTGCACTTCAGTACACTGAGGCTTCAGCTGGAACAAAGGTGTGCACCACATTCAAACAAGACCCAAAGCCCAGCGGCCCACCCACTCTGGCCTACTGATCCACCGGCAGACACTGCAGTGTGATGCGGTTTCTTCATACACTGCATGGTCATAGATCCTTACAAATCAGTGCCACAATGTGGTCACAGTCCTTGTGTACTTTAGAAATCCCCTCCCCTCAAAATCAGTTTCTAATTTCACCAGAATCTGAATCCTTAATAAATCTCATGATTTGAAACTTCTTTTGGTCAATTTTTGGGTTTGAAGTTTAAGACAGGATGTCATGCATCCCAGGGTGGCCTCAGACAGTACAGAGCTGAAGTGACTAAAGTCTGGTCCTGCTGCCTCTGCTTGAGTGCTGGGATAAAGGCTCAGAGCGCCGCCGCCAGCTGCTTGGACAGTGGCACTCACACTGGTTCTTAGTGCCGCAGAGCAGCCTGAGAGCAGCACCAGTGCATTTTTTTGTGAAGAAATTTATTAACCTTTACAAACACTCATTCATTAAAAAAAAGTTTTACAGTTTGTAATAAAATCATGTAACGTTCAATGCATTCCTGCCCAATTACACCCATGGAGTAAAATAAACCACTTTAAAACAGCAGTTTTCATTCTCGCCAGGTAAGGGTGCTAAACTGAAAGTCTTCCTTGCAACCAGCTGTCATTGAAGAAATCCACTTTACGCCCCGGCATGTGGCAAGTTGATGTACCCCCAGAGCAGACAGGGCCATCTTCACAGTCTCTTTCACACCAATTTCACAACAGGAAAGTATTTGTGAACAGAGAAATCAAACTCGGGAGGAACCTATGAAGAAAGCCAGAGAGCCAATGAGTACCCCTGCACGTACATGTTCAGGCAGTGTGCAGTAGCTGCCTTAGACTTCTTCTGTCTCAGAAGGAGGGCAGTGTGGGAACTGGTCTAATGGCAAGTCAGAGGGAAAGGAAAGAGGAAGCACCACTTCATGCAGGTCATCAGGAAACATCCAGATTCCTCAGACAAAGTTAAAGGAAAATGAGCTTCACGGTCAGACAAGGCACTCAGCCAGATCATAATGATGGCTACATGGTTCAGCCTCAGGGATACCTCGCAACAGTCCAGGCGCTGGGGTAGCACCAGAAGCTAGCCTGCGACGAGTCAGATCGCCCATTTTGATGGCACCTCTTGTGGATGTTTATACAGTCTTGGGCTGGGGCGATGGCTCACTTGTAGAGGGTTTGTGGTGGAAGCATGAGAAGCTATGTTTGACTCCCAGCAGCACCTATGTTAGAGAGCTGAGCGTGATGGCGCCTACCTTCAATTTTAGCGCTGGGCAGGTGAGGGTGAAGATCTCTGGGGCTTGTTAGCCAGACAGTTTAGTTGAGCTGGGGAGTTCCAGGAAGACTGAGTGAAATGTATCTACTCTGAGGATATGTCCAAAGTCTTATCACATACCCTAAGTGAAACAATCACTGCCTATATGTATGCACACCTGTACATGCAGCTTCTAATTAGGTGAGGTGGTCTGAAGAGGAATGGCCACCATAAATTCATGTGTTTTGATGCTTGGCCATAGGGAGTGGCACTTAGGAAGTGTGGCCTTGTTGGAGGAGGTCACTGTGAAGGCGGGCTTTGACGTTTTATAAGCTCCAATCTGGCCAGGGTGACAGACAGTCTCTCCTTGCTGCCTATGGATCAAGATGTAGAACTCTCAGCTCCAGCACCATGTCTGCCTGCATGCTGCCATGCTTCCCACCATGACAATAACGGACTAAACCTCTGAAACTGTGTGCCAGCCCCAATTAAATGTTTTCCTTTAAAAGAATTGTTGTGGTTATTTTGTCTCTACAGCAATTAAACCCTAATAAGACACTATTGAAGCATCTGCCTTCCTTAAGCAGGTGACATTTAGATACTTCTCTCCCAAATTCTGTTTTACACACTTTCTTCTTTCAAAATATTTTATTCCATTTACTTTGTAAGAGGGTTGGTGAGTGTGTGGGAGCTGGGTCTCTCCTCCTTCTGCTGTGTAGGCTCCAGTTATCACACTCGGGACAGCCTGGGTGGCAGTCACCCTGACCCACTGACTATCTTGTCAGCCCCTATTTCTCAGGTCTTGACACTCTGGTCCATACTTTCATTTTTTTTAAAAATTAATTTTTTAAGTTACATCTCAATCAAAGTCCCTCCTCCCCTCCAGGTCCCACCCCTCCCTCTCTCTCCCCATCTCTGTCCTCTCCCCCTCAGATGAGGGGAGCCCCCAAACGGTCCATACTTTCTTAACTGCCCTATGTTAGTCAGTGATTTATATGGGAGTGGCACAAAAAAGAGTAGAAATTTTAAGTCTCAAAGTGCCCTGAGGAAAAATGATGAGCTTTACTTGTCAGTAGCTGTGCTGGGCCCCACCTCTTCTAGGGTGAGTCTTAAACAATGGTGTAACCTTTTCCGGACTAATACACTTTCCCAACAACACACTCACCTTTGACTCTTTTTTGTGTCCTCCTGCTAAGAGCTTCATAACCACAAAGTTGGGCTTGGCAACCTTTAGGATTCTACTGACCTAAAACAAAAAAAGCACTCAGCATTGCAGCAGGAAGCTAAGTGTCTGTGTAATCAAGTGTGGCTGCTGTGCTGCCGGCACTCACAGACACGGCGCATCTCTACAAACACCCCCCACTCACCAACCATGAGCCCTCAGTCAATGCAGGCCCTGCAGACAGTACAGCCATGTTCAGAATGTGCAACAACACCCCAGCTCTCATAAGGAGTTCCTCACATTCATCCTCTTAGAAATGAAGGTAGAAACTTTGCCCACCCTCCTAGAACTGTTCTGAAGACTGAGTTGATGTACAGTTACGTTCTGCACAAGTCATGCTGACAAAACTGTGGTTCCAGAAACTTCTCAGTGTACAATCTCTTAAGAGAGCAGGCTGGATTTAAAGTTTAGACACATTCCTGACAGGCAGGTAGTCCCTGGAGTATTAAGTGTTATTTCTGACGATAACTAGATTTCTCTTAGGTAACCCCCAAGTTCCCACTGCTGCATTATTGACCACTATCTGGAAATACACAAGGGTAGGATGGGTTCTTAAATCCCAGAGCAGATACCCACCAGCCTTGAGGCAGAGCAGCTCCATTTAAACATCTAATGAAAAAGGTAGACACAGAAGTTCAGACCAATAATCTCTGCACCTAAGAGGCTGGGCAAAAGGTTCGAGGTAAGTCCACTAGTTCTAGGCCAGTCTGAGATACAGGATGAGACCTTGTCTCAAAAAAATAAAAACTGATTAATAAGGATAATAATTTGGTGTGTCAGAATCCATGCTGTGGCCCAAGATACTGCTGTGGTTTGTCTCACGCTGCTATGTATTTTAATGTTATTTACTGGTCACCCATAAAGTCTAGTCACACCCCAGACAAGGACAATGTCACATATACCACATGATGCTGTGTAACCTTGCCTGCTAATCCATTGTACTGACTGGGTGAATAAAGCTGCCTATAGCGGGGGACAGGCAAAGGAGAGGGGCGGGGCCAAGGTTCTGGGGCTTGGGAGTAAGAGAAGGAGAAGAGAGGGAGAAAGGAGGAGACGATGAGAGGAAAGAGGGGAAGGAAGGGGAGACACGATGGGTTAAGATGGAGGATGAGAAACAGATGGCAGGACGAATCTGCTCAGGGTATCAGACCAACTAGAACATGTGCAGGTATTTATGGGTGTTTGGGCTGGGAAGCATAAAGAAGGTTAGAGGGTTAAGATCTGTCCAGCCCTAATGCATAAGGCTTATTATAATTCTAACAGGTCTCTGTATGTTCATTTATAAATTGTGGGCTAAGGAATACCATTGCCACCCTAGTAATCCTACGTAATAAATTATAAATATTACAATTTCGTGCTATAAGACACGGAAATCTTGCCCATGCAGATCAATTTATTTAGTTGCTCAGGCCAAAACCCTTCAAGTCATCCCTGACTCCTCCCATCATATCCTACACCTAACCCTGAGTCAACCAAGAAAATTTCAGATCCAAAAAGAAGGCATCACTTTTGATCACCCTTACCCTTCTCACCTGTACTATGGCTGCCTACTCCCTGACTTCCACCTCTACCTCACAAATCAATTTTCAGCAGAGTAGCAGAGTGTTCCTTTATCACAAGTCAGGCCTGTCCATCCTCTGTTCACACTCTAATAGCCACATGAGTCCCTGCTGCTGTTCAAACACTCCAGGTCTGCTCTGCATTGTTCTGCATGTGGGACCCTCTGTCTGGAAGGGTCCATCCTTCGACATCTATGTGGCTTCTAGAATTTACTAAAATGGGCTATTTAAAAACGGCTAGAGCAGCCGGGCGGTGGTGGCGCACGCCTTTAATCCCAGCACTTGGGAGGCAGAGGCAGGCGGATTTTTGTGAGTTCGAGGCCAGCCTGGTCTACAAAGCGAGTCCAGGACAGCCAGAGATATTCAGAGAAACCCTGTCTCGAAAACCAAAAAAAAAAAAAACGGCTAGAGCTAGAGATGAGCCTCAGTGGTATAAGTACAACATGCTCAGGACCCTCAGCTTAACACCCAGCAGAAGAAAAGCAAGGTTCCCCTCCCTGCCCTACACTCTGTACAATACATAATATGAACCCTCCCCTGACCCCAAAAGAGCTATTTTTCTGCTAGAAATACAGTAAATGCTTGATAAGTCTTTGAATAAATGAAATTTTCACTGAATAAGTCATCTATTACTGAACCTCCCTCAAAAATTTAAAACTATCATTTTTATTAACTAGAATATATATTTTCTTTTTGAGACAGAGTCTCACTTTGTAGCCCTGGCTAGCCTTGAACACACAGAGATAATTCTCTGTGCCATCATGCACAACTAGACTATGATTTTTATGTCTCCTTTCTGCTCTCCTCTCCAAGGCACCAGCATCTCCTCAGATGGGAAGGCCCTATCAATCACCCTCTTTTATAGAAGTGACCTGGTCACATACACATACCTTCTCTGCCAACTTTCAAAGAAATGGCAGAATACTGCTCACACAGTTTTAACCCTTGCTATCTGAATCTCCTGGATCATGGCTGTACTGTTTGCAGTTAAAAACCTGCTATGGCCGGGCGGTGGTGGCGCACGCCTTTAATCCCAGCACTTGGGAGGCAGAGGCAGGCGGATCTTTGTGAGTTCGAGGCCAGCCTGGTCTACAAAGTGAGTCCAGGACAGCCAAGGATACACAGAGAAACCCTGTCTCGAAAAAAACCAAAAAAAAAAAAAAAAAAAAAAAACCTGCTATGGTGAATATTCACCAATATTCATCACCGTCTGTATGTGCACATATATCTGAAAGGTGATTCACCCCTCTTAATACCTCTTCTCCCCTAAGGATAGACCCAGGCTTTGTGCAACAGGCAAGCACACTCCTTCTGAGCCCAGCACTGGTTGTTTCTGATGCTTAATGCACTGACCTGCACCAAGTGCCCCACCCAGACATACACATGTCAAGAGTGACACCTTTGCTGAGTAGATGTATACAGTTATACTGGCATAGAGCAAACTATTAAATCATCAAAAGCCTAAACCATGTCTGCTTTCAAAGTTTGTTCTGGTAGATCAGTCTTTTAATGTAACAACTTTTTACTTAAAAATGGTCAAATATAGAATAATGTCCTATAGTAACTGGATATGTAATTTTTCTTAGTTAAAATGGGAGCGGGGATTGATAGAATCCTAACACCAGGGAGGCAGTGGGCAAGAAGATTACCAGGAGTTAAGAGACCAGCTTGGACTAAACAGTGAGACCCTATAGGATGGAGAGAAGAGACTTAGAGTGGTTAAGTTGGCAGACTCACCTGAAATTCTTGCAAAAAGAAGAAAGGCTTCATTTGACAGTGCTGTGTAGTTGAGTCAATACAATTAACATCCACCTAGTGACAGGATGCATGCTTTCTGCCACGCCTGTCCCCTAGATGCACAGTGAACCAGCTCTTACCTCACGGTCTGGGTTGGGGATATTTTCAAGGATCATTTTTGCCTGCTGAAAGTGCTTACTAGCTGCCACATACAACTCTGGAGACTGAGGAGGAGGGCTGTATTTATTGAGGTCAGACATTTCCTAGAAAGAAGGGAAGCTATCACAACACACTCAATATAAACCTTTTACTGACTACCGATCCATAAAGACTGGAGTAAATGCTGAGAACATCTTAGTCTGTACCTACGTGATATGCAGTCCGTAATCGGCATGCACCATATTTCAATTATTCTAGTGACTTGAACATAAGCTGGTAATGTGATTTACACATCCAAAAAGGCCAAATCCTTTCTACACCATGTAAGCCTGTTATTTTTAGCACTTGTCCCACTGGCCCAGCAGGACGGGTTGGTCCAAACATGACTCTAGCATAGTGTAGGGCTGAGGAGCTGTGGTGACCTCAGGCAGCAGGCTCACCTTGAACTGCAGGTAGTGCACCGGCGGCGGCGTCATCACGCTGTTGAATGGAGCAAACCTGTGCTCATACCGCACCTGTTCACTATCAAGCTCAAACTTGGGCTTACGCACTTTGCCATCCATGTCAAATGCTACCATCGTCTAAGGAGAAAGGAATGAGAACACAGGCAATGAAAAAAAAAGAGTGAACATGTGAATCAATACAGATAAAAAGTGCAGCAACTTAAACAGTTAAATGTCACCTCAGAAGCCAGAAAAACAAAGGGTAAAACAGACCTATCATCATTTTTAATTTATATAACCATGATTTATACAAAATATTTTCCAGGGGACTGGAGAGATGGCTCAGAGGTTAAGAGCACTGACTGCTCTTTCAGAAGTCCTGAGTTCAATTCCCAGCAACCACATAGTGGCTCACAACCATCTTCAATGGAATTTGGTGCCCTCTTCTGGCCTGCAGGCATACATGCAGACAGAACACTGAATACAATAAATAAATAAAATCTTTAAGAAATATATATTTTCCAGCTCCCAAATGGTTATGCAATACCAAGCAGTCAGCCCTAAAACCAAATACAAGTAATATACGGACCGGCAGGTTGTAGTTATATACTTAGGCACATACATGTCATATTGTGTTCATGCGTGCGTGTGTGCATGTTGTGTGTATATGTGCGTGTGTGTGTGTAAAACAAAGACCATGAATTTGAGAGAGAGCAAGGGGGATACATGGGAGGAGATGAAAGAAGAAACGGAGAAAATGATACATTAATTTAAAAATAATAACACTTTTTGGAGTCCCAGTGGGATTACACACAGCACTCTTCCACATCTGTTTCTGTAGCTTTCTGTTTGACACTTTAGGTAGAAGATGCTACAGGAACAAGCACCATAGCGTCACATGGGCCGAGGTCTTTTCCAGTGTCCCCTTGGGTTATGTAACGTCAGGTGAGTCACCTGAGATATTGCCTGAATTGTCAGTATAACTTAAAAATTAATGTCCACAACCCTGCAAAAATGCCTATTGTTTATACTAGCCATGCTAGAGCCCACTCCTACACATTACACTCCTAGGAAAGCTAGAGCCATTGATCATGAAGTAAGGGGTCAACTGCCGATGGAATACAACTAGAATGGAATAAGGTGACTCTCAAACAGATGACAAACAGAATAGATGACAGGAGACCTCGGCAAGAGGTGATTTTAAATACATTATGTAAGAATGATAGTTAAACAGCAAGAAGACTTGCTTCTCACCACTTACTTTGAACATCCCAGCACACATGTTCTGATAGGCCTGGCTCATTGTGATCTCTCGGCTCAATGGGCGAACTGTAATTAGAGGGGGAAAAAAAAGTTTATACTCTTTGCCCCTCACCCCTGCATTACTGTGGAAGAAAAGCTAAATTTTAAAAAATGCCCTACTTATTTACTTTTTTTTAAATAAAAGGGAAACAGGAGGAGCTGATCTGAGGGACAGGGGAGGTGAGGCAGGAACTGGTAGGAGTAGGAACTCCAGTACGGATGTAATGTATGAGAGAATAAGAATAAAAATAGAAATAGAAATGAAAAGCCAACCAATATCCCACCATTACAGAATGTAAAGTTCACTTTGCTTCTCTAATGTAAATTTTACCTCATGACCAAAATCTACAAATAATACAACTGAACTGAGCTAAAAAGTTAAACAACTGTGCTCTTCAATTAGCTAGTACTAAAGAATTTTGGCAAGAAATACTAGTAGTCCTTTTGAGGGCTGGAGAGATGGCTAGGGGTTAAGAACACTGATTGCTCTTCCAAAGGTCATGAGTTCAATTCCCAGCAACCACATGGTGGCTTACAACCATCTATAATGAGATCTGGTGCCCTCTTCTGGCCTGCAGGCATACATACTTCAATTCAGAACATTGTACACATAATAATAAATAAATGAATTTTTAAAAATAATAAAAAAATACTAGTCGTCCTTTTGAAACATCTGTTCCCATTGTTCTGTGATTACCTGTCCACATCTAACGTGACAGCCCCACCGCAGATGGACTCCTGCCCACTCTCTAACCTACTCTGCTTGTACAATCTGAGTGTCCCTCCTGCTCTAAGACCCTCTGGTGCATGGACCTGGAAAGGAACTGAAAAGTGCCCACTGCTGATCCTGGGTTTCAGCCTCTCTTCTAGTTTGTGCGTGATGGAGAGAAACACAGCAGATACATCAGCCACTTCAACTCACAAGGAGCTCTTCAGCCACTGTTCTGTCAAAGGTAAGGTTACTTCATTCTACTTCTGAAGTTAAAAACAGTCCACAAAGCCAGATGTGATGGTGCACACCTGTAATCTCAACACCGGGCAGACATGGGTAGCCTGGCAAGAGGACTGTGGTTCAGACCCGCCTGGCTAACCAGGAGACCCCGTTTGAATAAGGAGTGGGGCGGTCTCCATCACCTTTCTTTTTCTTCTTGGTTTTTTTGCTGCTGCGGCCTTTCTGCTGCTCTTCCATTATCCTCTCCTCTGCCATCTGTGAGCCATCGGCACGGCTCAGGGTTGACATCAGCCAGGCATACAGGAATTCAGAGAGGTACCTTAACAGGCACAAAGTATCAGTTAACGGCACATAGCTAAATGAGACAGCTTTATCAACACAAACATTAGTAACAATGAAAAGGTTTTCTAGTTTCGTCCTGACAGAGGGACTGAAGCCATTGCCTGAGAGGCTGATACAAGTACATACTCTAAAATGCCCCCACTCCCACGTGGACGAGTTCTGTAATGCTTTAAAGTTATAAAACACTTTTTTTTTTCTTTTTGCAGTTTGATAAGAGTACATCTTTTAAGAAATGAGTATTGTAAGAAAGTGATCTCTCCCTTTCCACATTTTACAACTTTTCAATAGATGTCTAGATAATTATCTACATACATGCAAACAAAAATACCCTTAAATTTTGTCCATTATCAGCACATAATTCCCTCTAGTCTATCAGGTAAATATCTTCTTGGCAAAGCAAATGAAACAAATTGATTCAGAAAGTATCAAAAATTATTGGCATTATATAAAAACCATTACAAAGCATAAAAACATCTAGGCTTATTTACTTAAATTTACTCAATAAAAAATAAAATAGAATATTTTACTAAAACTTTTTTGAAAATTTTAACCTAACAATGCATTCTAAACTAGAAAAGCAGTTCAAATCTAGGAGATGGCACACGGTTCTCAGGATAACCAGTACTACTTGCATACCGAATAAAAAACAAAGATCCATAAGATATTTATGACCACTTACAATGCTTATTTTAGGATGCCTATTCCCAAAATTGCCCTGAAAGATGCCACGCAGGCTACAATATTAAAACACATACAAAGCAGAGCACTTCAATGTCATTATCATCATCATATACATGTGTAAGGGTGACAGATGGTGCCATACCCAGAGAGCACACATGGACACCAGGCGGCAGCTCTGTGTAGTCAGCTCTCCCTTTCTACCTTTCCTTCAGGTGGGCTCTGTGGATTGAACTCAGGTCATCAGGCTTATGTGAAAATTGGTTTTATCTGTTGAGCCATCTTGCTGTCCAAAACAGAACACTTTCAGCCAACAGAAACTAGTTAAAAGTTGCATTTGGAGTCAAGCATGGTGGTGTACATCTTTAATCCCAGCACTCAGGAAGCAGAACTCTGAGTTCGAGGTTAGCCTGGTCTACAGAACTAGTCCAGGACAGCCAGGGAGCCAGAGCTCTGTTACACAGAGAAACCCTGACTCAAAAAACGGAAAAAAAAAAGTTGCATTTGGAATTATATTGGTATTATATTTAGAAGCTACAGCACTTTGGTTCCTGTAGGCAAGGCAAAAGAGATACACTACATCATGAAAGAGTATATAATAACATCAGAAGGAAAGGAAGCTGGTGGCACTTAGTCTAAGGAAAACATTTAGTATACAGTATCACTTTACAGAATACAGAAAACGAATCTTCAGAGCATATAATACAGTCAGAAGGTCAAACGACCTCTATTGCAAAATTCCACAGTGAGTTAACATGATATCTAACTACATCATCTGAGCACAGATGGTGATGGGAAAGGCTGACAGGACGCGTTCCTTCCAAACACCAAGTACTCATGTTTATTAAGAGCTTTATCAATAGCTACACACTTGTATTTAAGAGCCAGAATGCAGCCATTCTGTAACCCTGGTCCTCAAATTGCTTCAGCAGCATTGTCTGGTAGCCAGAAACGGAAAGCAGCTGACTTCCACTGCAGATCCTCTAAAGCCAGGACTGAGTCCAGGCAAGTGATTAGGCGCCCACAACTGATTCATCTCTCATATCTGCTGCTGGTTTTAGAAAGGCCTGTAAGCCTTAGGGATTATATTCATAAGCAAACCAAGATCATTCTGCAAAAATTTTAGGAATGTCGTCTGCAGAACTAATAAGCAGCCCATTACAGTGTCAGCGTGCAGAACACAGTCAGGGCTCTCACACTGAGCTTGCACAGCCCAGAATGGCCTCTCAGGACCTCAGCTGCTCCCAACACAGCCGTGCCACTTCTTGAGAAGTCCTTCCCTTCTCAGGGTAGTGAAAAATACCGAAGTATAACATAACAAATTTAGACATTTGATGAACAGGAAACTTTAAAATTGTCTCCTTTCCTTGACAAATGGAAGATAATTCAAGATTATCATTGTGCTGATCAACACTAGTTTTCTGTGTAATTTTTTTTCTACAGTTTTTCCATGTCTAAGACAGCCTCAAACAGCCTCTTTCTTGGATTCTTTATCTTTCCCTCCACTGAAGGGGAATCTGCAGGTGATTCCTCATGGACTATGCTTCTAATGATGACCCTGCAGCCATGACGTCCCACAAGAAAGCTCACTCTATCAAGTGCACCCATCGGCTGCACAAGTCATAGCAAACCACAGTCACCCTTCTTCATCGGTGCAAATACAAGATGTGAATTAACAAATTTATTTTTATTAATACTTTTTACAGAAATACTCGAACAGCAGGAAGAACATTTGTATAATGTCACAGCACTTGAAGACGTACACTTTGACCTAACTCTAATTCTAAAAATATTTACCAACCATGTCACAACTACAGTGAAAAGCACTGAAGGGAAAATACCGCAGGGGCCAGCAAGATGGCTCAGAGGGTCCAAGCCTGTAAGGACCGACCACCTGACTTCAGCCCCAGAGCCTATGTTACAGGTCAAATGTTGACGTGTATATTATGTATAACCAATCACTCTTGGAGCGGCAGGGCAGATAGAGAGGAAAACACCTGGATCGTGTGGGCCAGCTGACATGGAGACCCTGCTCAACAAGGTGGAAGGAAAGCACCAACTCTCGCGAGTTCTGTGCTGTAATCAGAGATGGCATGCGCACAGAGTGGAGTGCCCAAACCGCACACTTTAGAGATGCACACAACAACTCTCTCTCCCCGCCACTCCAGCTGCAACAGCCTCACCAGTAGATGTAGTAGTACTCGTGCATGCTGTAGAGCTCCAGCTCAAAGCCACTGAGCAGATACTGGATCATAATCCGAAGGTTATGGTAAAGGACCCAGGTCCCTAAACAGGCCAGATGTTGTCTCTGGGGCTCCTGTTTCAACAGCATAGTGTGAAGTGCTGCATCAACCTTCTCTGCCTGTCAAAATAATTTGTTAGATTATGGTCAATTATTTATACAGTGAAAGAAGTTGAACATATGAACAGAAAGTGGAAACCTTAGAACACAAGAATCCTCCTTTTAAATGTATTTCTGGTGAGGTTTGTAAAGTTCTCACCCTCTTATAATTAACATTTACCTGAATTACTCCTCAAAATAAACATCCATTTTAATGCAAGTTACTCTATGCAGACAAGGTGGTGGTACAGGCTTGTAAACATGTAGTTCCTTTTATCAGTCTATTCTAGAGACCAAGGCAGGAGGATCATGTGACCACAGTGGTTAAAAATAACCCTGAGGAAACAAGCCCTGTCTTAAAACAAACAAGCCTCAACTTGTGACTTCAAATGTTGTGGCATTATTAACGGGAACCACTGCTGCCCAGGAGTCACCTTTAAACTGTCTCACTGTGGGTAAACTTGCCGTGAAAGCATAGTTCTCTACACAAGCCACAATTCATCCTGATGACCAAAGACATGATTTAAGATGTCTATAAACTGTACTCTTCCATCTCTTCATGACACTCTTCTTCTGGAGCATAAAATCATCAAATTTTACATGAAAAATAGGCATATAATAGTGAAAATTAATCCTCAAATCATTATTTGAATAATTGCTTTTCAAAAGTAAAAGTATAAGAAAAGTCCCTATGTGACTTGAACTCATGGCCCTTCTGTCTCACACCCCCACGCTCCATGACTACGGGTATGAACTCTTTTAGAGACGCATTGGACTCTTGAAATCAGTGACTTGTGAATTTTACAGAAAGACATCTGGCTCTTACCTCATCTTGCAAGGAAGCAAACTCCTCAAGAATGTGACCAAGTTTGTCTCTCTGACGAGCCCTGTTATGGCCATGGATTTGAACAAGACTACAAAATGGCTGTAACACACAGACAACTTGTTAACTGTCACAGTGAAATTTCTTTATCCTAAAGAAACAATATGCCAAATTCTTAAATCTTTATTAAATGCATGTGCACATGTACAGACATGCACAAACATGGTTTATACTTCTTACAGTCACCCATTTTTAAGGATTTCAAATCAGAATTTATAAATAGGTAGAAAAAGGTAACTTTTTGTGATGTATGATTTCCTATGCCAAAAAATATACTCCTTCAACGTTTAGAAACTTCCCATAATTTCTTTTCTGTTTATTTTAAACTAAAAGCCAAGATCACAATGCTAACATTTCTGTGGTACCTGAGTGGAGGGCACCTACCCATGGCTATTCTATTCCTATGGACCTGAAACACAACTTTCCGTAAAATCTGTATTTATCAGAAAACAGGTATGTGTGGTGAGCAGTCTGCATTTAGAATATGTAACTAACTTATCTGAAACATAACAACACTTGTATTGGTGAATTCTGACAGTCTTTTTTTCTTTTTGGTTTTTCAAGACAGGGTTTCTCTGTGTAACAGCTCTGGCTGTCCTGTAGAGATCTGCCTGCCTCTGCCTCCCAAGTGCTGGGATTAAAGGCGTGCGTCTTATCTGAAAACACAAATACACAAACAAACAGAGAGTCTGATGTAGCCCAAGGTGGCCTTGAACTTGCTGTGTAGTTGAGGATGATCCTGAAGTTGTAATCTTGTTGCTCTATGTCCTGAGTGTTAGGACTAAAGGCAGGTATCATCGAGTCCAGTTTTCAAAAAACTTTCTGAGTGGCAAGATAACGTTAAAATCCCCTTTCTTGGGGACAGGTGTTGTGGTGTATGCCTTTAATTCCAGCACTCAGGGAGGCAGAGGCAGGTGGATCTCTGTGAGTTCAAGGCCAGCCTGGTCTACAAAGTGAGTCCAGGACAGTCAAGGATACACAGAGAAACCCTGTCTCAAAAAACCTAAAAAACAAACAAACAAAGCCCCCAGACTTGGGAGCATGCTGGATTTCAGTTTTTTAAACTCAACCCACCAATTCTACATAAATATTCTAAAATCTGAAACATTTTTAGCACTGGGTATTTCACATTTCAGGTAAGGGAGGTAATTTTCAGAAAGTAAAGCAATACATTTAATGATAATAAAATGTTATAGAAAATCCAGTCGTAAGTCTTCCACTATACAATACTGCCTTCACACTCACACCTACATACATGCACACAAGTATACAATACTGCCTTCACACTCACACCCGCATGCACTCATGCAACAGAATTAGCATCTAAAAAGCTCCCTAACTGATTTCTCTGAGATAAATGTTTATATAATTAAGAATAACTGGTAACTTAATCTACAAGTCTGTATATTTTCCCTAACCAGAAAAAAGTTTGTAACCTTATTTAAACTAATACTTTAATTTACATAGAACCCCTTTTTGTTAAGGGAATAGCAGGGTAAACATATAGGAACATTATACATTTTTTGGTAAAGTTAAAAAAGAAGTTTGTATGTCCATTTACAAAAAACGCTAGGGAATAAGTACTTTCCCAGCCAGGGGTTATGATGTCCTATTTCTGGTCCCCACAGGCAGTAGTAGGTTATCTGAACCTGCGAAGAGTACAGGTCACAAAGTCACTCACTCAAGCAGCCAGAGTAGACAGAAATATTAATGTACTCACTAGATGTAAATAAGAGATAGGGAAGAAAGTATAAAAGCACATGACAGAACTATGCACCGTACGTAATTTTCAAAGTACCCACCACAAGTACTTAAGTTGTAGCTCTTACCCGAACGCAGTGAGTAACAAAGGAGTCGATACAGTCCTTAGCCTGGTGATTATTATACAGGCAACACCTGCAAGATAACACTCATGTCACTAACATAAAGCAGCAGGCTACTACAGGTGCTGCTGACAGGGAGAACACAGCCAAACGTGTGACTCAGCTGAACAGCACTCGCGTTATGTAAAGAATCTCAAGTTACTATGCTTTTCATATTTGTGCTTGTTAACAGTGGGTGAGAAAGTCCCATGCTTCTCTGACTTTCCATCACTTATTCTTCTACAATAATATCCTCTTAGGATCCACAGACAGCCCTAATTTTCAACATGCAGCCTCATTTGAAACCATGAATTGCAAAACTCCACAGTATGTTCCTTGGACCCTCATCTATTTATTCTCTGTGAAGCGCTGCCCTTTCTCCTTACCTAACTGTTCCTTCCTCAGCAGTCGTTAAGGACCTGTTGATCCTTACCTAACTGTTCCTTCCTCAGCAGTCTTTAAGGACCTGCTGATCCTTACCTTAGTGGCCCTTCTTGGCAGTCTTTAAGGACTGCCACCTAGTCTTGGAGGAGCTTAAGAGGCTGAAAGACACCAGGATTTTAAAGGCAAATCACACAGGGACCAGTGGTGTGGGATCTAAGGTGATGAAGGAAAGAAAAGCAAAAGAAACTCTTTCCTGGCACCTTGATCGGAGTGTGTCAGGGATGAGTAATCTCACAGACCTCAAAAGGAAGCAGAACCACCAGGCGTGGTGGCACAGCTTTTAACCCCAGCACTCGGGAGGCAGAGGCAGGTGGATTCTGGAGTTCAAGGCCAGCCTGGTCTACACAGCCGGTGCAAGACAGTCAAGGATACACAGAGAAACCCTGTCTCAAAACAAACAAATGAAGGAAGGAAGCAGAACCCTGACCACACAAAAGAGAATGACTGGTGGTCAGGAGGGAAAAAGCAGAACTCCAGGAGCAACGCAAGGGGTCATTCCAAAAAAAAAAAAAAAGAAAGTTAGAAGACTCCGTGTCTTTAATTGCCAAATAGGAATGAAAAACTTTCTGATTCCTTGAATGATCTTCAAGCTCAAATCTAAGTAACTGAGAGAAAGATGCTCACAAATAACCTTTAAGAAAGACAGAAAACAAGGCCCATCAACACCAGAACTGATGGACATAAATGTCATAAAAAATATCCGTAGCTGATCTAAAGACCTGTGTGCACCGCTGCATCACATCAACTTGACACAGCTGAAAGACGAGACCTTGGTTCGGACAGCATCCCCACCAGGTTTGCCTGGAGGCCTTTTCTTGACTGGTTATGACATGGACAGGCCCAGCTCACCGTGGGTGGTGCCACCCTGGGGTGGTCCTGGGTTCTGTTAGAAAGCAGGCTCAGCAAGTCCTGTGGAAGGGAACGAGGCAGACACACGAGCTGCAAGCTGAAGTAAACCCTTTACTCCCCAAATCACTTTGGTCATTGAGTTTATCACAACACCAGACACCCTATTGCAGACACGATACAAGGGGGAAGCAGAGACTGAGACAATACCTAAGCAAGCAATAATATAGAAAATGATCCGATTCACAGACTTCATGGTGAGTTCTACATAGGACTGGCTAAACACCACATGTGACTATCCTGGTAAGACTCCTGTAATCTTACATCAGTTACAAAGAAAAAGAAAATTAGAACAGCACTAGGTCGGACAGAACCAGGGTCTTGTGTATGTGAGGCACCCAGTCTACCATGACTAGATATGGTGGTGTACACTTCTAATCCCAGAATTTGAGGCAGAGGCAGGAGGAGCTCTGTGAGTTCAAGGACAGCCTGGACTACACACTGAAACCCCATCACAAACGCACACACACAAAACCAAAACCACTACTATTGAGCTCATCCTGCAGTCTGGTATCAATTCTTACTGGGGACAATGTGACAGGTCACAGCAGTGGAACTACAGCTATAGGCTGCCACAGTATAAACTGTGCCCTACACACAGCTGATTCTCATTACGCATGGTGACTACATTCTACCCAACTAGTCCTTCCAGATGCCTCAGATGGCAAACCCAAGTTTGAGCCTCAGAGCCTACAGGGAAAACAAATTCTGCAAGTTGTTCTTGGACCTCCACTTGCATGCTGTGGCACAGGATTCACCCATCTGAACCCCAATAAACTATTTTTTAGTCCGCCCCCCCCCCCGACAGGGTTTCTCTGTGTAACAGCTCTGGTTGTCCTGGACTCGCTTTGTAGACCAGGCTGGCCTTGAACTCACAGAGACCCGCCTGCCTCTGCCTCCCGAGTGCTGGGATTAAAGGTGTGCACCACCATGCCTGGCTCCCAATAAACTTTTTAAGACATGGACAATGAATGAAAAGTAATGCTCCCAGAGGACAAATGGTCAGTTTCCAGCAGATCTCTGGCCACAGTATCTGGTGTCTGTTAGTCATATATAACCTTTCTCTGCTATCCATGTTTTTGGAGAGTCACAATAAGTTTTAGGACTCACAGGGAGTCACAGCTCACTGAGAAGCTGGGGCTTGGACTACAGGGTCTAAAGTATGTTCATTCCTCTGCACATCCCTATTCTGCATGCATCTGCAAAGACCACAAAAGTAGTGCAAATACTGATTTGAAGGTTGCAAGTAAATGTGAGTAAACAGGAAAATTTGCAAATATAAAGTTACAAAACAGTAAATGATCTAAATGGCAAACAATCAGTGCAGCAATGTGCAGTTTATGTGCTAAGAGAGGCTTGTCACAAAGAAAAGGAAAAATCCAAAAGAAAGGACTTAAGCATTTTAGAGACAGGTATTGTCAAACTCAGAAATCTGCCCGCCTCTGCCTGAGTGCACAAGTACTTGGATATTTACAGTGTTAAGTGGCATCAAATCACTCGATCATTGGGAAGCTGAAGCTTCATATAGCCTGATGATCTAAGATTATTATTATGCGTACGCAGCTTACACGCACAGAGATATCCAACTGTAAAATAGCAAAATAACTGCAGAATGTTCAAAGAACTTTTAAGTTTTATACCTGTTAGGTTGGTCTGCACATGAGTATAATCATAGGACTGGGGGGTGGAAGCAGAAAGATGGAGAATTCAAGCACAACCTATGCTACATGACACTGTCTCAGAAATACAAAACCCAGAAAAGAAATAGTTTTACATACGTTATTTTTGAACAAGTATTAAAACTCAAATAAGGAAAACAAATGAAAGTGGTGAAATGTATATATAGCTTTAAACCAAAAAATAAAGCACAGCTTCATTGTGGACACATCTGGTAAATGTGCTCTAAGCCACACTGTCGGTGTCCTCTCAGGGCAGAGGGAAGGAAGGACAAGGGGCAGGATGAGGAGCCAAAACAGCTGCAGGTGCCCTCAGAGCGCAGTCTCAACTTCCGAGTGGGGTTGGCCTCCACACACACAATTGGGAACAGAGGTAAAAATACAGCTAGGAACCAGCAAGGTGGGGCATACCTCTCGGCCTAGCACTCCGGAGGCAGAGGCAGGTGTGTCTCTCAGTTTGAGGCACACTGGTCTACATGGTAAATTCCAGGACAGCCAGATACATCGTGCAGCCTTGTCTCAAAAAACAAAAATCCTAAGACTTTATTTGCCCTTTGCCATTCTCTCTCTCCCTCCCTCTTTCCCAGTCTCTCAGCCTCTCACACACAGCCTCTCTCTCTCTCTCACACACACACACCCCCTGTTGCCGAGGGCTCCTGGCTATGATAGCACAGCAGATGAAAAGCAGCAGACAACACAGCCATTTTCTAGTAAGAAAATAGTATGAGATTTCCATGTGAAAAAATAACTTTTTCAATATTCTAACTCAGAAAAATGTATTTTCCATGAAAATGTTAATGTTAACATGTAATGGTCTTAAGAATTACTTTTAAACTAATTAAAAATAATTTAAAGTAGTTTTAACTTCTAAAACACTATCAATAGGTTTGACCAATGTGAACACAAGCTGTTTGCTTCCTTAATTACTTTTAGAATATACAGCTTAAGAACTGCTACTTCCAATGTATCCATGCAGTGTAATCACAAGGAGGCCCAATCCCAAGACCCTTTCAGCTGCTGGGACCATCAGGAAACGCCACCCGTGCAGGGGTCATCCCAGTCACTACCTCCAAAATGAGGGAGACAACATGGAAGGTTAACGTCCTGTGTCTTCTTCACATGACAGACAGATAGCCTGATGCTGTCTAATAACTTCCCAAAGGCCCCATATTTCTAAGTACCATCATATACAGTGCTACAGTGCCAGCACATGATTCTTGGAGAGATATAAGATACAAAGATTAAGCTGGGCGTGTTGGTGCACACCTTTAATCCTAGCACTTGGGAAGCAGAGGCAGGTAGGTAGATCACTCTGAGTTGGAGGCCAGCCTGGTCTACAGAGTTCCAGGATAGCCACAACTAACCAGAGAAACCCTGTCTCAAAAAAAAAAAATCAAAACAAAAACAAAAACATGTACAGGGTTGCTCTCTAAAATCCTGAGTGAGGGTAAGACAGCCAGATGGCCAATCCTGGTGTACCTTTCTAAAATAAAGCTTGCGTTGATTGACAATTGTGGATTTGGTCTTTCTCTTCTCAATTTTCAGGTTTAACATTTGTATATACAGGGATTTGAACAATGAAAAATGAATGTAAACTAAGAAAGCAGAGCTAGTAAATTTAGCATGAAATAGGGGCACTTAAAGCTAAAAGCATTAAACATGGTGAGGGCCGATCACTGTCCTAGTTTAACATTGTGCTCATCAGAGCAGCAGCTACATGGATAAAGCAGAGAAGACTAACAAATGAAAGAACTTAGTAAAAACCATTTTGGTAGATGAATCTCACTCAGAATTATTGCATACATATACACATACACATCCATGAGTCTGCAGTAACACACCGTTTGGAATCAGGCACATCCAGTGAGAGAGAAACCAAATGACCCAATTCAACAACTGGACAGCAACTGCATTCTAAGAAAAGGATTTCTTTTTATGTACATTACAGACATCAAAATGAGTTACACACTTAACCACACAATAAATAAAACTAAACAGTAGACTTTACAAGCAAGATCCAATCACAGTTCAACAAAATCATGAACACACAAAGAATTGTCCAGTACTTACCTAAAACTTAAATACTTAAAAAGAAGATCTTTGGATTTTTTTTAAATATAATTTTTGAAGGCAATACAGAATACTGAATATAAAGCAAAACTAGGAATAATATATCAACCTACAGATCTTATTTCTGACTGTCCTGGACCTAGCTCTGTAGACCAGGCTGGCCTCCAACTCATAGATATCTGCCTACCTCTGCCTCCTTGAGTGCTGAGAGTAAAGGTGTGCACCACCACACCCAGTTCCAAAGTGAACTTTTATTTCTTCCTACACTACAATATTGGAAGAAACAGAATTTTACAGTTTAGAATTCAGTCTAGCTCTTAAAACTACATAAGGTGCTGAAGAGATGGCTCAGTAGGTTAAGAGCTTCCTGGGCAAACCAAGTTTTAATTCACAGCACCCACATAAAAAAGTCAGGCATGGCTACCCACATTCCCAGTGGAATCTGGAGGAGTACAGATAGGAGACTCTCCGGGGCTTGTTGACCACTAGCCTAGACAATAAACGGAGAGCACCAGGTTCAGTGAGAGACTGCCTCACAGGGTAGAGTGGAGAGCGACAGACGAGGGTATGTAATACTCTCTTCCTCTCTCACTCACACAGACTCACACATGAACACACACACACGCACACACTCATATACACTCACACACACACGTTTATACATCTACAGAGGTACATGCAGCACATACAGGTGTGCACACTAGGCACACACATAAATACATAAATACTCCACAAGACTTTTCCCTTAGTAGCTCTTGCTCTATTTTATCCCTTGGAACACACAGCACTATATGGCAGTCATTTAAAAAAAGTAGATTTGGTATAAAGAGTCATAAGAAAATTTGTTGTTTTGTTTCTTCTTTGGTCTTTTGAGATAAGATTCAGTATGATAGGCCAGGCTGAACTCAAACTTGCTAATGTCACAGGTTGGCTTTAAACTTACTGTATCTCCTCCTGTCTTAGCTTTCCCCATACTGGGACCAAGGGCATGTGCCACATCTGGCAAGAATTAAAGTGAGGTCCTTATCTTTATTTAATTTGAAGAGTCTAAAAGAACAACCCCACAAAGGGATACTTTAGAAGTTCATGATAAAAACAGCCCAATGAATGCAACTATAGTTATGCATGCTTAACTTTATACATTGCCATCAAAACATAACTGCAACAGATATTTTTCTAATACATCTTTTTTTTTTTTTTTTGGTTTTTTTGAGACAGGGTTTCTCTGTGTAGCTCTGGCTGTCCTAGACTCGCTTTGTAGACCAGGCTGGCCTCGAACTCACAGAGATCTGCCTGCCTCTGCCTCCCAAGTGCTGGGATTAAAGGCGTGAGCCACCACCGCCCGGCTCTCTAATACATCTTTTACATTCTTCTGTATTGTTCTTACTTAAATGCATAGAAGAAAAAGGAGGAGAAATAGGAGGAAGCAAATTAGGGCTGAGCCAACTCCGTGGTGAAGGTGATTTCTGTTTGAGCCTGGGAAGTCCCCATAACTTACATAAAAATGTTGAAGAAAGGTCAGAGAGACGATCAGTGGTTAAATATTGCCCTACTTTTGCACAGGACCTGGGTTTGATTCCTAGCACCGACATCACACGGTTCGCAACTGCCTAAACTCCAGTTTCCAGTTCCCCTGGTCTCAAGGCACACATGCCGAACACACACTCATACACACACCCCTTTTCTTCTGTACCTCTACTCACTGTATTATCAACTTTCTGAGTGGTCTTTGCCCTGTCCATCATGTTCTGCGTTCACCCCATGTGTATACACAAATCATCTGCTGTTTCTCACCGTCAGTTTTCTTCCTTTTATACAAGACATTAATTCATTCGGTTTCCCTCCTAAATACCTGAGTAGCTTTCCACTGACCACAGACCTTACAAGCAGTCAAGATGCACGAGGGCCACCCTACACCGTCTACCCTTCCCTTCATTTCATTTCACTCAACAAACATTACCAGGTGTTTACCACATGTGAGCCTCTGCTGTAGCACCTAACACTGGCCAAAATATCTGTCTACTGTGACACAACAGTTAAAAGCACTTGCTGTGTTTGTGGGGCAGTGGAGAAAGCAATATAATAACTAAGAGAACCAGAAAATGAAGGTGGGCTGCAGCTGGAGCAAGGTGTGAGAGAACCAGGAAATGAAGGTGGGCTGCAGCTGGAGCAAGGTGTGAGAGAACCAGAAAATGAAGGTGGGCTGCAGCTGGAGCAAGGTGCCCGAGCCAGTTCGCCAGGGCGACGCTGGACAGAAGGAAGGCAGTGGTTACAGAACACCATGTCCTCCACCCTTCACCCCTTGTAAATACCAGCAAGTGAGAGAGCCTGCACAATTCTGAAACAGCAAGAAAGCCAGTATGACTGAGGCAGAGGCAACAGCAGCAGCAAAACGAGGCTGTAGGTGCAGAGGTCAGACAGGGATCTTGTCTAGGGCACACCAGGCCTTCCAGGTGGTGTCACAAAGACCACTGCCTATACCCAGAGCAAGAGGATTGACAGACAGCTGGTATTTACGGTCTCCCAGGGCCAATGTGACCTGACCGGCAAAAGGGCAAATCTCGGGTTTCTTTATCCCTAAGAAGGAATTACTGAGGATGTAACCCACACTGCTTCCGACAGAACTGAACAATATCTAGGGGGTGCATGTAGCTTGAATTTCTTCCTTTTCATATCCTGCACTCCTGCTCGCTTTCCTGGCAACATCTCTAAGTACATCTACAAGAATGCTGATCTCAAGACCTACTTCCAGGAAACCCAGATGCACAAAGTTCCCACATCTTTACATGGCATGTGGTTTGAAGTATTCAACGAATATGGGAAGAATGCTCAAATACTAATTAGCATTTCATGTATGAAAATATATTTCATATTCTTATGCTGCAAATGCTAGCTAGGTTCTCTGTATGAAATAATGCCTCAGTTCTTCTCTCTGTTGGAAAAAAAAACCCCTAGTCATCTCTCAAAACATCAGCTCAAATGATGGCTGCATGCCCTCACCCCAGCCTATGACGAGGAGAGCACCTGAATAAAACTGACATATCAATATGGGGATGGGCCTAAGAGGTCTTTATCTATAAGGAGTCCAGAGAAGCTGGGTGTTCGCAAGGCACACACTACAACACGCCTGGTAACACTTACTTGGGGGAGAGCACCGGAGGACTGACAAAGGACCGGAGGGCATCTTTCACCATGTCTTGCATGAGGTGAGTTCCAAAGACCTTTTTGTTATCCACGAGGAAAGTGGTCTTAAAACAAGCATTATACATATTAGTGTGCTACTACTGCCGCCATATGCAGCAGTCACCACACACACACACACACACACACACACACACACACACACACACACACACACACCACCTGTAAACACTACAGAAAGCAAAGGAATTAAAATGCAAGAACAAGGAGATACTTTATAAATCTGTTTGTAAATCCTTACTTTAAAAAAGGTTTTATTTTTGGTCTGGATGTGTATCTGTGCACCACATGCATGCACCCATGCCTATGGAGATCAGAAGAGGGTCAGATCTTCTGAGATGGGAGCTGCAGATGGTTGAGAGCTGCCATGTGGGTGCTGGGAGTCCAACCCAGGTCCTCTGGAAGAGCAGCCAGTTCACTGACCACTAAGCCACCTCTCCGGCCCCCTATTAATCCTTATTCGAGGTGCATGTTGATACAGATTAAATAACATGTAAAAGTATAAATGCCTGAGTTCGAGAACAAATAATGTTGAGCTAAGTAGTCAGCAGACTAAATCACAACAGACCTTTGCTAAAACCTGCCCATAGTATTAACCAATTACTCAGTGGTATTTGCCACTCAATAAAAGTTTGATTTAAAAGAAAATTTCCACTGGTTGCACCAATTCATTTATCAATAATTTTGCCAATGCCACAGTGATTGTGTGCGATGTCTCACCTCATTCTTTTTTTCCCCTCAAAATTGGTTTTGCTCCTTTAGTTCCTTATCCTTCCCACATACATTTTTAGATTCGTGACAGTTACACAAGCTCATACTGTCATTTTGAATGATATTACTATCAATTTACAGATCAATTTGGGAAAAAGTAACATTTTTAAAACGTCAACCAGTTCTTTCAGTTCATAAAAAAAAGGTTTATGTCTCCAATTATTTAGAACCTTTCAGATGTTTTCCATCACTATTTTGCATTTTCAGCAGACAGATCCTAAACAAAGGTTCTCATGCATATGCCTAGGTTTTTCATTTGTATGCTATTACACACAGCACTTTTAATTTATTAAAATATCTTTTAGTTGGGGGCAGAAGAGAAAACACACAGTAACCATGACCCAAGTACGGAAACAGGAGGTCCACTGTGTGGTTCTGGGTATGGATTTCAGTTGGCTAGGTGTACATGACAAACACCTTCATCCACTGAGCCGTCTCACTGACCCAACAGCACAATTCTAAAAATACTGATCTCTCACGGTTTACTGCAGGTATATGGAAATAACTTCATATAGATCTATTATTAATTCATCCACCACTTCTAGCAAGTTCCTTTTAGACTCCTTAGCATTCTACACAGCAAGTCTGCTGTCTTTATGTGAGATGATTTTCGTGCACACACATTAGTCTTAGCACACTGGCTGACACTCCCCTAACAAGGAGGGATGAAGGGGTGAGAGTGGTGTGTGTGGACAGCCTCACTGTCCCCCAGACTCAAGAGGAGCAACTTAATCTTCTTCATGGAAAGTGTGCTGGGAGCTGTAGGATTTTTTGTATAGACCTTTATTAAGTATGTTATCTTGGGCTGGAGAGTTGGCTCGGCAGTTAGGAACATTGGCTGCTCTTCCAGAGGACCCAGATTCAATTCCCAGCACCCACATGGCAGCTCACAACTGTCTGTAACTCGTTCTAGAGGATCTGACACCCTCACACAGACTTATGTAGCCAAAACACCAATGTACATGAATAAAGATAAATAAAAAATTTTAAAGAAGTGTTACCTTGGGGACTGGAGAGATGATTCAGTGGTTAAAAGCACTAGCTGCTTTTCCAAAGGTCTTGGGTTCAAATCCCAGCACCCACATGGCCATTGGAAACTATATGTAATGGCCAGGTGTGGTGGCGCACACCTTTAATCCCAGCACTTGGGAGGCAGAGGCAGGCGGATCTCTGTGAGTTCAAGGACAGCCTGGTCTATAAGTCTAGGACAGCCATGGATACACAGAGAAACCCTGACTTGAACAAACCAAAAACCAAAACAAACCCCAAAAACCCAAACAAACAAGAATGTTATCTTTTACTCCTGGCTCTGTTTTTTTTTTTTTTTTTTAATAATGTTAATGTTGAAACCTGTCACATTTTTTCTTAGCTTACTGAAATTTCCAATCAGGTGGTAAAGCATATGAACTTCCAAATGCTGAATGACACTTGCATTTCTTGGACTAACCCCATTAGTCATGATGTAATTATACCTTTATGTACTACCAGCTTCAATTTGCTACTGCTTGCTTTCTCTTATAAAGGATTCTGTTCTGTAGTTTCTCATGTTTATAATGTTAGTTTGGCTTTGACTTAATATTGACCTCAGATCATAGCTGTTCTGGCCTCTTCTAGTTTCTGGAAGAGATGTACAACAGGCTTAGAATCTTCATTGTTGGAAGGTTTTGACGATTAATACAATTTATTTAACTAAGACTCCAAGTTGTTCACATTATGTGTTAAGTTTCAGGAGTTTGTCTTTAAAAATAACATGTTCATTTTGTCTAAGGACTTTCAGATGTAGAGTTATGCATAATACCCACCACACTCTTGTAATTACCTGTATCTTCTCGTTTCCTCCGCCTTACTAGATGCGCATCAATTTGCCTGGTATTTCTAACCAGCTTTCAGTTGCACTGCTTTGCTCTATTGTTTTGGTTCATATTTTACTGATTTCTGGTCTGACCTTTATTTCCTTTTTTCTTCTTGCTCAATTTGCCCTTTTTGTTCTTCTTTCTTAAGTAGAAAGCTTAAATGACTAGACTGTTTTTCCTTTTTTTGAGTATGTATATGTGTGCGTATGTGGGAGGTATGCACATGTAGGCAGAGGTCAACCTCTGGTGTTGCTAGCTGGCCAGCTCACCTCAGCATGTTCACATGGCTTCTGGGGATCAAGCTCTAGTGCACATGTATGTGCAGCACGCACTTAATTAACTGAGCCCTATTCCCAGGCCCAGCACCTCTTTTAAATTTAAACAGTGCTAAATTAAGTGCTACCAGCCAAGGCCTTTATTGTATTGACATTTTCTCCTCCATCCCCTTTTCTATTTTCATGTGTGTGTACACACGTATGCATGTATATACATGAATAGCATATACATATGCACATGTACGTACATATAAGGTTGATACCTTGGAATTATCCTGGATCCCTGCTCTTCCACCTTATTCAGGCAGGGTCTCTCAATCAAAACCAGAACTCATGAATGTGGCTAGTCTTACTCAGCACTTTGCTCTGGGGATTGCTGCCTCCACGTTTCAAGGCTGGATTCCAGGCAGGACACCACATCCACCCAGTAACCTGTGGGCTCAAGGGACACAAGTTCCGGCCTCCAGGCTTGTACAGCAAGGGCTTTAACCACAGAGCCACGTCTCCACCACGTTTGTTTAATTCAACATGTTTCTACTTTCCTTCAGAACACCTCTGGCCTGTGAGTTACTTAAGTGTGTTATTGAAGAGTCTTCCCCGATGTCCCAGTTATCATCCTCTTCTTAAATACTACTTTGATTCTAAGCATGGTCAAAAGTCATCCTGTATGATCCTAATTGTTACACAACTTCTGAGGTTTGTTTTATGTCCGAGTGTTTCAGTGAGTGGAGGAACACAGCTCAGCAATGCCGCACCAAGTGCGAGTTAAGACCAAATGAAATCTGATACAGTTATCACCTATGCAACACCTTCACCAGCATCTACTTTTTGTTTGTAAATCAACAAAATAATGGAACTTACTTGCAACAGAGATCTTGAAAGAACACATGGTGATTGCTCACTAAATTCACAGAAAAAATCCTAATAGACACATAGAGAAAAAGCAGTATCATTAATAGATTAAACCAAAGCTAGAGATGTCTGCATATATATTCTTGGAAATAATATTCCACTGTGGTTAAAATAAGATAAAGAATTAAAGGTCAATTTTATAGAAAATGTCTAATCATACCAAAAGGCTAACTTCAGAGTCTACAAAACTTTCTCAAGAACTGACCAAAAAAACAGAATTGTGTGCACATCCACATAAAATTTGTACACCAAGAAAATAATAACAACAATAACTAAGTGTTGACAGAACTTTAGTTGTTATTTAAAAGAAGCATCAAGGCTGGAGAGAGTTCACAAGTTAAGAGAGAACACTGCTCTTACTGAGGTCCAACTGTGGTTCCCAGAACCCACATTAGGCAGCTCACAACCTCAACTGGTTTGATTCTAGTTCCAGGGTCATCTGAACACCTCTAACCTCTAAGAACACAGGCATTCATGTGCACACACGCGCGCACACACACACAAAGACAAACACAAGCAAATAATTAAAAAACATGAAAACACACTTAAAAAAAAGAAAGCAAGCAGTATCAGTAACCAGGTATTCATATTATATGAATATTGTTATGTATTCATATTAGATGAAGACCACAAAATATGGGTTTACATAAAAAGAGGGAAAAGACAAGAAAATACACAAAAATTTTAAAGTTTAAAAGACAGAGGCTAAGCCGGGCGGTGGTGGCGCACGCCTTTAATCCCAGCACTTGGGAGGCAGAGGCAGGCGGATCTTTGCTAGTTCGAGGCCAGCCTGGTCTACAAAGCGAGTCCAGGACAGCCAGAGCTGTTAAACAGAGAAACCCTGTCTCGAAAAACCAAAAAAAAAAAAAAAAAAAAAAAGACAGAGGCTAATTTATTATCTTATTATTGTAAACCCTCCAACATTTATATGTATGAAATTTAAGATTTGAAATTGGTAAAGATAGTTCTGTGGGCTTTCCAATGACTACAGTATTGCTGGTAGCCAGAACCAGAAGCAGCCCATTGCCCCACTCGGCTTCCGCAGCAGAGTACGAGCCATCCTAAGCACAGTACTCACCAATAAGAGACAGCATTAGAGAAGCCTGCCATCAAAGCAAAGCTGTACCACTGTCGGACTTTGACACTCCAATCTCTTTTGAAATGTGCCCAAAAATTGTGAGGGGAATGGAAGGGAGAGGCCAGGAAAGAGGAAAGAGACTGGGAGAGAGGGAAGGAGGGTACTCACCTTACTCCTGCCTACTTAAGCAGTGTTTCCTTTTTCTCATTTATGTACTATTCCCTCCCGTTATGGGCCCTCACTGTAGCATTATGTACAGTGTTAACTCCTTTTAGAGGAAACAAACCTCTACCCTTCAGTTACACTTTACTGTCCTTACATTCATTCTAGCTCCTTTGCTTCTTCATCCTAACTTTTAAGTATGAACACCTTTTGTTTTTCTTCAGCTACTTATAACCCATGTGTCTTAGTTAGGTTACTATTGCTGTGATGAAACACTAGGACCAAAAGCAACTTGGGGAAGGAAGGGTTTATGTGGATTATCACAGTCCATCATTGAAGTCAGGACAGGAACTCAAACAGGGCAGGAACCTGGAGGCAGCAGCTGATGCAGAGGCCATGAAGGAGTGCTGCTGACTGACTTGCTCCCCATGGCTTGCTCAGCCTGCTTTCTTACAGAACCCAGGACCACCAGACAAGGGATGGAACCACCCACACCAGGCTGGGCCCTCCCCCACATTCACCAATTAAGAAAATATCCCACAGATGGATGTTATGGAAGCATTTTCTCAATTGAGGTTCGTTTCCTTTCAGACAACTCTAGCTTGTATCATGTTCACATAAAGCTAGCTAGCACACCATGTACATAGTCTCCATGTTTTAGTGGGTATTCTACCAGTCTACCTTCTCTGCATGTGAGAGTACATAGTGGACATATATTCTTAACATTATAAAACTGACATTAACAAAGCATACCGTTTAGTGGCTGGATGGCTCTTATTCTACCCATATCATAGAATAGTCACCACTGAACATTTTAAATGTTTCAAGTTTCTCAAGTAATGCAACAAATATATTGTGTATGTGGGTATGCATGTTTGTACAGGTGTGTGCAGCTGTGTGTACAGGTGTGTGCAGCTGTGTATACAGCTGTGAATGCACGTGAAGGCCAGAGGTCAATGCTGGGTTTCCTCTTCAGTGGCTTTCCACTTTACTTTCTGTAACAGGGTTTCTCACTGAGCCTGGACCTATATCTCTCAATCTGGCTTATCTTCTTTCTATGTAAGCACACCTGATCACCTGGCATTTTACCAGAACCTCAACAATGTGAGCTTGCTTCACGGTAGATACAACTGTTAGCCCTTTTCCTCCCTCTTGTTCTACCCATCTGCCCACACTTCCTCTACCACCACTGCACTGCCTGGAGTCTTTCAGGCAGACATTCACCTGCCTTCCTTCCTTCTTAAGCTCTCAGTACAGTCCCTAAGCTCAAGCCTGGCTCCCCTGCTCCCTCTACTGACAAGGGGAGCTTCAGAGAACCTGGGGGAGGGAGGAGAGACAAGGAGTTACTCTGATGCACTAGTGTGTCTCTAGGGATGAGAATCATGCTGGATACAATTACAGACAGTATAATGACGAATGAAATTTAAATCAATAATCACTATTCTAGTGTGTATGGAAAAGAGCAATAAATAACTATATGAAAACCCAAAAAACTAGGAATACTATGGATATTAGACCTAAATAGTAAGAAAAAAATATATGATTTATATATACAATATTGCAGAAATGTATGGGAACCATTTGCTGTATAAAAGTATTCTCAAAACAAACCATTTTTTAGTATAGTTTGCTATGTGTTGCCTTGAGATAGGGTTTCATTACACAGCCCAGGCTAGCCTACAAGTCCTTGAGATAGGGTCTCATTACATAGCCCAGGCTAGCCTACAAGTCCTTGAGATAGGGTCTCATTACATAGCCCAGGCTAGCCCACAACCCAAGCTTCTTCTGCTTTGGTCTCCCTGGTCCTGGGGTTACAGCTGCTCACCACTGAGTTTTGACTTTGTTCCTCTTCCTACATGTCACAAAGTATAAGGACTTCCAATCATACACTCAGTAAAGGAAGTACATGCCGTATAGATTCACATATAAAAGTTTCATCTTTGTACTATCTGTTATAAAGGCAAAACACTGAAAATGACTTAAATGTAATTTGATACGAATGAACTAAAAAATTTTTATATAACTTTAGTTGGGACAAGTCTTCAAAATATTGTAGAAATATGCATATTTACGGATATAAAAGAAAGCACCTGTAACACAGAAGCTTCCAATAGAACAAAATAAAAAGCTGGTTATCAAGCACCACGGTCCCACAGTCACATGTAAGAACACTAAAAGTGGCCAGGCTCCGCAGCGTAGGTCTCAAGTCTCAGGTATTTGGGAGGATGGGGCAGAAAGTCAGACATCCAAGGCCTGGCTGATCTAGAGTCAGTTAACATCAGCCTGAATATATAACTTAGAAACTACCTCAAAACAAACACTGAAAAGGGCAGGGGACACAGCTCAGTGGTAGAGCAGTCCAGCACACAAGGGGCCCTAGAGTCAATGCCGAGTGTGATGTTCAAAAAGACATTTCTATGTATGTACACACACTTACAGAAAGTATTTTTTGTTTTTTCGAGACAGGGTTTCTCTGTGTAGCCCTGGCTGTCCTGGACTCACTTTGTAGACCAGGCTGGCCTCGAACTCGCAAAGATCCGCCTGCCTCTGCCTCCCAAGTGCTGGGATTAAAGGCGTGCGCCACCGCTGCCTGGCTCAGAAAGTATTTTTGAAGGCAGAATCCAGTCATCAAATCCTATTCCTAAACTTTGAGTGATTTACTAGTATATTAAGTTTAGCTTCTTAATTTCTAAAAATATATCAAATCCTTGTAAAAGTTTACTATGTGCTGTGTGTATGTGCATACATACACCACCCCAGCACTATTTTGTTCTACCAATCAGTCTCTAGAGTGACAAACTGTCACCCCACCAACAGTCCAGAACATCATTTTATACTCACCAAGATACAATGTAAGTTTGGTAAGTTCACAACTTCACAGACAGTTTTTATTCTGTCTATTAATCTTGAGAAATAGTTAACCATTTCTTCTCTTTTAATTATTTTTGCATAGCGAGGAAAGGTGGGTGGAAGCAGCCTCTGGTTGACAAGGGGCTCAAAACCCATCATAATTGGATGGTCTAAAGAACAGAAAGAGGAAAGTAACATTTCCATTCATTTTTAAGAAATGAAAACTATTAAATATAAAAAGAAAAACCCAAATTTTATAGGCATTTCCAAATACTAATCACAGAAATCTATTTTTGTTTATAGTTAAGGTTTATATGTTAAAACTAATTTATGTACCCATACATAAATTCTAATGAGATTTAGTAACTTCAAGTTGTACTTCCTAGCTACACTGTGGTGGCTGAGGTTAGAGGCAAAGACTGCAGCGTGAGGACTTCAACAGAGGTCAGGGATGGAAGCTGAGTCAGATTTCTTCATGAAAGGAGAGCTAACTGTGGAGCTGCTGAGAGGGCCAGTAATGAATAGAGCTCAGCAGCTCTGAGTGTGGTGGCCCTCTTCAAACAGCGGGAGACTACCCCTGAGCCTCTGTAAGAGTCACAACAAGCGCGGCTGCTGATCGCCTGCACTGAACAAAGATCCAAGGGACAGTTGCCTGCTCTGCACACCACAGAGAAGTTAAAGCCTGAGGACACAGACAGGAGCAATCGTCTCTTGGGCCACTGTCCATTCTGACACCTTCACAGTGTGTGTTCTGCTCTGCAACAGGCCTCCCTATTCTTTCCTCTACACTACGTGACTCATCTGAAGTCTTTTAATGGAGATGATCATAAGGGGAGAGTAGAAGATTCCAGAGTCTGACGACATCATCACTGTTTACACTAGCACACATGCCAGCTCTTTCACAACCTGGAATATGAAACGAGACCTATAGCCCTGAACGAGCAATGACACACAGTCTAGACCTGCCTCCAGCCTTGCACATGCTCCCCAGGCTGGGCTTTCTTCCCTCCCAGTAGTTATGTCTATGAGTTATTCCGATAGGGGACCAATACAACTGCTGGCTCTTGGATGAAAACCCTCAGCCTATAAGCATTCTTCTTACCTCTTACCTGTTCAGTGGATTGGTATCCCACATTCCAAACACTGCCTTTCTCCTAAAAGTACCCTCTCTAGAAAACAGTAACTTAGCTTTACCATCCTGAAGACAGCAACCTTGTCTCATTTTAGTGCCTCATCTACCTTTCACTTCATCAGTTAACAAGTCCTAAAAATTCTATTTCCTACTACTGAGCGAACATGTTCTTCTTGCTTCACTCTGACACCATGTATGACTGCTCCTTCATTAAATTAGTCCGATGTACTGCCACCTCAATTTTATATGTAAAATACAGCCTGACCTTTTCCTATCACAAAAGCTTTTTCAGTATTTTATTTATTTAATTTATACATATGAATGCATGTCTGCACTCAGAAGCCTATACAGGTCAGAAGGAATTAGTTACAGGCTGCTGAGCCACCATGTGAGGTGTTAGGAGTCAAACCCAGATCCTTTGCAAGCACAGTCAGCATTCTTAACCTCTGAGTCATCTCTCTAATCTCCCATCTGTCCTAAAAGTTTTGTTTACTCTCCTTTTTGTACAATATACTGTCCTAAGGGAGCACTGGAAAGAGTGCATCAGGGTTTCCTAAGACCCAATAGAAAACTCAGAAGGCTCCTTGGCTCTATGAAAGCTGTCTTATGTGTATCAGTCTTTGTCTGCAAACATGACTGTATGGTATGTGTCTGCACTCCACCCATTGTCCAGAGAGGGCCATCAGAATCCCAAGACTAAAGTTACAGAGACTTGTGAGCCAACATGTGGGTGCTGGAAGAGCCACAGTGCTCTTAGTTGCTGAACTGTCTCTCTCTCCAGCCTTATGAGAGCTGTTTCACAAACTCATCACATGTAGGGAGAGTGTGCACATAAATTCAATTCCTGTCTTTACCATTTTATGTGGAAAAAATAGAAAAGCTTTGTTCGCATGTATAATTCACTTAGGCATATCATTATCCCATACACATTTGCAATTTTTAAAATAATTGTGATGGGCAGTGGTGGTGCATGTCTTTAATCCCATCACTCACAGGAGACAGAGACAAAAAGATTTCTGAGTTTGAGGCCAGTCTAGTCTGCAAAGTGAGCTCCAGGATAGCCAGAACTACACAGAGAAATCCTGTCTCATACAAAAACCAAAATAACAATGGCCCCCCACCCCCCAAAAAAAAACAATTTAAGCTGAGAGCTAGGGAGATAGAGCTCAGTGGTGGAGTGCTTGCCTAGCATGCATGAGGCTCTGAGTCTAAGCCAGCAACACAAACACATACTAAACGACTCGTGACTTGGTAGCACACAACTGTAATTCCAGCCCTTCCAAGATTTAGGCAAGAAAAACTGACAGTAAGTAAGTACCATTACTCACTCACACAGAAACATAAATCCGAAATGATCCAGAAATGCTCTTTAGCTCTTAGCACATAACAGTTTTAGGCCGCACACAAGCAGGTAATTCAATGAGGAACAGATACTCTCTCAGTGTCAGGCCCTGCTGCTTTGTTAAAGTACACTGAAAAAAAAAAAAACAATGGAGGAAGCAAGAGAGGCTCATTTGGCTTACAGAGAGGCTGCAGTGCATCACTGCAGGGAACTCAAGAAAGAAGAAACCTGAAGCACCTGTCTTATCCATAGTAGAGCAGAGAGAATAAAATGTATGCAAGCTTGCACTCAGCTTGCTTCCTCTTCCCTTAGATACTTCAGGAGCCAGCCAAGGGAATGATGCCATTCACAGTGGAAGTAGATATACTCAAATCAATTTAATGAAGAAAATCCTCCAGAAACATGACAAGAAGTCAACTTGAGCACCAAATTTCAGTAATCGTAAGTAAGCTACTTTAATGTGTTACAGTAATTTTTATAAATATTTCCTGAACTAGATTACAATGTGCTTCAGAGTTGTATATATTTTACACCTCAATAATTCAAGACTACAAATACTATTTCATGGGTTTTAGGGATAATCAGTATTGCTGTGCACTTTAAAATGTTGACCCAGCAGTCAATTTTAAAGCAGAGATATATTATTCCTGCTAAAGCTTATTTCACATGTAAGATATGAAGGCCACCAACATGTGAAGCATTCTTTTCAGAATCCCATGGACAATTCCAGTTAGTATGAATACAGGCATCTGGGAATGCACTGAACCTCAGGAACACTAGGCCCTCCTCGTGGAATGAATGAGGCAGATTATGTAAACACTTTGATGGGTTTCTCAAACAAGTAAAGGAAGGAGATGATGAAAAATGAAGTTACTGCTGGCATCATAGCACAAACACAAGACAGGGTACATATACAGAGTCCAACAGTAAGATACAAGATATGGCCAAGGTCTACCACCTGTTTTCAACATACATCAACTATACAAAGAAGCCTAAAGCACTCTCAAGTATTCAGAGGAACCTCCCAGAGTCCAGGCAGTCTAACTTAAATGAAAGTCAGAGCAAACTGCATTACGTGTTTTGGAAAGAAACAAGAAAAGACAAGAGAGCAAAAGCGGAGGTTACCTCCTCTGGCAGTGCCGTTCTGAGCCTGGACGCCACGGTGCAGCGAAGTGTGAATGGCAGAGAGGAGGTCTGCTGCTTGGGCCATCAGTTTCTGAGCCTCTGCCACAGCACTGGTCTGGCAAACAAATCACCAAAAACACTTACACACTTTCACGGAAAGACACACATGAAAGAGGTCCTGCAACGGCATACTGCAGCAACATGGATCCTCACAAATTATTCACTTAATGCAAGATTTCAGGATGCTCAAATCCAGATAGAATACAAAGTACTTCCTCCTAAATCTGTATCATATTTGATGTGTTAAAAAAATGAAATAGTAAATATTTCTGGTTTATAGTACTAAGCTTTAAAACAAAAAATCAGAGATACAGTCAAGTTTAAAAGGGGGGAAACTCCAATAATCTACAATTATTCAGGAATATAGGGTGGAGAGAATCCAGGAAAAAAGAATTAACTGAAACAATATATATCTACAAGAGACCTCAGCATGGTATAGAATGTAAAGCTATAAAATCACTTTTCCCAAGAGCATTAGTGTGCTGTGGTGTAAACACACACAGGGAGCTGTGAGAATAGGACAGCATGCCATCTAAAACCGCCCAATTACAGCAATTCTCTTACCTCTTTCTTGGTAAAGGCTATGAGCACGGTCAGCAGCACGCGGGTGAACTTCACTCTGCTGAATGCCGCCAAGCACTGCTGGTGCTGGGAAGACAAGGAGTTGGGTGAGAAGCAGAGCCTGCAAAGGAACTACGCTCTACCACTTCAACTCCTAACTCTTTGTGCCAGTAACTCACCACAGTAAATGGGCCTCTGCCACCAAAACAAAGTAAACAACGCCTATGCCCTTGAAACAGGAAAGAGGCTACACTATACTCTACAGCAACAGGACCAACTGTAATCCCAAGTCACTTAAGAGTTTTATCTAAAAATGTGTGGTTAGCAGTGATAAAAGGGTTAAGAGGTTTAGTAAATTTTGATAATATGGAAATTTTTGATGTTTACTAGGTTTTGAAATAAGATCTTTAAGTGATCTATTTTCTAGTTCCTACCTCACAGGAACACTAAAGTTTTTGAAATCAGATATTCAAAAGAGCTGTATTACCATTCTACACACAAAAAATACAAGGGAGTTAAGTCTCTTGCAATGTCCAGTTGCTAAAGGAATACCTTTAAAAAAGCTTCCATAGGGGGCTGGAGTGATAGCTCAGAGGTTAAGAGCACTGGTTATCCTTCTAAAGGTCCTGAATTCAATTCCCAGCAACCACATGGTGGCTCATAACTATCTACAATGAGATCTGGTGCCCTCTTCTGGAGTGCAGGTAGTATACTATACACATAATAAATCGTTAAAAGAAAAAAAAAGCTTCCATAAATTACAATGCAGTTCAAAGAACTAAGAGATGGCCTTCTCTAACATTATTTACAGAAAAGGAGGAAAATTACTTCTAGTTCAACTTCTGGATCTCTCTCTTCTCCTTGTCGACTTCGGGTACTCTGAAATGTAAAAAACAAATGTAAATTAAGACAAATACAACCCTGGAGAAGTAAGTAAAGAACTAAGTTACTTTATTGAGCATATACAAAAACCTATGTTAAGAAAAAAAAAATCTGAAAGAAAAAAGATTGTGTCCAGTACTTTTCTTTTTCCTATGAATGTTCTATGTATATATTTATATATAAATTAGAAAAATCATGAAACAAGCAGGTATTAAAACAACAAAGCAAAACAATAAAATAGCAGGAGCCAAGCATCTGACCACAGTACTACTGCTGCATTTAAAACCTACTCAACACAAATCACTATCACCATTAAAAATCCCTATTGTTTTTAAAAAGGGCCTGGCTGAGCCAGCTGGTGCATGCTTTTAATCTTACCACCAAGGAGGCAAAGGCAAGCAGTTCAAGTGAGTTCAAGCCCAGCCTGGTCTACATAGTGACTTCCAGGCCAGCCAGAGTTACACAGTTGAACCTTATCTTAAAAAACAAAACAAAATAAAACAAGCCCTAAACCAAAGAAAAGGGAAACATACCTTTACTCTCCTTTGCATATCATCTTCCACGTCTTTTAGCATACCTAGAACGAGACACAGTAAGTTTTAAAACAAATCAACATGCAAAATGTACAAATTATTGTTGTGAATAATTTATACCTGTAACTCGAAGATCTGTCACACTGTTGGCCATTTTAAATCCATATGTCATTGACTGGAAATCTTCCTATACAAAAAAGCAGTAATTATGCTCTTAAAAAGCAGCACCACATTTCCCTAACAAAATCACTATCTAGAAAAAAAGTAGAATGCTGTCCAGCATTTCTCAATACTACCACTCTACAGCTAAGCCCTCCTTGTAGGCTTAATATTAGACACCTTGACATTACTACTGTTATCTCTCCTTGGCTTTAGCTTTTCTCTTTTTTTTATCATTCTCCATTTGAGAATTTTTATTGGTATACCTTGTAAATGGTGTTAGAGTGTGTGGGTGGGGGTTATACCTCAATTAAAGAAAAAGAGACCATGAATTTTAGTGAGAGTATGTGTGGTGGGTGATACATAGGAGGAGTTGAGGGAGAAAAGGGACGCTTTAGCTTCTTGTTCATGGTCTAGAGGTTAAACACTCTCAAGCAGCATTACTCAAAGAAACAGCAAAAGTACGTTTTATAGTTCACGTTCAAAAACAAAGTATAGATTTCCTGGTCCCCGACAAAATGTTCTATTATTTCACTGCTCAGACAATTAAGGGACATGTCAGGCTCAAAATGCAGAATGAACTCAACATTATCTGTTAGAGTACTTCCCTGTACTATAATTTCTACGAATATATAGAGAAGCCTGAGTGACAGGTAGTTAGAAAGATAATTATAGCCAGGGCAGAGTTCTGGGGTGCTCAGTAAAACAATGAGCAATGGAGTCACACTAGTTATGTCACCTCAGAGGAAGAGCAATACACTAGCACACTGCATAGAGATGAAAAGGAAAGCCCAAACCACTCTCCTGCCTCGTACAACTGAGAAGCGTATGATGCACATGCCCAGGTCTTCTCTAGACCTCAAGTGGATTCCGTTGCCAGGTTCCTGCCTTCCTTGGGTTCCTCCCCTAAGTTCCCTCAGTGCTGGCTAGTTTATTGTCAACTTGACATCTTAAGATTTACTTAGGGGGAGGCTGGAGATGGCTCAGCAGTTAAGAGCACTGTTTGCGAACTAGGGAGGCAGGGGCAGGCGGATCTCTGTGAGTTCAAGGCCAGCCTGGTTTACAGAGTGAGTTCAAGGAAAGCCAGAGATACACAGAGAAACCCTATCTCGAAAAACCAAAAAAAAAAAAAAAAAAAAGCACTGTTTGCTCTTCCAGAGGTCCAGAGTTCAATTCCCAGCAACCACATGGTGGCTCACAACCATCTATAATAGAATCTGATGCCATCTTCTGGCATGCAGGGGTACATGCAGATACAGCTCTCATATATGGAAAATAAATAAATCTTTTTTAAAAAGTTACTTGGTGACAGGGACCCTCAATTAAGAAAATGTCCTTGTAAGACAGGACTTCAGGCAAACCTGTGATGCATTTTCTTAAGTTACTGATTGATCAGGGAAGGGCCCAGTCCATTGTGGGTGGTGCCATCCCTGGGCTGATGGTCTTGGGTTCTATAAGAAAGCCGACTGAGCAAGCCATGGGGAGCAAGCCACTAAGAAGCACCTCTTGATGGGCTCTGCATCAGCTCCTGCCTCCAGGTTCTTGCTCTGCTTAGCAACTGCTCTGATTTCTCTGAGTGTGATCTCAGAGTTGTAAGCTGAAATAAAACACTTTCCTCAAGTAGATTTGGTCAAGGTGTTTATTATATAAGTAGAAATCTCAGACAGACTGTTACCTGGAAATGTAAGAAGAAATAAACCCTTTTCTCCCCAAGTTGCTTTGGCTCAAAGTTTTTCTTTATCACTATAGAAACCCTAGCTAAGACAGACTTACTCCACAGCAGGTTTTAAAAATGCAAATTACGCCGGGCGGTGGTGGCGCACGCCTTTAATTCCAGCACTTGGGAGGCAGAGGCAGGCGGATCTCTGTGAGTTCGAGGCCAGCCTGGTCTACAAAAGTGAGACCAGGACAGCCAGAGCTGTTACACAGAGAAACTCTGTCTCAAAAAACCAAAAAAAAAAAAATGCAAATTACTAAACTATCCCGAAGCATAGTGTAGACTGCAGAACCAGAAAGCAGATGTTTCATCTGGAGTAAACTAGCCATTACTTACTCCATGGTGGTCATGAGGTAATACAGAGCCAGTGCAATCAAGTATTCTAGTTTTTCAAAAGAACGGTCTAGCTTTTTAAATTTTATATAAAATCTTCCTTAAGTAAGAAGCCGGGTGTGGTGGCACATGCCTTTAATCGCAGCACCCGTGAGGCAGAAGCAGTCAGATCTCTTTGAGTTTGAGGCCAGCCTGGTCTACAAAGTGAGTCCAGGACAGTCAGGGCTGATATACAGAGAGACCCTGTCTCAATAAACCAAAAAAAAGAAAAAGAAAAGACTTTAGCCATGAACTCTCAGTTTGCCAAAGGACCTAAGGAAGACTGTTCTAGGGACGTGGCAGGCTCTGTGCGTTGTCACACGAACTGAATTGCTTCAGCTGAACTCATTTCATGGAGCCTGTACTCCATCACAGCCCAGTTATCACGCAGCATGTGAAGCAACACTTCATAGCATCCAAAATCTCAAACGTTTCTTCCTTGAAAGAAACTAGAGATGCTTCCCTCAGCCAAGCAATAAACTCAAACTACATGGGTGTGGAATCTAGATAACAAGGGCAGAACAAACAGAATCCTCAGCATCCTCCAGAGAACACAGAGGAATGGAATAACAGCTGTGCAATCACCTAGAAAGCAACCAGTTACAGGAAGAAAAAGATCCAACATCCATCCACAGGCATGCATGTAACTGACTGACTACTGACAGTAACAAGAGGAAACATCAGGGACTACTCAGAAAAATAAGCAAATGAAAAAAGTCATCACCTGTGGTAGTCTGAATGAAAGGGGCCCCTAAGGATTCATAGGGAGTGGCATATTAGGAGGTGTGGTCTTACTGTAGGTGTGGCCTTGCTGGAAGAAGTGTGTCACAGGGAGTGGGCTTTGAGGTTTCAGATGATCAATCCAGGCTGTGTCATTTTCTCTTCCCGCTGCCTATGGACCTAGATACAAAACTGAGCTCCTCTCCAGCACCATGTCTGCCTGAATGCGTGTCGATATGCTTCCTGTCTGCTGATAATAGAGTAAACCTCTGAGTTTATAATCCTGACCCAATTAAATGCCTTCCTTTCCTAGAGTTGCCATGGTCATATCGTCTATTCACAGCAATGAAACTCTAACGAAGACACCACCAAAGAAAAAAACCTTTGTATGAAAAGTAAGTGGAGGGCATACATGGACTTCCCTGCCATTAATACTGACACAGTCATAACCCCATGTCAGCACTCAATAATGACCGCACCCCAAAGAAATTACTATCTGGGGCAGCAGAGTAATGTATTTGTAAATCAATTCTAAAACTGGGAAACTGTTAAACCTAGAAATCAAAGTACTTCCATAAGAAAAAAAGCTTTTAAAACTGTGATTAAAAAATGGTAAACAGGGGCTGGAGAGATGGCTCAGCGGTTAAGAGCACTTCCTAGTGCTCTTCCAAAGGTCCTGAGTTCAATTCCCAGCAACCACATGGTGGCTCACAACCATCCACAATGTGATCTGGTGCCCTCTTCTGGAATGCAGGTGTACATGCAGATAGAGCATACATATGCATAAAATAACATAAATCTTTAAAAAAAATGGTAAACAAAGAGCAAAGGACTACTTCTCTCTAAGTCTGATAAGCTTTGTAACTTTTATAAATATACACAAGTATTATTACTTCTATTACATGTATTTTGAAACAGCAATCTTTCAGGAAGACAGCTAATGGTAACATAAAGAATGAACTGAGGAAAAAGACGAGGCCAGAGAGGAGATCTCAAGTCACTGGAACCATACAGCTCATCAGTACAGGAGCTAAACAAAGCTAAACATGACTGTGTCAGTATTAATGGCAGGAAAAGTCCATGGAAAAGAAAAAAGAGCATCCAAAACCAAAATGTTTGACATATGATGTCTGTGCGTGCATGAGTACAGAGCCCATTGGCAGTAGGAGCCACCTGATGTGGATGTTGGGGAACCAATGTGTAACCCTGTGTCCTCTAGGAGAACAGTGCATACTCTTACTGCTGCACTCTCTCCAGCAGAAGTCTCTCCAGTTCCCTAATTTCTTACCAGAAAGTCTTCCCCTCTGAACTTCTCGTTTCCTTGAGATACTTGAAACAGACAAAAGTAAAGGCCTGTGCTCTTACACTGCTGTTTCCTGGCCTTCCTGTAAGCTTGGCCTTTTATTTCTTTATTTATTTTGGTTTTTCGAGACAGAGTTTCTCTGAATATCTCTGGGTGTCCTGGACTCACTTTGTAGACCAGGCTGGCCTGGAACTCACAAAGATCCGCCTGCCTCTGCCTCCCAAGTGCTGGGATTAAAGGCGTGCGCCACCACCGCCCGGCTTGTAAGCTTGGCCTTTTAATGTTATGAGGTCAGAAGGCAGTGACTGACTGCATGCATGTCTCCAGTATGGGGCAGTGCTCTACTCACGAGATACTTGGTGAGCAGGACTCCCAGGAGAAGAGGAGGAGGAAAGCTCTTTCCTGAGGAGAGATGCAGCTGACACACACTTCAAACAGCAGCTTTGAGATCCCTTGCTTTAGCTTCCCCATAATTAGAACGTACAGGTGTGTATGTGCCACCACAGGTGGCAATGTTCACCTTCAACAGGGTTTCACTGGAGAGCCCTGGCTGGTCTTGAATCATTACTCCTCTCTGCTTCTGAGGTTGGATTACAGACGTGTGCCACATATGGCAACAGAAATGTTTTTTAATAACTATTCCTTAGTTATTCATGTGGACCAAAACAAGCATCACAAAACCATTCACCTATACAGTAAAACAGCCCATGAGCTTCTGAATTTCTTTACCTCTTCAAAAACAGCAGCTTTATTTACTTTTTCCCTTGCAATGTCACAGATCTTCAAGATTCCCAGAGCAAAAGCTTTCATAGCAGGATCTTCTATCAAGTCTGGATTATGAATGTAAAGGCATGTGAACACTGTCTGTGCAAGGGAATGGCCTTCTAGCCACGTGATCTGTTGAGAGAGGGGCAGGGATTAATCACTGAAGGTGGTACACAGGATTTGCAAAGTCTAAACTGAGCCAGGAATTCCTAGATCCATACAAGTACAATTCATAAGATCGAAAAGATCACTAAAGAGGTCAGAGAAGACAGAACTGAGAACTCATTTTTACTGATTAAAATTTTCAAGAAGCCTATAGAGGCTGAGTGTGGAACACGACACTTTTCTGCACATGATGCTAGTACACTACGGGTTCCAGATTCTCAACCTACGCTGCTCCTTCTGCACTGCAAGTGCCTGCCGTCTATGAGAAGCATTCTTTTTAAAAAAGATTTATTTATTTTTATGTATGAGAGCTCTATCCGCATGTACACCTGTAGTCCAGAAGGGGGCATCAGATCACATTATAGATGGTTGTGAGCCACCATATAGTTGCTGGGAATCAAACTCAGGATCTCCAGAAGATCAGCCAGTGCTCTTAACTGCTGAGCCATCTCTCCAGCCCCTATAAGAAGCATTCTAAGCCGAATATTACAGTCTGCAACATCTCAGTGTCTAATCAAAGTAGAACTATGAAACATTCAAAAGCAAACAATCCACAAAGTAATCTAGTCCCAGAAATCCTTCCTGGCCTTCCCTACTCATTTACGAATGGTATACTGCTAAAAGGTAATAAAGAAATCTTTGTGAGAAAGACAAAGGTCTGGCTGTCCTTTTAGCAATGCAGCCTTAGGAAATATAATAAAATGGTGGAACCTCAAATGTGAAAGACCTAGGTGAAAAGCAGCACACATCAGCAGTTAATGTGCACTGCTGCCACACCCCACTACCAGAGTGTCCGATGGACAAGTCAACAAGTGCTACAAATGATGAGGATTGCTTTCAATTAAACAATGATGCCTGGCCCTGAGAAGTCATGTGGCTAGCACAGACAAATCCCTCCAATACTTTGTAGTAGGAAGGCCAGTTCATAACAATTTACCCTAGAGCAGCAATCATATCTCCAAA
>CAJQZJ010032727.1:4271358-4299188 GCA_907164525.1 Lophiomys imhausi
TTTTTTTGGTTTTTCGAGACAAGGTTTCTCTGTGTAGCCCTGGCTGTGCTGGACTCACTTTGTAGACCAGGCTGGCCTTGAACTCGCAAAGATCCGCCTGTCTCTGCCTCCCAAGTGCTGGGATTAAAGGCGTGCGCCACCACCGCCCGGCTGTGAGTACATGTTTTTAATGTCATCTGTCTCTGTGCTTTCCCTGTAAGTTTGCTATTAAAATACATTAAACTATTAAAAAAATACAAATAAACAGCCTGTGTAATTTTGCTATTAAGCACATTTAAACATAAAAGAAGATACTTTTTAAAAGCCAGAGACAAAAAATTCAATAACTACCTTGATAGCTTGTTCAAAATTGAGAACTTTTCTGTTCACTTGGTTTCCAATCATACCAGCATCCATCTTAGGATCCATCATTTCAATAGCAGACATGGCTTCAAAAAGACCAAATCTACAAATAAATGAACCCACAAGCCATTTTTGAACCCAGATTTCCACAATGGCACAAAATTATCACAGTACTTTTAACAACTACAGTATTCTATGCATTTATTTGTATTACGAGTACAATTTGCTAAGAGTTCTGTTTCAATTAATCATGATTTAGCACAAAAATTCATGAACTCACTAAACATATTATATTATCTGTGGAGAAAAGAATGAAACCATCTTTACAGTTCCTTCAACAGGACGTGGATCAGCCCCTTTTAGAAGATTAAATCCTATCAAATAACATTTCATAAATAATTTTCTTTGTCTTTCAGAATGTTATCATGTGTAACTTTTTTTATTTTCAATGTATTTTTTGTATGCAAGGGTGCTTGTGTATCCATACATGCATATGTGCATTTGTGCATGGTGTGTGTGTGTGTATGTCATCCTTTGAGACACAACTCCTGTTGGCCTGGAGCTCACCAATTAAGCTGCCAGCAACCCCAGTGACCCTTTTTGCCTTCCCACTTTGGGATTACAAATTCATGCAGGGATTTTACAGAGTTCTGGAGGATAAACTCAGGTCCTCATATTTACAAAGCAAACACTCTACCAACAGAGCCATCTATCCTCTTCAGACTCTGTTTTCTTCATAGTTTAATTATAAGATAATTGATCTATAAATTTTGGCAATTACATAATATAAAACAATCCAGAAATTCTGATTGTTCAACACGGGAAAAGGTAGTTATTATACACTGAAAAATGACTAGAAAGAACTGAGATGTACACCAAGAGATGGCCAAGAAAAATCAGCAGCTGAACTCAAAGTCTGACTTATCAAACCACTGACAACTACCCCATCATTCTAAATCATTTCTCTTACATAAAGTCAATAGAGGGCACACTTCAGCAACACTTATACTAAAAAGCAACAGAAAGATGTTTTAAGGACGGGGGATGTAACTCAGTAGTAAAGAGTTCAATTCCCAGTTCTAAAAAAAAACAAACTCCATGGAGACAAATTTCCTTCCACGATGCTAATGTTATGTTTGACTTAAGACACTGGCAAGCTGAGCAGTGGTAGTGCACACCTTTAATCCCAGTACTCAGGAGACAGAGGCAGAGGCAGGTGGATCTCTGAGTTCAAGGCCAGTCTCATCTACAGAGTGAGTTCCAGAACAGCCAGGACTGCACAAAGAAAACCTTGTCTCGAAAAGACCCCCCATCTCTCCTGTCAACCCCTCCCCCCAAAAAAATCCAAAAAGAAAAGCCCAAAAAAACACCCAAAAAGACAGTCTGGTGACCTGGTCAAATTATAGCAAAGACAACTCTCAGGCACAAATTGGATGACTGATGACCAAACCCTAAAAGTACTAACCAAAACAATACTTTTCAAAGAGTACCCAAGTCAACAAAGAAAGCACTCAGGAATGCAAGAGAATTCTGTCAACAAGAACAATATAGAACAATATGGCTTCATCAACTACCAAATAATGTTATAAAATGAGAATAAACAAAAAAATTCTAGAACACACCAACGAATAGAAAAATCTATGAACAGTCCACATCCAGGTTCTATGTGAAATAAGAAAAAAGAAAGAATTTCACACTAATGGAAACACTAGTCAACATTGTTGTGAAAAACCACTTATCACGTGTGAAAATCCAAATGTTTATTTATACAATTTGAAAAAATAAATCAGATTTAAATTCAAAACCTATAAAACAAGGAAACAAAACCTCTTTGATAATCTATAAAGCTATAAAGAAAAAGCAACTGAAGAAATATCCTTAAGTTCTTAATGCAGATTAACAGCTTGTCTCACCTGGACAGCTATTGTAAATTCTAACTCTGGACTCAGGCTGACTTACTAAATATCCAACTTTGGATCCAGCCAGGTGTTTTTAAAGCTTTCTAGATGAGTCTCTGCATGCTAGGGTTTTAAGAGCAAATTTCAGCCTCTCCCCACTCCTCCAGAAATACTGTCTAAATTGATCTACTAGCTAATTCAAGATTCTGTAAGTCATAACCTTGAAGCAGCTTGGCCACATTGCATTTGCAGCAAGTAGGGTATAAACACAGACCACTATTTCCTTTACTTAGTTTCACTTGGGGATCTTCAATTTTATTCCATACCAGCATTTAATCATTGATAAATTGAGCACACTAGACACACAACGGATAACTTTCTTCCAAGAACACCTCCACCCCGTTCAGTATGTCCACCTTCATGAGAAGGATCCTGACATTTTGAAGTTCCATATCTAACCAGTTCAGCAACTCAAGACAGTTCACCCAAGTTGAAATTGTATTTGTAACTCATTTTCACAGCTTTGAAACATAAATTTACCTGGACTTCGAGGAATATTCTATGTGGGGAAAAAAAAAAGATTACACTATTTCAAAGGACAGAAATACTTACAGCTTATCATGAAGCAGTTCTCCCAACTTTAGTTCTAAAAGAATCAAAGAGAAAAGTTACTTGAATAATAACAACACAATTAGGTTTAAGTTTCAAGACTCAGAGGAAAAGTACTTGGATTGCTTTTAAATTCATTTTCTAAGGATCTACCCAATTACCACAATGATGATTTCAACAACATTATAAAGTGGGTCAAGAGAAGAACACAACTCTGAAAATTAACAAGCAACCATCTTAATATTCCAATAAGAATTATAAATTTAGGGCTGGAGAGATGGCTCAGTGGTTAAGAACACTGACTGGGTTCAATTCCCAGCACCCACATGGCGGCTCACAACTGTCTGTAACTCCAAGATCTGACACCCTCACACAGACTTACATGCAGGCAAGACACCAATGCACATTAAAAATAAGTAAATAGGCCAAGCGATGGTGCCACAAGCCTTTAATCCCAGCACTCGGGAGGCAGAGGCAGGTGGATCTCTGTGAGTTCCAGGGCAGCCAGGTCTACAGAGTGAGCTATACAGAGAAAAACCAAAATAATAACAAAAGCAAGCAAGCAAAAGATGTGTTTAAAAAATTACAAATTTAAGAATCACTTTTAAAGTTACTGGTATATTTCACTGCACTGTGTGAACCACTCCACAGGAACAACTGCTACCTCTCAGGTTGTTTTTAAACCACACAAGGTCATCATCTAGTCTTTGTTGCTATAGGAACAATGTTAAAAACATTTAAAGATTTAATTTTACTCAAATGTACAAAACACTCTCAGTAAACTGCTAATACAAACAGTGTTCTTGGGCTGGAGATGAAGGTTAGCGGTAAAACAATCACCCAGCATGTAAGTAAGAGAGGGAGAGAGGACAGCAGAGAGGCAAATGGGGGTACGGGGCATGGATATGACAGAGCCTTCAAACTTCAATTTTCAAATGAACCAGCGAAAGGCCTGAACCCAATATTCATATAGCACAACAAACCAGTAAAACCCCCAGTGAGACTCTAACTACCAATCCTTCTAAAGCAGCCTAAGTGATTTCAATGTTCGCATGGAAGACAGGAACCACACTAGAACCTGTTCATAAGTTTAAGTTCCGACCTATGTTTATTTTTTGCTCTGGCATTATCACAGGTAAGCAGTGAAGAAATGGGGAGTGGATGAAGTGGAAGCTCATGGAGCAATGCGTGAGAAACTACAAGAGAAGTGCCTCTTGTCACCCATACAGACCAGAAGAAGCCAAGGTGGAGTGCAGGGGTCTAAGAACTACCAGGAAAGGACCTACATGCACTCCCCCACCAAGACCCCAAGGAACAAGAAAGATAGAGACAAAGGGTTCCATTCCTTTCCTTCACATTGCACCATGAGCCTGCAAAGGCTGGAGGGGTCCAAGAACTTTACCTTCAAGAGCAGCACAGCTATGCCAGCAAATCCACTCCTCAAGTACCTTTTTTATCTTTTACTTTCCATAACTTCATCTCCACTCCTGCATGTGTGTTGAGGCCCAGTCAGTCCAGGACTTTTCCTGAAGCCCTGATATATGAGAAGGAACTAAGTTCCTTGTCTAAAACCAGGAACATGCTGACAAAGGCCAGTAAGGGCCTAGGGCCAGGACTTTGGGGAAGTTATGGTTTTAGATCTTGGGAACTAAATTTTCCCACTTCTTGGGGGCTGTGGTTATCAGTCTCAAAGGGCCCTTGATATTTGGCATATTTGAGATATCCTGTGTTCCTTCTGGGTTACACGATTACCTTCCTGCTGACTCTGTCCAAGTTTCCCCATGAAACCTGGACCCTGCCAGGAGCCACAAAACTACACTCCAGGTTCCTGCCCCAACTCCCCTCATTGATGGACTACAGTCTGTGAGGCAAAATAAACCCTTACCTACCAAAGGTGCTTTTGATTATACAGTTTTATCACAGCAATATAAACTCTAAGTACGACAAGTTATTAAATCAAAACAAAAACTCTTTTCTTGGGGCTGGAGAGATGGCTCAGAGGTTAAGAGCACTAACTGCTCTTCCAGAGGTCCTGAGTTAAATTCCCAACAACCACATGGTGGCACACAACCATCTGTAAATGGAATCTGATTCCCTGTTCTGGTGTGTATGAAAACAGAGCATTCATATACATAAAATAAATAAGTAAATCTTTTAAAAAAATCTTTAAAACATGTATAAGTGTTTGCCTGCATATATATATGTTCACCACGGTGTGCCTGGTGCCCACAAATGCCAGGAGAGACATCATATTCCTTGGAACTGGAGTTACAGATGTTGTGGGCCACTATGTGGGTACTGGGAATCAAACCCTGGTCCTCTGGAAGAGCAGCCAATGCTCTTAACCACTGAGCCATCTCTCACCCCTCCCCAATCTTATCAGATCTGCAGCAGTTTGCTTTCTGTTGCTATCATAAAAAAGTGACCAGTTTATGTGGCTTACAGATCACAGTCTATCAGCAGGGAAGGCATGGCAGGAACCTGGAGGAATGGAAGCAGAGACAGTGGAGGAGCACTTCTAACTGGCTTGCTTCCTCTGTCTTATCAATTACTATTCTTATATAGCCTAGACCCACCTGCCTAGAGACCAAACTGCCAGTCATGAGGTAGGCCCTCCTACATCAAGTGGCAATTAAGAAACTGCCCAATAGATATGCCTGTAGGCCAATCCAATGGAGATAATTTCTCACTAAGGGTCCCTCTTCCGAGGTGACTGTAGTTTGTGCTAAGTTGACCAAAAGCTGACTAGCACAAGACTACAATAGAATAAAATTAGAAATTTAAATCAAGAGTAATCCCCCAAAATACACAAACACAATACACTTCTGAAGGAGCAGTGAGTCACTGAAAGAATCAGGGAGGAAATCACATGAGAGCACACCCACCAAAACCTCAGGATGTAGCCATGCCAGGGCTAGAAAGAAAGTTCATCCCTACAAATGCTCACATTAAAAACCAGAGAGCTTTTGGCTGGGGTGATGGCTTAGTGAATAAAGCCACTTCCTGCAGCACCAATAAATAACAGTATCAGGGCATAAACAAAAGAGATTAAAAGAACAATGCACAGAATAAACTAAGAAACTAGTCCTTTGACAAGAGTAACAAGACTGGCAAACCCCTAGCAACACTAACAAAGAGAAAAGGCCCAAACTAGGAGAATTAGAGGTAAGAAGAGGGCTGTTACATAGACTCCAATAAAACCCAAATCATTACAGAGCAGTTAGTCCTCTTAACCTCTGAGCCATCTCTCCAGCCCCCCAAATCATTACAGAATACTTCAAAAACTTAAACTCACTGGGCGTGGTGGCAAGATCCAGAACTATGGAGGCAGAGGCAGGTGGATCTCTGTGAGGTCAAGGCTAGCCTGGTCTACAAAGTGAGTCCAGGACAGCCAGAGCTACACATAGATACCCTGTCTCAAAAAATTAAAAACAAAACAAAAAACCCCAAAACTTACATCTTATCCTCTCAAAAACAAAACAAAAAACAAAAGCCCAACAATGGACTAATTTCTAAATGCATATGGCCTACTGTCCTAATTTGCCTTCCATTGTGATAAACACAACGATCAAAAGAAACCTGGGGAGGAGAGGAGAGGATTTATTTAAACACCCCAATCCCACAGGAACATCACTGAAGGAACCCAAGCAGGAGCAGAGGTGGGGACTATAAAGCAGCACTGCAAACCATAAAGGTTGGCTCCCACGGCCTGCTGGCTCCCACGGCCTGCTGGCTCCCCACGGCTCGCTTAGCTTGCTTTCTTTTTTTTTTTTGGTTTTTCGAGACAGGGTTTCTCTGTGTAGCCCTGGCTGTCCTGGACTCACTTTGTAGACCAGGCTGGCCTCGAACTCGCAAAGATCCGCCTGCCTCTGCCTCCCAAGTGCTGGGATTAAAGGCGTGCGCCACCACTGCCCGGCTAGCTTGCTTTCTTATACAACTCAGGAGCACTGGCCCAGAAGGGGCACTGCCCATAGTGTCCTGAGCATCCCTGTATCATCCATTAACCTAGAAAATGCCTCACAGACTTGTCCAGAGGACAATCCGATAGAGACAATTCCTCAATTCTTATTTCCTTGTGGGGGAAGTTGGATTTCTATTGAATCAGCCGGGCACCTGGCAGCACACATGGTACTGGGCAATAGGTGTACCTCCGGGAAGAAGGCATGAAGATGACCAATGAGAAGGCACTCTGTATGCATAATTAGTGACAGCATATAAGAAAGCAAGCTGGGGAAACTGGAAAGGGCTTTTGGCTTGGCATTGCTTCTCAAAACTGCTCAGCTGCTGGACACTGCCATAGTTTGAAAGGCACCAGAAAGAAAACGGCTAAAGTTGGGCAGAGCCCAACTGGAATGCCCTGGCTCTGAGAGACGCTAAGAACAGCGCTCTGTGGAAGGGCATGGCCAGGGACTTTGAGAAACCACAAGACCCTCCAGGGACCACAAGAGCAGCACCCTACTTAAGGGCATGGCAGCAGAGCCTGAGACGGTGTAAGAGTGAACGTGTGCCAACTACTGGTGCTGAGGCTGTACTGACAGAAAAGGTTGGACTTCAAGCAGAGATGTGCTAACCAGTCCCAAGGCCACACCAGTCTTGATGCAGTAAGAGTCCGGGGATTCAGGCCCCTCAGCACATAAACCAAGACCAATCTGAGGAGATAGGAGGCGAAGGCCAAGTAAAGGCTGCAGAAGACCGCACTTGCCATAAGTAAACTCAGGCTGGCATAAGAGGCGTGGCATAGGATCTGCTCAGAGAAAGTTTGTGAGAACTGGATGCTGAGGACAGCTGTGGCCAGATGAGAGCAGAGCAGCATGTGTGTCCATGGGCCAGCAGTCATTGAGCAAGTGAGCGAGGTGTGAGGTGTGAGCACTCTGAGGCTGCAGCAAACAGACTGTGAAGAGACCCCCAAACAGGTGGGAGTGAGGCCCCTGTCCCCTGAGGGTATGCCAAGGCCCAGGTGAAGAGGAGGCCTTGGCAAGGCTGAGACACCAAGGACACAGGCCGAGAGGCACAGCATTTGCCCTGAGAGGGTTCAGCTAACTGTTGAAGCATGTGGGGGTGCTACACCTGCTCCATCTAGCTTTGTCAGTCTTGGCTGACTTTGGAGGCCTTGAGCCCAAGCTGAAGTGAGGTGGTAGCTGTAGGGAGTTAGATAAATTAAATTAGATTTAGAAAATATATAGGGGTTTCTGATACAGTCTCTTAATTCGGGGCATGAGGATCAACTTGGCTGTGAGCGATTAGCTTATCAGCTTGTGGAAAAACAAGGATGAAGTCAGGTGAAAACAGGAAACAAACAGGAGACTTAAGAAAACAGGAAAGACTTAATGGACTTAAGAAACAAAGCATCTGGCCTGGCATTGTATTCAGCTGCTAAGTGGGCGGAGCCCAAATTAAGCTGAAACAGAGCTCCTCCTATTTAAGGACAGTGCATGGAGCCCCATCAAAAAGGAGAAGCCCCCGATGCTAGAGAGCTCCGAGAGTCCTGCTGAAAAAAGTGCTGGCCATCATTTGATGGCCAGATCTCCTTGAGGCAGAAAGAAGCTGGTGAGCAAAGAAAGCCTCAGCAAGACAGCAAAAGACCAAGGACTAAACCCTGTGGCTCAGCTTTTGCCTAGAGGGGTTTGATCTGTCTGAATAGTGGCCTAAAGGAAACTGTGCCTGGCTTTAAGGACTCTGAGGCAGAACAGCAGAGTTGCTGATGCGAAGGGGCTGGGGTCTCCCAGAGAGAAGAAAGCCTTAAGCCTTATTTAAGACTGTGATAGCCAATTTACCCTGACGAACCTGCATCTGAGACATTCCAGAAAAAAGACTGCTAAGTACGTTAAAGAATCTACAACAAAGACTGTGTTCCTGATGACTGAGGACCTGCCCCAGAAACTGTATCCTTCTAAAAGGTTAGGAAAATAATTGTCAACAGGATTAGTGGTTAGGTTAAAGGGATTGTAGGAATTTGTAGGATTAATAGTAAGGAAATTGTTGATATTTGTTATAAGTGAATATTAATAAATACATAATAATTTTGAAAAGTTCGATAACAGGTGGCCAGCCTGCTAGCCAAGTGACTACTGAACAACTGCTATTGTGGTATTCCTGCAGACAGACTGCTGTCCAGTTGCCCTCAAGGACCTGAGCTTGAGGACTGGTACCCTTCTAAAGTTCTTAGAGTTGGTGGGGTGGTGTTTGGAATTATTAATAAATATAGTTTAAAAATTATGCTTACATTTCCTCTTTGTGGAAGTTTGTATAAAATGGCCCCTATAGACTCATAGGGAGTAGCATTATTGGAGGTGTGGTCTTGAAGGAGAAGTTGTGGCCTTGTTGGAGGAAGTGTGTCTTAAGTCTCCTTCTACTGCCTGCAGATCAAGGGATCAAGATGTAGACCTCTCTCTCCATGTCTGCCTATGTGCTGTCATATTCCTCGCCATGATAATGAACTAAACCTCTGAAACTGTTAAGTCAGCCCCAATTAAATGTTTTCCTTAGTAAGAGTTGCTGTGGTCATGGTGTCTCTCCAATAGGGACTAAGAGACTAAGACACTCTTCCTGGGTAAATCTAGGTTTGTGTCAACTTGACAAAAAATAACCAGCACATCTACTAATATTAATTACTGTGAAAACAGCATTTTTCTTTCTTTCTTTCTTTTTTTTTTTTGGTTTTTCAAAACAGGGTTTCTCTGTGTATCCTTGGCAGATTTCTATGAGTTCAAGACCACCCTTGGTCTATATAGTCAGTTCCACGATAGCCAAGGTCACACAGAGAACCCTGTCTCAAAAAAACAAAACAACAACAACAATACATCCTCAATCTCAGACTCAAAACCTTTTCCACTGCTCATAAAACAAGTTCAAACCAAGAAAACAAAACAATGGCACCTGAAGATTCTCACCTAAAAATTGTTTTGTAGCCAAGCAGAACTGTTTAGTATCACAAAAACAAAAAAATTCTCATTAAACACTGGCTCAAATGGCTTACCTCAATCCAGGGTAACTGCCTCATTGTCATTTATAGAAATGTTGCCTTTCCTTTAAGATCAACTTTCCCCTTTCCCACTTAGGTTCATGGTAATAGCCCTCTAATACAGATTACTTAAAAAAAAAAAAGAATCAGCACACAATGACAGACAGATGTGTACCACTTAATAACCCAAACTTCTGAGCATAAAAACTACCACATAACACATCTTCCAGGAGACATAGAGCAGCAGACTCATAGGAAGTCTTCCACTAACTCACTGAGACATACTTTAACTGGACACACTGCTCAAACAGTAAAAGGGATGGCAGGCCCATGGTTCACAGCCTGGCTTATACTTAACTGGCTTCCTTTCTACCTCATGTTGCGCCAAGTCTTCACTCCTCTCCTTCAAAGCAGAATTTAAAAACATTTTATTATTACCAAAGACCTGGCTGGCAAACAGATGGGTCAGGAATGAACTCCCTAATGTCCACACTCACTACGTGTTCCTCTTTACCTGTCTCCTTTCTCCCACCCCAGTAACAGTATGTCTCCTATGACTTTCCTCACTGCCAACATCGTGAACCCATCCTCTCTTGACATTCAAGCTCCCTAATACTAGTTTAGTCTCTCCCTCAAACTACAAACACGCTCATGTTTACAGTCATTTCTCTAAGCATTTGTTGACAAAGGGTTGTTTACTGTAGATTTCTCAGGATGGTCTTGAGCTTCTGGGCTTCAACTGATCCTCCTGAGTCAAACACCCAAGTAGCTAAGACTACTAAAAGCACTCCTAGCATGTGCCATTAAACCCCAGTTAATTCCAAACATTGGACCTACTATGTGCCACACAGAGCCCCATATTCTATGATTATACACATGATCTCTGCCCTTACCACACTTACATCGTGGTAGGTAAAGCTGTCACTAAGCAACAAATAACTACAATTATGGTTACTGACATATAAAACACTTAAGGAAGTAAAACATGGTGGTTCTGTTGAGAAACACTTAGCCGTTCTGCTTACTCAAAAGGATCTGTTGTCCTTTTGAGTTCTTCACTGGGAAGGTAACATAAAAACTACAAAAGTGACCAGGTGTGGTGGCCCACGCCTTTAATCCCAGCACTCGGGAGGCAGAGGCAGGTGGCTCTCTGTGAGTTCAAGGCCAGCTTGGTCTACAAATGAGTCCTATAGACAGCCAGGGCTACACAGAGAAATCCTGTCTTGTAAAACAAAAAAAACAAAAAACACTACAAAAGTGATTCAACTACATAATGGTCTGAGGCAAAATAATTCAAGACGCAGAGAACAAAATTCATAAAGGCTGTAGCAAGGCATCTTGATGTTCAATGAGTTAAGGATGACTGGAAAGAATAGAGCAATGGTAGAAAAATCAAGTCAGTAGTAAGCAGGAACCAGGGCGGAGGGGTCTGCACATTCTTCTACTTTCAACAGAAAGTCACCAGATCTTAAGAGAATAACAGGATATGATCATTTTAAACCTCCAACAAAAACAAAATTCTTTTGCCCAATACAATAAGTGTTTCTTCAAGTAGGTATTATTGTCATGTCAGCTTCTTCCTTTTTTTCTTGTTCTTTTTGGATAAGACAGAGTCCACTCTCACTACATAGCCCTAGTTGGTCTGGAGCTTCTTGTATAGACCAGCCTGGCTTTGAACTCAGAAATGGACCTGTCTCTGGATCGATGGGATTAAGAGTGTATACTACTACAGCTGACTGTCATGCATTATCTAACCTGTTAAAGTTAGAAGAATTTAGGAGAAAAAAGTGTCATGGAGCTGGAAAAATGGCTCAGTAGTTAAGAGAATTTGGTGCACAATCATGAGGACCAAAGTTTGAATTCCAGAAAAGGCCTATAATATCTCCAAGAGATTCAATGCCTTATTCTGACATTCATGTGTACACAGTGTGGGCACTCTCCATGCACATACACATACATTAATAAGATTCTTAGGGGGCTGGAGAGAGAGCTCAGTGGTTACACATACTCGCTGCTCTTCAGGAGAACCCAGGTTCCCAGCAACCACATGCAGCTCACAACCATCTGTAACTCCAGTTCCAGGGGATCCAATGCCCCCACACAGACACTCATGCAGGCAAAACATCAATAAATCTTTAAAATTATTTTGTTATTTTTAAGTCTCAGCATCTGTATTTAACATTTTACCAAATAAACACTTGCTTTAGACCAAAGTTAAAATCAGAGTTGAGTATAGTTAACAAAGTTGACCCTGAGATTGTAATCTTGGTATCCAGCAGGAGCAGGAACTCAAGGTCATCCCCACAGCAGAAAATTCCTCTTCGGCCTGGGTAACAGCAGACGTTCTCAAAGGCAAACGACTACAAATTCGATAAAACCACAAGGTTGTTTTTGTTTTTCATTTTTTAAATCAAAGTAAGTTGAGAAAACACAATTATGGTTTTACTTTATCCTGGTCGAGATTTTCAACCAGTAGCCCGAAAATTCAAACTTACCTCGACAAGCATCTTCAAAATCCTGAGTTATGTCCACCCAGTTTGTGTCACTCTTTTCCATTTTTTCAGGGACACTAAGCTCCCATCCTGAATCATCATCTACAGCAGCTCTCATAACCATTATGCCTGTGAATTGAACACTGGGGTGAGGCAGAGGATACAGCTTTGGCAGAAACAGTAGCTGCAGAACTGCCTAAGCACTAGATCAAAGATTTCCTAAACTCTGTAGGCTGAACTCCTGACTCCATTGGATGGTACCGCAAAAAAAAAACAAAACTAGCTTTGTGCAATCAGACTTCACGTTAAACGCTGCTGCTGCTGCTAACGTACTGAGAGTCGCACCTGCCCGGACTCAATTACCTCCAACAAGTTCAGGGATCTTCAACCAAACTCCAGAGACCCCGGCTTTCAACACTGGCCTCCATGAACAGAACCGCCCTCTCCGCTGAGCCGCAGCCGAGCATCCCTCACCTGGCCGGCTTCGCAAGACCCGGGCCTGGCCTCGCCCTGCAGGCGCGTCCCCATAGACCCGGGCCCGTGGAGGGAGGCGTCTACACGGTGCCTCGCGGGGAACCGGCACCAGGCGGCCCTCGTCGCCCAGGCGACACGGGCAAAGCCCGGCCCCACGGCGCGCGCCCCAAGCTCCAACCTTAGGCGCGAAGAGGAACCGGCAGCCAGTGCCCGCTCCCCGACGTCCTCCACATGCGAGTTGCGGGGCCGTGCCAGCCCCACACAAGCCACCCGCGGTACTTTCCCACGGCCACCCGCGCCATTACGCACCGTCCTCGCCACGAAGATAACGACACCGACACCGCCGCCGCCGCCCCCTCCACGCTCAGCCCCGCCCCGCCCCGCCGGCCGCGTGCGCGCATGCGTACGCCCTGGGCGCGCGACCCACCCAACTCGGGACTCCGCGCCCCGGCCACACCCCCTTCCTCATCTACTCCTTACCCAGGTAGAGGGGCGTTCTCTCTTCTCGCGAGATAATAGCCCATCGCGAGACTAGAAGCCATGCAGCATTTCCCTCCCCTCCGGTCGAGATCTGGCCGTGGGCGGGGCCGGAGAGAGGCGGAGCCTGGGGGCTTGCAGCTCGCCTCATCCGGCGCAGCTTCCTGGGAAGGTGACTCTAGGGCGAAGAGGAAGGCGGGACTTCCGGTGAGAAGCCCCATGCCATGCCGCTGCCCGTTGGTGGTAGTGGAAACTAAATTTAAGTCTAGTCACTGTGCAAGGAGTTCGTAAGGGGAAGAACAACGTTTGCATCGAGCTAGCAATTTTCCAACAAACTCAGATGTTTTACGTTTTTCTTAATAACCTCAAGTAGATGTTGTTTGGTATGGGTGGAGCTAGGGAAAGAACTTGGTCTTGAATTGATTTAAAAAAGAAATAAAACACAAGGACGTGACTGTTCATAGCTGTGGTGGAGAAGAAAGTTTATTGTAGATATGAAAGAGAGCATAGCCAGAGGCAGAGACATCTGGGAGTGGACATGGCCCTGAGCCGGCCCAAGTGAGGAGAGGGGGAGAGGAGAGGGGAAACCCAGGAGACCAGGAGGGGAACGGAGTAATATAAATACCGAGTAACCAGAATGACTGGATGATACAGGGAAGGACAGTTGGGGGAAATGCAGCTCAGCCCCTGGGCTGGAGAAATTTAGGATAGGGGACAATTTAGGATAGGCCATACCCTGCCTGTAAGAGGTAGAGTCTGAGGGATGCTACGAGAACCTAATAACCAGGGTCCCCTTTGATATATTAAACAGGCACCTCAGTCATTTTCAAGGTTTGCAATCTAACACGGAATAAGTACACAAGCGGTCTATAGTTGAGCTATATCCTCAGGCTTCCTGTTGATTTTTTAAATTAAGAAAAAAAACATTTCTCACATGGAGTGTGTTTTTTGAGGACAGGAACTTTGTTTTTGTTTTTAAACTGCCTAGCATCTCAGGCATGTAATTAGCTCTCACTGAATACATGGAGGATGAGAATGTAGAAAAGAAATTACAGAAACTGTTTTGATGATTTTTTTGAGACTGCACAAGAAATCGAGAAAAATGTGAACAGGATGCATCTGAATTGTTCAATATTGTATATAAGAGTGTGGCAAAACTAATTTTATAAAGATTCATTGGTCAGAAAGGTGCTGGAGAGATGAATCATCTGTTGCAAATGCCTCCTGTTCTTCCAGGAAGCTTCAGTTCTGTTCCCAGCACCCAATGCAGGACTCCAGAAGGGCATCAGCATACAGGTGGCTTATGCTCAGATAGACACAGATATACACATACATGAAAATACTGATAGGTATTCTCAACCAATGAAATGGGCCAATTCAAGCCAAATTAAAGTATAAAGGCAGTTTACTGGGGACAGCTCTTGGGCGGGTTCAACAGTCCCAAGGAAGGAGGCCAGGGAAGTCATGCAAAGGGAGACAGAAGAAGAGAGGGAAGAAGGGAGGAAGGGAAAGAGAGAGGGAGGGAGGGAGGGAGATTGATTGATTGATTATAGAGTGAAGAGCCGCTGGGAGAACCTGGAGGCCAGGTCCACTTTTTGTTAAATAAGTGCCTCAGCCTCTTGTCCTGGGTCTGAAATCCAACATATACATCTTTAAAAAATAAAAGGACGCAAAACTGTGCCTGCGTGTGTGCATGTGTCTTTCGCTGGGGATTTAACCTAGGGCCAAGTGTTCTCCACTGAGCTAAATTCCTAGCTCCATCCTATATCCTTTTTCACCTTTAGATCATTCATTAACTAACACAATGTAAATGCCTTGTGAATGTTTGTCATATTGTTTAGGGAAGGCTCACCCCAATATTCTATGCATGTTAAAAAACATTTTTTTTTTTCTGGATGTTTTTCAATCCTTAGCTGGATCTATGGCTGTGGAGTCCCTGTGTTTGCTGTGCTGACTGTATTTCTGTCTCTTTCATAGTAAAGAATTCTCTAGTTCTAATCACTGGGTTTCAAATGGTAGACCAAAGTGTTGTGGTCCTAGCAGAGACTTGTCAAATGCTGACATCACTGGATCTGTCTGGGTCCTTTGTCATGAGCTGGTTCAGTTTCAGAGAGGAGGTATTTATAACCCAGGGCCTTCATGGTTGTTGTGCAAACTGGATACTGCACGGTTATAGTGTGGGCATTAAAAGCTCTCCAGAGCTTCACAAGCTAGCCATGCTCTCAAAATCTGCCAGCTGCCAGCCGCCAGCCATTGGGAGTGGAAGAAGAAAGCTGGGGCATGAGGGAGAAAAAAATAACCAACATCCATTATGACATTTTGGTGAATTCTCTTTACATGAGGTACTCTGTTTCTGTTGGATCATCCTTTTGTCATCTAGGCTCACCCCTTCTTGCTAACAACTCTCACTTTTCCCTTCCCACTCTTGTAAGTGGGTGGAGCAGGGGCAAAAGGGAACTATGTGCAACCAAGAAGGAGATATCAGATTTTATGCTTCTTCAGCATACACCCCTGTTTTAGCCTCACCTTGCCCTTCATCTCTAGAGAGATGCTTCTGTGGGTCCCTGAATGGGCAATGGTGCAGATGTGCCCTGCAAACTACCTTATCCTTTTGGAGTGGGCATTGCTTAGCCCCTCTGTCCTTGTGTCTTTTACAGAGATTAATGTATTTTCAGTCCTCCACATTGACTAGATATCTAGTTTTGTTATTGTGTCTGAGCACACAACATCCCAATGTCCTTCCTTATAAAGCTGTATTTTTGAGGTACTATGAATGGGGCATGCAGCCTCACTTGTGCTGTGCAAGTGGTCTGTCACTCAGATGCATCTTCATTCATCTTTTTACTTTTTATTTTCAGTGAGGGCCTTACTATATAGGCCAGGCTGGCCTTAAACTTGTGATTCTCCTGCCTACACCTCTCCTGCAACCAGGATCACAGATCTGTGCCACCAAGTCCAACAAGTGACAGGCTATGTCACTTGCACGGTTGTAAGAATCAGAGTTTTATGAACTACAAAATCACATAATGCATCACTCTTTTCAATGTTTTGATATCTCCATTGTTAAGCACTTCTTACTAGGTTACTTGGCTCTATACAAAAGTGAGGTTTAGTACTTTACTTTGTTACATTCAGGGAATATTTGGCACCTGTGAGACCCACTTTAAGCATGTTTGAAGGAAAATACCTTTAAGCTGCTGTCTCTTTAAAATGCTACTCAGTGACTTTAGTTTTTAAAGATATTATCACACTTTAGCATCTGCATTTCACAAGTATTTAGCAAAAATGAGGGAAAATGTTTTACATTGCCTAAAAGACAGCCCTTCTGGCACTTAAGGATTTGGACACTCTTCTAATGATTGTCAGCAAAGATGAGATATAAAGTCCTACATTTTAAAATAAATTGAACAAAATGAAGGGGTTTGCATCCCCATTTTCATCCCAGTGGCATGGAACCCTGGCTAGGAACTATGAGGGAATGAAGAAAGAATAGGATCATGGACACACATACAGGAGAGCTGGGGTCAGGCTGGGAGTTATGCAGCCTGGTGTGCCCTGGAACTTCAGTTGTGTCATAGGAGGTGTCTATGGGTGAGCAGTCTCAAGCTGTGAACACCCAGGAGTCAGAAGCTGCAGTTGCTGGTATTTGCACACACTGATCTGCCATATCTGGACTCCTGAGGAGAGTTTTGTCACCCCTCTTCATCCTGGCCTATGTAGGGAACTGACTTGGCCCATGTCCCCTGAGTTGGAGAGCTGGGAGTTCTCTACATGGCTGTGTCCATGTATACAGCACACACTCACGCAAGGCTTCAGTCACTCAGAGCTTCTTCTATTCCCTCTACCTCATCACATAAATTCTTCTGTTTTTCCTTTAAATGGGACTGTCTTAGTCAGGGTCTCTATTGCTGCGAAGAGACACCATGACTACAGCAACTCATATAAAGGAAAACATTCAGTTGGAGCTGGCTTACACTTCAGAGGTTTAGTCTATTATCAACATGTTGTGTGGTGGTTTTGTACCCATGCCCCTGTTCCAAGAAATAATTTCTCAGAGGCTTTATTATATTTACAAACACCTTGGCCATAAGCTTTGGTTTGTTCTCCAACTAGTTCATAACTTAATTACCTTGTTATTCTAATCTTTGTATGCCACATGGCTGGTTACCTCTGCTCAGCTTTCATGCATCCATTCTCTTCAGTGTCCCAGGGCGAATTCTTCCTGTGACTGGCTCTATCCCAGCATCCACACTTGCTACCGGAACTCCTCCCACCTCTCTCCTGCCTTAGCTATAGGCCATAATATTTTTATTGACAGGTGATGCTTCCATACAGTGCACAAGAGATTCTCTCTTCATCATTATGGTGGGAAGCATGATTGCATGCAGGCAGACATGGTGCTGGAGAGTAGCTGAGAGTTCTACATCTTTATCCAGGCAGCCGGAAAGACTGAGAGTCACTGAGCCTGGGCTTGAACTTCTGAGACCTCAAAGCCCAACGCCTAGTGACACACTTCCTCCAACAAAGTAACACCTACTCCAACAAGGCCATGCATATAATGCCACTCCCTATGGACCAAGCATTCAAACACATTCTATGGAAGCCATTCCTATTTGAACCACCACAGGTACTTTTAAAGAGTATAAATGGGTCATTTTACCTTTTAAAAATTAAACATGAAAGGTAATTCTAATCTATATAATCCTCATATCTGACTGGGTCTTTGGAGAACTCTGTCTATGAATGTAGCTAATCATGAAAAGATTTTTACAGTTATTGAATGGTATGTTTTCATGTTCCTATGCCAATTATTATTTTTTATTTTTTTAGATTTACTCATTTTACCTTTTTTATTTTATGTGTGTAAGTGTCTTGCCTGCATGTATGCATGTGTACCCTGTGAGAGTCTGGCGCCTGCAGAGCTCAGAAGAGGGTGCTGGATCCCCTGGAACTGAACTACAGGTGACTCTGAACTGCCATGTAGGTACTAGGAACTGAACCTTGGTCCTCTGGAAGAACAACAAGCCCTGTGGAAACTATTTTTTAAATGTACTTGAATACAAACAAAGGAGATTTATACTCATTGGTATTGTTAAATGGGAATACATTACCTATTACATAATATAAAATACATATGTGTTATATATCAATGATATAATACATTGTAATGAGAATAAACAAGTCAGAAGTAGTGGTGTATGCCTATAATTCCAGCACTTAAGAGACTTAGGCAGGAGAATTATGAGTTCAAGTCTAGCCTGGACTACATAATGAGATTCTGCTTTGGTGGTTTTGGGTTTTTGTTTTTGTTTGTTTGTTTGTTTTGAGACAGGGTTTCTCTGTGTATCCTTAGCTGTCCTGGACTCACTTTGTAGACCAGGACTCACAGAGATCCACCTGCCTCTGCCTCCCAAGTGCTGGGATTAAAGGCGTGCGCCACCACGCCCGGCTGTGCTTTGTTTTTAAAAAGAAAATATGACTCAATAACAATTGGAAGGAGTCGCTAGAGAAGCATCCCAAATAAAAGCTACTTCAACTCTTTCTTACAAAATGGATAAGCAAAACAAACAAACAAAACTACTGTCTTTGTAATACATTTTGGATGTGGGTAGAAGGATCTAAGTCTATTACAGACTATGACTGGCAACATTAACAGAGCTCTAGTCTATATCTCCATAGAACATGCAAGAATTAGGGCTGTTGAAAATATACGAAATTTAGAGTTAGTGAGGATCCTAAGGGATTCTTAGCATGTAAGGGAAGTCAGTTACAATAGACATGGGACAGCATCAAAGATTTATTGTAGTGTTCATCAGAGCCCAAACTATCCTGTAACCTCTTTCTGTCACAGCTGCTGTGAGGAGCAGACAGGCCATATCCAGTGGCAACCTTCTCCACTCACAGCTGTGCCAAGACCATCACCATCACCATGCTTGGGAATGGGCTCTTCCAGATAGCAATGCCCTAAACAGAGACAGGCTGTAGCTGGCATGACCTTCTGGTGACTAAGTAGGCCCATTGTTCCTCCATAGTTTCTTATCTAGAAATGTTTGTGAGACTTTCCAAACACCTGCCACAGAATTAGGTCTAGGTGGGTGATAGAAGCCAACCTTGGGCCAGTTGCCTGGTTGTGGGGGCAAGAGGCCTCTCCTGTTAATTCAGAAAAGCTGAAGAGGAAACCAAGAAGTCAAGGCAGCCCAGCACTTGAGTACAATGTGCTCAACAAGGTTCCTTTGTATTGATACATCCTTTGATAACAGAGTTACAAGTTCCCATGTCAGCAGGGAATCCTCTGTCATAGACAGCATGTTCAAGATTGCATAAAACATAACAATGGTATTTTTCTTCAGAAAAACATCTGAGATGTGAGAACTACATTTACCCTAACTATTCTCTAGACATTGAGGAAGGTTACCAGCATTCCTTTGTTTCTTCCCACATTTGTTTGCATTCCAAATTCCCTTCTTGAGAAATATCAGCCTTGTATGTTCCCATGCCCATGTCACAATTCCTAATATCCTCACATAACCTTAACTAAAAGCTTAACAGTGTACCTCTTTCTCCCTACTCTCTGACAAGGGCTGGCTGAAGTTTGCATCCAGAACCCTACAGATGTTGCCAGTATAACAAAGTCTTTGCCTGCATATTGGTCCTGTCTCTATTTCTCTCTGGAACCTGTTCCTCTCCAAGATGTAACTATTACAATACAATATTGATTTAAAAAACTTAGTTTGAGCCGGGTGGTGGTGGCGCACGCCTTTAATCCCAGCACTTGGGAGGCAGAGGCAGGCGGATCTTTGTGAGTTCGAGGCCAGCCTGGTCTACAAAGCGAGTCCAGGACAGCCAGAGATATTCAGAGAAACCCTGTCTCGAAAAACCAAAAAAAAAAAAAAAAACAACTTAGTTTGGACTGGAGAGATAGCTTAATGACTAAGAGTACATATTGCTCTTCCGAAGGATCCAAGTCTGGTTCCCAGCACCCATGTCTTGTGGCTCAGAACCACCTGTACTTCCAGCTCCTGAACATCTAATGCCCTCTTCTGGCCTCTGTGGAACCTGCATTCACAAGCACATACTCCTCCCAATGCACACACATACATGTAATGAAAAACAAACTCTGTAAATTAAAAAAGAAGAACCAGTTTATGTTTAAGCAAGAGTGATTGTGAACACCTTTAATCCCAGCACACAGGAGGCAGAAGAGGTATGAAGTGTTCTGTAAGTTCTAGGCCAAACTAATCTACAGAGTGAGTTTTAGGCCCTCCAGGACTATAGAATCAAACCCTGTCTCAAAAAAAGTAGAAAAAAATTATTAACATTGTTCATTATTGTCACAGTACTTAGCTAACAAGTACATACAAAGGAGGCAGAGGCAGGAGGATCTCTATGAGTTCCAAGACAGCTAAGACTACACAGAGAGAACTTCAAAAAAGAAAACAACAAAAATCAGCCCACAACTACTTATAGAATGGAGTGAAAATGTGAAAGCCACAGTTTTCTCTCCTTGCAAAACTATTTAGACTTGATAGCTTAATTTGGGGAAGGGGCCAACATTCTCTTGCAAATCCAGCAGCAGTTCTGTCTGTCTCAGAAATGTTGCTATCAAATGAGGGGCAGACAGAAGACATACGTCTAGTAAACTGGAATTGTTCCAATTGGAGGCCAACATTATCTTTAAAGTCAATAGAAGTTATGCACTTATGTTGAAAACTAATTTTTTAAAAACTCTTTTGTCCTTGAAGGAGTAATTTACATTAGCAAGGCAAGTGTGTAAGCCTAAGAACCTTGAAATTATTTACCTTAAAATAAATATTTCACTGAGAATAAATAGTAGTTTATCCCTTTAGTGCACAGTGTAAAGTTTGGCATCTATGACAAATTGTATTATTAAAAATATCTATCTCTGCATGCCCAAGCACCATCACCAAAAAGAAAAAAGAAAAGAGCCTTTTCTCTGTTTAAATGAAAGAAGGAAGGAAGGAAGGAAAAGAGTGAGTAAAAAGAAAGAAAGTAAGTAAGAAAGAGTGAGTTAAGAAAATAAACAAGGGTCTGGAGAGATGGCTCAGTGGTTAAGAGTACTGGCTGTTCTTCCAAAGGACCCAGGTTCAAATCCCAACACCCACATGGCAGTTCACAACTCTCGGTAATGGCCAGGCATGGTGGCACACGCCTTAAATCTCAGTCCTTGGGAGCCAGAGGCAGGAGGATTTCTGTGAGCTCAAGCCCAGCCTGGTCTACAGAGTGAGTTCCAGTACAGCCAGGGCTACAACCTAAAAAAAAGAAAGAAAAGAAACAAGACCAGGCATTGTGGCAAATGCCTTTAATCCCATCACTGAGGAGGCAGAGGCAGGTGGATCTCTATAAGTTTGAGTCCAGCCTAGTCTACAGGTCGAGTTCCAGGACAGTCAGGGTTACACAGTGAAACTCGGTTTTTTTTTTTTTTTTGGTTTTTCAAGACAGGGTTTCTCTGTGTAACCCTGGCTGTCCTGGACTCACTTTGTAGACCAGGCTGGCCTCGAACTCACAGAGATCCGCCTGCCTCTGCCTCCCGAGTGCTGGGATTAAAGGCATGCGCCACCACGCCCGGCGTAAATTTTTTTTTTTTTTTTTTGGTTTTTCGAGACAGGGTTTCTCTGTATAGTCCCTGGCTGTCCTGGACTCGCTTTGTAGACCAGGCTGGCCTTGAACTCACAGAGATCCACCTGCCTCTGCCTCCCAAGTGCTGGGATTAAAGGCGTGCGCCACCACCGCCCGGCTGAAACTCGGTTTTAAAAAACCAAAAAAGAGAGAGAGAAAAAAAAAAAGAAAGAAAAAAGAAAAAAATCTTATTATGGATGAAGTTAGGAGTAACATTAATTAAAACAATGCTAGTCCTTAATTGTTCTAGCCTTTCTTCATTAAATTCATTATTAATGAATAACCAAAAAAATACAGAACCCTGAGTTAGATCTCTTGTTAGTTATAAAGGTCCCTGAGCACCTGTGTTTCTTCCATGAACTGACAAAAGGAAAGACTTCTTCCTCAAACGTCCTATCTATGGAACAAGTGTCTGATTGGAATTTCAGAGCAGTGTGTCATTTGTTTGGAGGCAAGAGGCCTGAGTTTAGATATGCAGGGATGTAGCCACATGCCTTTAGATGCATCCTTAGCCCACTTCAATCTTGTTGTCCTTAGAAATCTGGTCTGTATTAAAAATTAGAAAAGAAACTAGTTAGAACTAAAAGTCATGATTCAAACTCTATAAAGGACATTTACTCACAAAGACTCAGTGAACTCCAGAAATACAGTTTAAGTAGACTTTAGCAATTCTCTTTCACTAACCCTGAGTCTTCTAGGCCTCTGAGTTTGATTCAGTGAAATAATTTCATTGAACCAGGGTTGTTATTACCTATGGCATAAAGTACCCTGGTACCTACAGATCCTAGGGGATGTCCACTGCCATGGTTTCAGGTTCTTCTGAAGAACCTCAGAGTTCTAATATGCACAGAACACCTTCATCTCAGTCTCTTAGACTGGTACCGGGGTGCCTGGGATGAACTTCATAGTGATGTGTTGGCATATGGGAGATTCCTATGCTAAATCTAGAAGCCTTTAGTACTTGTATCTATTTTTCACATTTGGAATCACAGTTGAATGTCTCTAAATCCAGCACCTGCCAATGTGGGGTCTTGTAGAGGAATTTTAATGCAGCAATATGGCTACTCTGGCAAAGAATCACATCCAAAAACCTAGGACTGTGTAAACTGGCTGGAGTACAGATGCACTGTTAATATATACCTTTAATCCTTCTGGCTGGAATACAGACACACCTTTAGTACATACCTTTAATCCCAAACAATGACATGTAATTGAGGGACAGACAAAGTGAGAAATCAGAGAAAGATTTGACAGAATGAGTCAGCACTCATGAGGCAGAAGCAGGCAAATCACTGTAAATTCAAGCCCAGCCTGGTCTACATAATGAGTTCCAGGACAACCAGGCCTATGTAGAGAGACCGCATCTTTCCCTGTCCCTAAAAGTTGAGAAAGATGGCTTAAAGAAAAGTAACTTACAATTATTAGTGAATAAGGTGTAGCTGTTATATGTATTAGACAGGCAAACTTACATGCTGGGTTACAGAAAACAACATATTAAAAACCACGTTCCATTAATTTGTGTACCAGAGTATATTTATATATGCTAAATGATACCATATTCAGAGGTCCATGCAGGGTTTATCTATCTAATCTATCATATAAATCCATCATCCATCCATCTATCATCGGTGTATGTATCTCTCCCTTCCTTTCTCTTTGTCTCATGTAGCCCTGGCTGGCCTTGAACCTCTGATGCCCTACCTCTAATTCCCACACAGCGGGATTACAGGTGTATGTCATCACACTTTTCTTCTCCTTGTTTATTTTTAGCTTATATTTAATTATGTGTGTCTATGTGTGCATAGTACACACGTTGAAGTTAGAGGACAAACTTGCAGGTGTCAGCTCTCTGTCCTTTCACCAGGTGGTTCCTGGGGGTTGAATTCATTAGAAAGCACATGCGTTCCTGCCTCGCCAGCCTCCACTTCTTTATTTTTCTTTAGGAATAGTTTACAGTAGCAAGAAGCGTCCTGTGTGTTAATGAGTTACAGGCAGGAACAGGAGTTCAAGGCCAGTCTGGGCTACATAAGATTCTGTCTCAAAAAGATAAATAAATGAAAGTATTAATAGAATAAGCGTTCTGTAAAAATAAAAAAATGTACAAAAGCTATTTTTACAACAATAGCAGTTTTAAGTGAATCTGCTTTTTCTTTTTGTATAATTTTAAATAAGACTGTAAGGTGTTTTTAGGAGGCTACAGTTATTGGCCTTGTTACTAAACACTAATTTGGATTTTCTATAAATTACAATATATTTACACTTATTTTTTTCTACTATAGTGAAAATCGTTCAACCATCTTTAAACCTCAGCTCATAAGCTTAATTTTGAAAAGTTTTGTTGATATTAGGAGTAAGTAAATTATATCTTTAACACTGAATTCTTCAAAAATAATATTATGGCCTAACTCTTAGTAAGAGGTTGCAGCACAGAAACATCCTTAACACTTTTTCCAGCCTTCTGGCCCCTTAGCGTGTGGGCTTATTAGCTTTTCAAGGACCCAGAGATAATTTAGTGGGGGAGATCTCCAGATATTCTGATTAGCCAAAGTTACATTTTTATCTGGGAAAGATAATCTTTGCCTTTAAGCAAAGGTCTCATGATACAATCAAAAAATTGATTCTTGGTTGTAATACAAAATGATCTTCTCTAAGCAGAAAACCCCTCTAAATGTGAGTTCTGTAGCGAGTCCCTGATGTGTTTTAAAGTGTCCATGCAAGTTGACAGTTCCACGGAACCCACTGCTTTACTTTTATGTGTTGAAGAGCTTTTCTTCAACAGCTTTGCTGATATAAAGAATGAGAAGTTCTGGCTTTATTTCTTTTTTTCTGAAAGCTTCTTAGACTTCTTATTTTAGACTTGTATAAATCCTTGATAGTGTCTAGATGCCAAAATAAGAGTGCCATTTTATTTTAGGCTGCAGCTCTGTTCACTGATTACCAGGGATATGGGCCATCTTTCTGCGCTCACATTCCTTTACCGTGTGGCAGTGGTGGAGGAACAGACTCCACACAAGTAGGGGAGCATGTATTCACAGCACAGAAGCAGCATTTCAGGACCTGCCTTCAGGGAGCGGATCCCTGTGGTCAGGGACTCACACGTCTGAATAAGCTTGGTCAGAACCTCCTGGGGTGGTAGCTTAGGGTTTCTATGACTGTGATTAAACAGCGTGACTGAGGCCACCCGGGGAAGGAAGGGATTATTCGGCTTACATGTCCATAATACAGCTATCATGGAAGGCAGTCAGGACAAAACAGGACAGAAATCTGGAGGCAGGAGCTGATGGAGGGGCCATGGACAGGAGCTGCTTACTGCCTTGCTCAGCTAACTCCCTTATAGCACCCAGGACTGCCAGCCCAGGGATGGCCCCACCCACAGTGGGCTGGGCTAATCAATCACTAATTAAGAAAAATCTTAACCACATCTTATGGAGTCTGGGTCTCCCTTCCTCAGGGGTCATTGGCCACCAGCCCACGAGGGCGTGGGTAGCAGGGTTCAGACACTCGTGAGTATAGGGGAGTGGGTCAGGGTTTCCAGGGAGGACATTGGCTGGGGCTGAGGTGCTGGGAATGCTTCATGTACATGAAGAGGAATTCCAGATACTTTTTTTTTTGTGACATGGTTTCTCTGTGTAGCCCTGGCTGTCTTGGACTCACTTTGTAGACTAGGCTAGTGTTGAACTCACAGGGATCCACCTACTTCTGCCTCCCAAGTGCTGGGATTCAAGTTGTGTGCCACCATGCCCTGCAACTACAGAGAGGTGTGAACTGCCATGTAGGTGCTGAGATTTGAACCCTGGTCCTTTGGAAGAGCAGCCAGTGCTGTTAACCACTGAGCCATTTCTCCAGCCCACTGGGCAGGTTCTTATTGGGAGAGAAGAAGTTGAACCTGTAAGTTGGCCATAGACTACATGAGTGTCCTTGGAGTTGGTGGAGGTGGGGGTTGTGCTTCGGAGCATGTAGGCCCAGAACAGGGAGGGAGTCGTCCAACCCCTGCTGGACTCAGGATGAGATTTTCATCTCAATGCACACTTCTCAATCTCAGTCCAGCTCTGGGCCAGCTCCCCTGGTCTCACATGACCATAAGGAGGTATTTTCCAGTTTCGGTTCCTGACACTCAGATGACTCCAGTTTGTGTCAAGCTGACATCAAACTAGCCAGCACAGGTGGTCTCAGGAATGTCTCTCCATGGACAGTAGAGTCCTGAATAACCAGAGAGGGGTTAGATCAGCTCATGCCAGCGGCATCAGACTGGACTCCTGACTTGTTTCTGACTTGGAAAAGTCAATAAGAAGTTTTAATAATAAAAGTAATCTCTCTCTATTTCACTAGTCACTAAAAAATAAGGTGAATTAGATCCTTTAGGTTATGGGACGGCTAGTTCCCAAATGTAAAGTGTAGCTTTCCCTGCCACAGCATTGCCTCAGATCATCCTTATGTGGTGTGAGGGAAGGAAACAAGTTCCAGGTTGCTTGTTTAAATTTTAGGATGGAAAAGGCCTTCTGTTTATGTGCCACTTCACCTTTGCCACAAACTTGGAGTGCATTCACACAAAAGGCTCTGTGAAGCAGACCTGTCACTGTGGCACTTGTCCTCCAGGAGGCAGCATTCCCTGTTATATGAAAAAGGTAAGCTTGGTCAATTGTGTGTCTGGGTATCTCATAAAAACAAATCTCTTTGTCAACAGTGCAAGCAAACCCATTCTCCCAGATTGAGATCTTATAAAGAAAAAGTCTCACCTAAATTCTACCCAGAACAATTCTCAAACCTAGAAAATGGTCTCCTAACTAAGTGTGTTTATGAGTGGTTGTCTTTGCAGGCATAGCAGAAACTGCTAGCTGTATGTGGACAGTAACTGCCACCTAATCAGCAGCACAGTGAGACATTTCCCATCCTTTCTCACAGTGAATATGATGTGACTGATTTTATCTGATGATGGAAGCTGTGGTATGTCTTAGTCACTGTTCTATTGGTGTGAAGAGATCAATGACCATGGCAACTCTTACAAAGGAAACATTTCACTGGGGCTGGCTTACAGTTCAGAGGTTTAGTCCAGTGTCATCATGGCAGGAAGCATGGTGGCATGCAGGCAGTCATGGTGCTGGAGAGGTAGCTACGAGTTCTCCATCCTGATCTTCAGACATCAGGAAGAGAGAGCCACACTGGGCCTGGCTTGGCATGTGAGACTTCAAAGCCCACCCCCAGTGACACACTTCCTCCATCAAGGCCAAACCTCCTAATAGTGCCACTCTGAGCCTGTGGGGGCCATTTCCATTTAAACCACCACAGTTATGGAATCACCCTCTAACACTGTAAGCAACCTCCCTATTAAATGCTTTCTTTTATAAATGGCCTTGGTCGTGGTGTCTCTTCATAGCAAGAGAACAGTTAACTAAGACAGAAGCAAATACCATGTGGGCCCTGTCCACCTCTGCCAACTGGTTGCTACCGTGAGACTTTAGCCGTTCCATTGAGGGTTACTGAGCACACCCAGGATGGGCTAATGTACTGACATGAGTGAGTGATGAAATCTCTCAAAACAGCTGGGTTAATGCTAAGGATGCTCAACCAGGCTCAAGGACGTGAAAGCCGTTTTCCTCCAAGCCTTTCCTAATTGAATTAGACTCTTCCTGGCAGTAAAGGAACTTAGGATGGGCTGCCTGGAAGGATCAATTTTACACATCCACGATTTGGCTCTTCGGTTGTGTTGGATGCTTGCCTGAGATTAGATTACTCTTCCCATTAGCTATGGCGCTTTCATCTTCCTCTACTCGCTAAGTGATGTGAATGAAAGTTCCTGGAGAGAAGCCATGCCTTCTGCCAAACCTTCTGCAAGGCTGGTTAACTGATTAGAATTTCAGTGATTATGGAGAGGTTGAAATGTTGCAGGTTCAGAGCCAAATTACAGTTTATCTTGGACTGACTTTAGCCTCCTTACTGGTC
>CAJQZJ010032727.1:4305274-4334601 GCA_907164525.1 Lophiomys imhausi
CAAACTTTGTGCACAAGGTTGTAGCGTAAGGTTGTAAGCAGTCCCGGGGTAGATGCGACTTCGTAGCATCCAACCTTGGGTCTGTTTAGCCTTTTGGTGCCTTGGTTCTGTGGCTGCTTTAAAACCTCAAGAAGAATTCACATTTGCAAGTGCTCCATGATGGAGCACTTGCTCTTACATACACTATACTTTTTAATCCACTCAGTAGCTTTTGAAGTTGTCAGTGATAACTTAAACAATGAACTTTCATTTTTTCTTGTTTAAATACTGTATGCATTTTGCAGAAAATATAACAAACATTGAGAAAAAAATTTTAATGACCTATAATGATATCAATTAAGTGATAACTATAGCTAAGATATATAATGTATATTCTTCCCAGGTTTTAACAGATAAAGAGAGATTTTTATAAATATATCATCATGATAACCACCTCATATTTATAACAAAATATCATGAGTATGTTTTTATACCATTTGTGAATTCTTTAATTGAGATTCTTTTTTTGGCTGGTTTGGAGTTCTCTATGTAGACCATGAAAGGAAAAGTATCACTCAGGACCCCTAAGAACAAGCTCTCAGCACAAAGGGGATTTATTTGCCCCAGAGGGACAGAGGGCAGTAATAAGAGACAAGGACAGGAGATAGAAGACCAGGGAGAAGGAGAAGGGAACAAGGGAGAGGGAGAAGGGGCATTTGTCCCAGAGTGGGACAAAGGGCTGCCTCTGGGTAGAGAGGAGACATACTGGCCCGTAGGCAAATGGCAGTTTATAAAGGTAGAAAGGGAAACCCTTGTTAGGATGAGGTGTTTAATTTTAATTGGGCATGTTAATTAGTTGAGCCAAGGGGGGCTTTTGGTTGCTGGACTTAAATACTTTGATAGCTGGACCTTGGTAGTCAGCCTCAGGAGGAGGAAGTGAATAAGGGACTAGACCTTGGAGGCTAGCTTTAGGAATGTAATAAAACGGTTTTTAGCAAGGCAGAGGGAATGGGGGAGAAGAACAGGGCCTGCCAGAGCCAACTGACCTTGAACTCAAAGAGATCTTCCTGCCTCTGTACCCTAAGAGATTAAAGGTGTAAGCCACCACACCCAGTTTATGTTAATTTTTCTGAATTATAATTGTTTCATAGACCTTCTAGCTTTTGGTTTTGTCTCAGAAATTATGCTCTTTCCCTGAGCAGCAGATTGAGAACACTTGCAGTGGCTGGGCAGCCCCTCCTTCTTGCAGCAGACAACTTTATAGTCCGGTCTAGTGCTTGCCTTTGTGCACCTTGGCATGAAGCCAGGCTAGATCACAGTAGTTTCTTCCACTCTCCACTGAAAACCTGTAACACTCAACTCTTGTTCTCTGCAACTGAGGGTCTGCTTTTATCTTCAGGCCCTTTTGGGCCGTCTGTGGTGCTGTTATCCCTGCACTGCACAGCCTCTCCAGATCTGATGGGTCTGTGGTGGTGTTATCTCTGTACTGCACGACCTCTCTAGATCGGGTCTGTGGTGTTGTTTATCCTTGCACTGCACAGCCTCTCCAGATCTGATGGGTCTGTGGTGGTATTATCCCTGTACTGCAAGGCCTCTTCAGATCTGATGGGAAGATTACCCTTTAACATGCTGTCCTCTTGCCTGTGGGATGATGCCCAATCTCCAAATCGCTCTCCCAGTTCAAGGCTGATCATGATTATAGATGTCTGTGGTTGTGAGGCTCTTTCCTCATAAAGCTCATTCTGAAGGGTAATTTTGCCAGTCCCTTTTATGAACCTGTCTTTCTTTTTTATAACAAGAACCTTGTTAAGAATGGAAAGATAGGCATGGTGCCACACCATTAATCCCAGGAAGCAGGCACAGCTCTGTGAGTTAGTTCAAGTCCAGCCTGGTCTACGAAGTGAGTTCTAGGTCAGCATGGGCTACACAGTGAGACCTTGTCTCAAAACAACAAAGAGAATGTAATGAAACTACCCAAGCAACAGCTGTGCAAGTACAGAGGTCACAGGCCTCAGTGAGAATAAAGACATGAGTCATATAATTTGAATAGAAATCCTCTTTAGTTTTTGTTTTCAATTTAATTTATTTTTGTTCGCTTGTATGTTAATTTTAAACACATTAAAGAAATACAAGATACAGAAAAATGATAGCACTTATCCATTCTGGCTGAGAATGAGAACTGACTTGTGAGTCTGATAAGGGGTGGGGGTCATATCATTCTCCAGATGTGTATGTATTTCAAGCCCCCCCTTCCTCAGACAGGGTTTCTCTGTGTATCCCTGACTGTCCTAGACTCACTTTGTAGACCAGGTTGGCCTTGAACTCACAGAGATTTGCCTGCCTCTGCCCCCCAAGTGCTGGGATTTCAAGTTCTTATAATAGCTAAACATATCACTCACTTGCAAATTGTTTTTACAATAATTTGAAAGCCAGTTCACTGTTGTTTTCCTAGCTGTATGGGCTAATTTTCTGAGCCTTTAACATTTCTTCCTATTCGTTAAAGAGGAATTCAAATTTTAACACATGGACATTCACATTTACATCTATGTATTTCTATATTGCAAACTGATTTATTTAGAAACATGTTCTTTGGGGCCGGGCGTGGTGGCACACGCCTTTAATCCCAGCACTCGGGAGGCAGAGGCAGGCGGATATCTGTGAGTTCGAGGCCAGCCTGGTCTACAAAGCAAGTCCAGGACAGCTAAAGGATATACAGAGAAACCCTGTCTCAAAAAAAAAAAAACCAAAAAAAAAGAAACATGTTCTTTGGATAATGTCTCATGAATACTAATATTTAAATATTTTGAAATGTTAAATCATGTTTTTAGGTTGGTTAGTTTGGGATAGAGAGTGGTTTGAAGATATTTTAAATACTATAATCTATCCTTTTGGGCTCACATGGAGAAAACGATAACATTTATAAAACGGCAGTCTCTTGTACCTCTTAGTAAATATATCTATCAAGAGCAAACTGCATGAAGCACAGTTTCACACCTCGAATTACGTTGGGAATTGCCTTCATAAACCTGTTAAATTTTGCTTAAAAAAAGTTAAGAACAAAATAAGAACTTCATAGGGCTCAGTTTAGTCCCTCATCCTGCTGTGATAATTTTACATCCCTTGCCAACTACCATAAACAGCAAGCTTGATCTATGCTCCTTAAAAAAGCAAATGTCTTTATTAACAATGTATCTCGGAGGGTTTAAACACAGTCAAAACACAACCGTGTTTCTATGATTTCTCTCCCGCGTCTTTGCCTTTAGTGAGCAACTTCTCAGCAACGTTTTCGAGACTACACTTTGCAACACTATTTAGAAATGAATGGGCATGGATGGCATTTTGTTCGCCTCACCATCAGATATCTCATTCATCCAGTTCTGACCAGGGGTGTAGTTCGTGTTTGCGGAAGCCAGGGGGCACAGTCTTCCCAGCCTGTCTGGCTCAAGGACTAGCCTTATCGTATTATCCCCAAGGTTTGGCGGAATCTGGGAAGCTAAGACAACCGTGCCCCAGCCTTAAAGTAGCCTCCCGACAGCGTGGGTGGTTGACAGTGGTGGGCTGCGGTTCTGATTGGGAAGGACAAAAGAAGCGATTTGAGGAACTTGCAGATCCGCTAGAGGGCGAGCTCGCTTACTTACACTGGTCGGTGGCCCACCAGCACCCAAAGGAAAGGGCGCGCACGGTCCAGAGCGCAGGCGCGTGTTCTTCCCCTTCCCTGCCCCGCCCCACCCCCTCGCGCACGCGCAGCTTGTCTTCCCTCCATACGCCCCGCCCCCGCCGCGGGCACGCTCCCGTCCCCGCCCTCCTCACACACCTCGTCCCCCCGGCGGGGCTGCCCCTCCCCCACGCGCACGCGCCCTGCGGGCGCACGCGAGCCGGCTGTCGGCGGCGTGACTTGGGCGGGGCGCCGCGCTGACGTTGCCCGGGATGCGGGCAGGCTCCGCAGCCGTCTTCGCCGCCTCCGCCGCCTCCGCCTCTCCTGTCACCGGGGTTTGCATGAAAACACCGGGCGGCGGGCGGCGAGGGGCCCGCCGTGCGCCCCGGGAGCCGCGGGCGCGGAGACCGAGCGCAGCCCACGCCCAGCCGGTGAGCGTCCCCGCCGTCCGCGCATCCTGCTCCCGGTCCCGGCGGCGCCTCAGTTCACCTGGCGGGGGCGAGGCGCGCTCCCCGGCGGGGAGGCTGGTTGTCGAGCGAGCCGGGGCCGTAGCCGCCCCGTGCGCTCTCCGCCGCGCTCCGCTGCCCACCACTCCCCGGCCTCCGCCCTGCCCCTCCCTGGGACGCTTTGATTGGCGGCTCGCTGACAGTTTATCGCCAAGGGCAGTTTCAACACCTCCCCGGGTGGAAGGGGTGGACGTTGACGGTCTAAAGCTGGTCCGCTGACATCGCAGGGCTCGTAACGACGGCGATCCCGCTGGCATTGCAGGTTCTCTGGCGAGCCCTCTCTCCAGGTGTTCGGAATTGTAACGGTACCCATCCGGTGCCCGGCAGTTTGTAGTCCGCAGAGATGAGTGGCCACCCCGAGCGCTCGCTCTCACTTGGTCAGCTTCTGAATTATTCTCACAGTTCTCCCTCGCTTTCCTGAGATATGAAGTAATTTTTATAATTGTGTTTTGGGATGGGATGTTTTCGGTTTAGTTGGCCAAAAAAAAAAAAAAAAAAAAAGATCTATTTAACGCACTTTGAACGGTACGGATTTAAAATCACGGGCCAAATGTCAAAACCAAAGTCCTGGAGGTCTGTCATCATATCCCCCTAACAGGAAACGCTTGGCGGTGCCTTAGTCTACCTGGGTTTCTCCCGGTTTGTTCGGTTTGCCGTTATGCTTCTCCTGAGTCACATTCTGCAGTGAAGTTACACTGTCATTTTGAATGACTGTAGAGTTTTGCTTTGAATTGATGTATCAGTGTTTAAAATTGTAATCTCCATTGAACTCTGAAACAGATGCCCTTTGTGTTTGACCAACATTGCAATGTGTCAAATATATTAATGTAATTTAATCTTTTGTGGTGGGAAGTTTTAATTTTTGTTAGATTTATTTTATATGTGTCTGAGTTGTGTGCCTGCATGTATAAATATCTACCACATGTGTACCTGATGCCTGAGGAGGTCAGAAGAGGGCGTCAGATTCCCTGGTATTGGAATTACATATGGTTGTGAGCCACCATGTGGATGCTGGGAATCAGACCCACCCAGGTCCTCTGAAAAAACAGCCAGTGGCCTTAACCATTGTGCAATCTTTCCAGTCCTGTGGTAGCAATTCTTATAAAGCTTTCCCAATTGGTTTGGATTGAGGTACCCCTCTTTTGTTTTATGTGTGTGTAGGTCAGACGACTTGAGAGCTTTGGTTCTCTCTTGACCTGTTGGTGCAGGGGATGGAACTCAGGGGTGATCATGGGCAAGTGCTCCTGCTTGGAGAACCATATTGCTATTCCCCCTTAAACTGAAGACTTCTCTTTAGAAAGATGTGGCTGCATTGCTGTGTAATGGTTCACTTGGATTAGCAGAGGCAAAAGGAGGTGCAAGGCGTGAAATATTTTAATTTGTATTGCATCCTACATTTTGGATTTTGTCTTTAAGCGTCTTCCACAGTACCCACCTTCAGAATCTACTCTTCTTGCTTGCCGCCTTCAGTGCTGAAGGTTAACACGATAGTAAATGGTGATCCTCTATGCATTGCCCAGGGTCTTTTATTCAGCAGTGGGTATCACTGGGAACACTGGGAACGCTTGAGGGTGGGTGCTGTGTTTTAAATGAGGTTATTGTAGGTCACAGTGCTTGTGCAGTGTAAGGGAATTGGGGCTCAGCCAGACTGGCTGAGTTTGTGTCCTGGCTTGCTGTAGGCAAGTTGTTTATCCTCTGGATTCAGTTCTCTCCATGCCAAAAACGGAGATGATGGTGTTTATGCCCTTAGGGTGATCTCCAACACTAAGTTAATACAAGTGTGGTGCTTTTCCACACTGTGTAGTCCACAGGAAGTGCTCTGTAGGCATTGCTGCCCTTCCTACTGTTTTCCCTCAAGTGTAACCGGCCAAAGGAAGACTTCAGGCTGATTGGGCAGCATTAGCACAGATTGATTCCCTATGATCCATTCTCTTTTTTGAAGCTGTGAGTGTGTAGTCTCACTGTAGTTTCATAGAAACACGTAAGTTTTAAATAGAACGGGTACACCATGAGCTGGGTGCCCTGGGATGTTAATGGAGAAGTGAGTATCCTTGCCTGTCCTCTTTGACAGAACCTTGGATCGGTTCCCTCGTGTTGGTGGTGGCTGCTATTTTAATCACCTATTTTCCAGTTTGTTATTGAGTGTTTCTCTGACTGTCATTGTTACTGTTGGAGTTATTATCATAATACTAGTAGGTACATAGATGTTTCTAGGAACTACAAAGTAATTTTTATCTACACATTCTATATTGTCTTCTTTATTGATGTTACATAAAATGTTTTGACTTGACGTTATGTTCATTTTCAGCTTTTGTGTAATTTTCCTAGGAAAATGGGTCCCTCCCCTCATTAATAATTTTATATTCTTGTTCTTGGTTTTTGGGGAGTTGATACAACTTGAATATCTTTTACCTGATATTCTTAGGCCAGAGGTGTTTTAGATTTTGGATTTTGGAGTCTTTTCATACATCTAATGAGATATGTTGAAGATGGTACCCAATTCTGAACAGGACAGACATTTGTATTTCGTATGTACGTAGTAGCATGTGATTTTTATATCAGTTCTTAGTGTGTTTACATTTTGGCTACAGTATGTCCCAGGGAGGTTAGCTGTGAATTTTCCATTTGTGGTGTCATGTTAGAGTTGTGCAGTCTATATTCAAAGTCTGTTCTTAAATCAGATATTTTAAAATTTGATCTCAAGACTCTTTTTTTATAGTCTTAGGGATCATTTTAAGTATTATTTTTTGGTGGGTTATACTCATATTTACTTGGTTACAAATTAAATGTTTTTTGTTTATTCACTTATGATAATAGCCTTAAACACATATTCATATCAAAATAAACAACATATTTTGAAATGAAAAAAAAATGGACCTAGTGAGAAGAGTGTTCTATATTTCTGTAAACTTTCCATGCCTTTTTTCCCATCTCTTTTCTCCTTTCTCTCTCCCTTCTCTCAATCCCCCCTTCCCCCAACACCCACTACTTTGTTTTTGGAGTGTGCTAGGCAAAGAAGGCCTCTATCACTGAGTTATTTCCCCACTTAATTTTTATAAATATTTAATGTCATATAATACAAACAGCTAGGTTATTTCTGCTTCTGAATTCACTGTTATAATATGTTGTTTAGGTTGAAGTATATGTATGGATAACATCCAGTCAGATGCAGTTCATGGTTGTAAGGGGAGGGAGTAGTCATGAATGTTTGCTGTGTCTTCATAGCAACTCAACAAGTGGCACCCTTTTTTTGTTGTTGGTTTTTCGAGGCAGAGTTTCTCTGTGTAGCCTTGGCTGTCCTGGAACTCACTCTGTAGACCAGGCTGTCCTGGAGAACTCACAGAGATCCACTTGCCTCTGCCTCCAAAGCACTGGGATTAAAGGTGTGCACTACCATGCCTGGCCTGGCATTTTCTTTTTTTTTTTTGGTTTTTCAAGACAGGGTTTCTCTGTTTAACAGCTCTGGCTGTCCTGGACTCGCTTTGTAGACCAGGCTGGCCTCGAACTCGCAAAGATCCGCCTGCCTCTGCCTCCCAAGTGCTGGGATTAAAGGCGTGCGCCACCACCGCCCGGCTGGCATTTTCTTAAAAGTTAGTTGCAACACGGAATCTGAAATCCTATATGATGATTTTCTTTCACACTCAGTTATACTTGAATATGTTGTTGTGAGCTCTGTAAGGCTCTTATGCACATGTCTGGACTTTAACAGAATTTCTTGGTCAGGTATTAAGTATTGGCTCAATGAGTTGGGCACAGCTCATTGGACAGCACCAAAGAAAGCCACGGTTTGGGTCCTAGGACTAGGGATTGAACCCAGGGCAAGCCAGATCTCGTATTTTTTTTAAACATTTATTTATTATGTATACAGTATTTGCTCTACATATATGCCCGGGTACCAGATCTCAATGTAGATGGTTGTGAGCCACCATGTGGTTGCTGGGAATTGAACTCAGGACCTTTGGAAGAACAGCCAGTGCTCTTAACCTCTGAGCCATCTCTCCAGCCCTCGTATTTTTTTTAAAGATTTTATTTATTTATTTTATGTATGTGAGTGCTCTATCTGCATGTACACCTGCATGCCAGAAGAGGGCATTAGATCTCACTATTAAATGGTTGTCAGCCACCATATGGTTGCTGGGAAATGAACTCAGGACCTCTGGAAGAGCAGCCAGTGCTCTTAACCGCTGAGCCATCTCTCCAGCCCCCTCTCTTGTATTTTTAATTTGGGATAGTTTCACTAAGTTGCTTGCTGGGATTACAGGCCTGTTCTACCAAACACACCAAAAGACACATTTATTACTATGGCCATTCTGTGAGAAGTCAGTGGAAGTTGTTTGGGTAGAGACATGGTGGTGGATTGTGGGGGGCTGTTGCACTGCTTGCAAAGCAGCCACACCATCAGATCCCCATTAGCAAGGTGAAAGGGTCTAGTTTCTCCACATACTCAGTAGTAGTTGTTACCACCTCCTCAACCCTTTATTACAACCATTTGTAAAGTGTAGACTAAATTTTAAAATAGATTTGGCATAACAGAAATGACAGCATTCTAAAATGGAGTCAATTTTATAGTTAATATATTTACTTGGCTGACCTAAGCCAGCAGCAGCAGATCTTAACCTTGTCTCTACATAGTTAGTATCACTCAAGATCTTTCTGTAGCTTTGCTTTGACGCTGAAGGTGTTCTGTCACCCACTCTCCCCTGCACAAATATTTATAAAAAGAAAATGGGAAAGGTCAGTTGTAGATCAAGGGTCCACTCTACCCTAAGTAGAGAGGGTTTACAATGGCTGTTACATAGTTGAAAGACTTGTTGGGATGTACAGATGAGAGTTGAAAAAAAGTGAGAAATAGAGATGAATTATGAAGAATACAAGAACATAGACAACAGCATTTCCTTCCATGCCTGTGACAGCATGCTTCTCCATCCCCAACTGAGAACAGTATGCATTGAAAAGGACAGGTTGAGACTGGTGGCTAGAATATGTTTATAGTGTAACTTGCTGGAGGTCTACACTTCCAAGTTTTGGCAAATGTTGCTGATAGAGGTGAGAAGAAGAGGCACTCTGCTTATGTTCTTGGGGAGCTGTGTATGCCCCAGGAGCCTTTGTTGGAGAAACTGGCCTTGATGTAGCAGTGGACCCTGAGTTCCTTTGCTGTTGACACTGAGTGAGCACGCTGGAGGCAGCACATTCAAGCCTTTCTTTCAAGCAGTGTCCTTTAAGTGGCCGCTACTAGCAAAGCTTAGTATTCTGGCAGTTGGTCAGGGAAAAATATGTACATGGCACATTTCCACAGAATTGACAAAAAGGGTGAATTTGGAAATGAAGAACAGTGAATCAAATATGTGGCACAGGTATTAAGAGGCTTGCAGGGTCATTTGGATGTCTGAAGAGACTCAGTTGAAATTTATGCTTTAAAAATTACATTTACAGGTGGGCATGGTGGTGCACGCTTTTAATCCCAGCACTTGGGAGGCAGTGGCAGGTGGATGTCTGTGAGTTCGAGGCCAACCTGGTCTACAAAGCCAGTCCAGGACAGCCAGGGCTGTTACACAGAAAAACCCTGTCTGGAAAAACAAAACAACAAAAAAAAAGGTTTTATTTTCACTTTCTGTGTATGGGTATTTTGCCTGCATATATGTCAGTGTACCATGTATCTAACACATATTGGGTGTTAGATTCTGGAGTTATAGATGTCGAGTTATGGATGGTTGTGAGCCATATAGGTTCTGGAAACTGAACCCCGGTCCTCTGCTTTAAACCACTGGGCCATCCATCTCTTTAGTCCAAGTTTTCTTAAATTGTATGTAGTCATCTTGTTTATTTGTTTTGTTGCTTGTGATTTTATTCACTATCCAGTTGTTACCAAGACTAGTATTGAGCAAGCTTTCTCCTATGGGTTCTACGGTTTTATGTCTTCCTGACAGGTCTTTGTAGAAAAATGGCTAATTAAATTATTAACCTGTATTTAGAGTATAGTTAATTGGATGGCAGTGTTAATCCCTAAGCCACCATTATAAATGAGTGCACAGACACCTGATGGATTTTAATAAGCCTTGGCCTGGATTGTGCAATCTTAGCTCATCTAAGAAAGCCCTTAATTCTATTCCCCAAATATGACCCTATATATATACATATGTCCCCTGGACTGTTATTCTCCATGCCATGCCAATGTTCCAGGCCATTTGGAATGACGTTCTTTTCTCTAACCCATGGGGTGTGTCCTCCTTCCTACTCTTTGTTTCTTCTTTTTCCTGGCTACTGCTGTAGGCTTCTGGCTACTCCTGGTTGCTTTTTCTACCCAAGAACCTCTCTGCTTCAGAAGCCAGCACCTGCACTTTAGTCCCGCCTACCTCTGTCTTTGCCCAATCTCAGGCCTCAGCATTTATTCAACCAATCAGAGATAATAATAATTAGAAAACAAAGTAACAGACATCAAGCAGGACCAATTAATTAACATTTAGAATGCATAACATTACCCCATCAGGTCTTTAATTCATTAGTGTAATGTTTTCAAGGTTCATATTGTTGCTATAGCAAAAGCTTTTTATGACTGGATACTATTTCATGGTAAATGCACTATAGTTTGCTGCTACATTCATGCTAGTGAACACTTGGGTTGTTCCTACCTTTGGTTATTGTGAATAATGCTGTGAACATTCTCATAAAGTATCTGTTGGGTTATTTTGGGTATACAGCAAGGAGTAGAGTTGTAGGTGTAAGTATAACTCAATTTTAAAAAAGGTAAAGACCAGAATGAACATTTTCCCAAAGATTCATAAGTGGTCAGAAAGAACATGAGAAGACTCAGTAGAGTTAGTCACTATGGGATCCAGTCAGAATTACAGACTACTCCTCATCCAGGATGGCTGTCATCAGCAGCTGGAGAGCAGCAGGTGTGGCTGAGGCTGTGTAGACACTGGGAGCCTTGCACATCACAGGTGTAAAGTGAGGCTGTCCCCATGGGTGTAGCACTGATTGGAGGACTGGTTTGGACTGTAGAGGTGGACTTGCTTGGTGGGTGTTTTGTTATATTAGTGCAGATTTCCAAGACACAGCTCTTCATGGCTCATGTCATACTTCATCCTCAAAACTGCCACATTATTTAGCATATTTATAAATTATAGGTGTTAGTATTTAATAGTTAAGGCCATAACAAGCAGTCAAACAGGAGGCATGAAATACCATAGTTCTTTTGTTGCAAAGCTCACCCTTTATTTGAAATACTCTGGACCAGTACAGTTTTAAATTTTGGAGGCTTTTAATTTTTTTGGAAGAGAATATTTGAATTGACTTCACAAATCAAAACTATGCATGTCCCCAAATCTCAAGCTTTAGATAACAGACGTTTATCTTGTAGCAGAGCAGGTCATGACTGTAAAGTAGAAACAGTTTTTGATTAGAATTAGAATTTACTTCCAAGTTTCTGTTACACTTCTGGTTTATTTGTCCCTACAAAGCAGTTGTATTGCATCAGGGGAGGTGGGAAGGTACCTAGAATGGTGGGGGAGAGAGGAGGGTGGGGACCTGGCGGTTCTCAGCCTTCCTCACGGGGCACACCACTAGCTATGAAGGCCACACCTCAGCTCTAGCCGAATGAGTGTACTTCTGCTGAGTACTGCACCCTGCAGCTGATTGCTGCTAAGTGGTGCTGTTCTTATTTACTGTGAGGACCACCATTACTGTGTGCACAACATTTTAAAAAGCTTTTTAATTAAAAAAAGAAAAACAACAACAAAAACCCCTAGGATCTTACAGCGTTAACCTTTTTAGATTCCAGTTTAAAAAATCTTTGGACAAGACCCTGAGACCTTGGATTATTCTGTTGCAGACAAATTGTGCTTTCAGTGTGTTTGTGGAGTCAGTCATCCTTTGTCTGACTTTCCTTATGAATCTTTCACAAGTTATGCATGTATACACAGTATGCCTACACATGAGAACATTCATATATATATTCATGCCCACCACACACGTATGTGAAAAAGAACCCAAAGCTTACTTTGAGATTTCTTCTCACTCGAAGCAGAATGGCTGTCATTAAGAAGTCCAGGCTGGGAAGTTGGCTCATTGGTAAAGAAGCTTTCTTCTGAGTCTGAAAACCTGAGTTTCGTTCCTAGAGTCCACAGAGTGGAAGATGAGACCCGATGTCTGAAAGTCATCTTCTGCTATCCTCATGTATGCTGTGGCATGCCCCATAAATAAATAAACTTCTATTTTTTAAAAAGATAATGTTTTTATGTTATGTGTATGAGTGTTTTGCCTGCATGTATATTTGTGTACCATGTATGTGCAGGAGCATGCAGGAGCCTCTGGAAGCCAGAGAGGACATCAGAGCCCCGGGAACTAGAGTTGCAGGTGGTTGTTAGGCTCCATCCTGGTCCTCTGGAAGAATAATCAGTACTCTTAACTATTGAGACATCTCTCCCAGCTCCAGATGAATAATTTTTAAAAAGAAAATAGACAAGAAATGGTGGTGATCTTATTCACTGCTGGTGGGAGTGTAAACTAATATCCCCATTATGGAAATAAAGTGAAGTTTTCTCATTATTAAAAATGCATTGTTATATGACTAAGTTGTACCTCGCCTCGGAATGAACACAGAGACATCTGCACATCCTTGTTTATTGATCCATTATTCACAATAGCATGGGAATGGAATCAGGATCTAGAAAATATTTGAATTTATTTATTTATGTGTATGAGTATTTGGCCTGCATATATGTATGTGTACCATGCATGTGCCTGGCATGTGTGGAGGTTACAGGAGGGTGTTGGAGCCACTGGAACTGGAATTGTGGATAATTGTACGCCACAATGTGGGTGCTAAGAACTGAACTCAGGTCTTCTGCAAATTCTTTTAACTACTGAGCCATCTCTCTAGCTCCAGATCGGGAATGTATCAAGATAAGTCAGATTCAGAAAGGCAAAAACAGCTTGTTCTTTTTTTCATGTGGAAATTCTAGCTTATTATGCTTGTCTGTATATGTGTGTGAGTGTGGGCATAGGGCATGAAACTAGAAAGATGACGACAACGAGGAGGGTAGGAAGCAAGGAAGACAGACACATGAAGGAGGAAAAGAGGCTTTCGAAGGGCACAAGGGGTGCACACAAGGAGCTGGCAGGGAGAAGTCAACCAAAACAAATCGGTTTAGAAATGCCACAGTGAAACCTAATACTGTGTGTGTGTTAATTAAAAAGTTTTAAAATAAAAAGTTGTTATTCCATTTGGGCTTCTGTAGCAAACTTTCATAAACTGGGTAGCTTTTAGTCAGCATACATTTTGCTCATAGATTATAGACTGGGAAGTTCACAAGGCATTGTCAGTTTTTGTGGTTGGTGAAGAGACAAGCTAGCCGGTTTATATTTTTAAATTATATATTAATTATAATTAAAATAAGTATTAGGGATACTAACCCCCATACTTGAGGGACTTTACCCTCATGACCTAGTTTTGTTTCAGAAGGCTGCTTCCCCATTACTGTCACCTTGGTGATTAAGGTATCAGTTTGAATTCTGGAGGGTACACCACCATTCAGACCATAACAACATGTGGTTTGTTTGCTATGTATGTGTTGGGGGTGGGGTGGGTGGACTGGACCTCCCTATGTAGCCCAGATTGGTCTTGAACTCATAGTATTCTCCTGCTTCAGCCTCTCCCTAGTGCTGATATTACACATGTAAGCCAACATGTGTGGCTTAGTCTTCATTTGCTTTGGAATCATTCTGCATTAGAAGGCAATAAATATTCTAAAGACAGAGTAGGCAAGGACCCTGTGTGTGCTAGGGTCTACAGGTGTCTGGTGGTATTAAATAGGATGCTGGAGATGGGTTGTATTGAAAAAAAAAGTGAATTTGAGCAAATAGTCATTAGCTGTGTAGTGGAAGGAACAGTTTGAGCAAGGGTGTTGAGGTGAGACTAATGCTGGTGTGTGGAAGGAAAGCCAGGGAGCTCTCAGCCATGGAGGGCAGGTGAGATGGCTCAGGAGATAAAGGCATCTGACACCTTGAGTCTGTTGTCCAAGATCCACAAGGTAGGAGACACCTGACATCAGCTGACCTCTGGCTTGTGTGCACTGTAGCAACGTGTACACCAAAACCACCACCACCACCACCACAACAACAAATGTTTGAAACACACACACATCAAAATCCAACCATCCCATGCCCTACTATTACTAGTGTCCTTTCTGCATTCCGGCCCTTACAGTTTATTCTCAACACAACTCCCTGAGTGATGTGGCCAAAACCCTGGAGGGGACAGGTAACCATGGGTGGAAAGCCTGCAGTCACTCAGCTCAGAGCCCTGGAGGGGACAGGTAACCATGGGTGGAGAGCCTGCAGTCACTCAGCTCAGAGCCCTGGAGGGGACAGGTAACCATGGGTGGAGAGCCTGCAGTCACTCAGCTTAGAGCCCTGGAGGGGACAGGTAACCAAGGTGGAGAGCCTGCAGTCACTCAGCTCAGACCCCTGGAGGGGACAGGTAACAATGGTGGAGAGCCTGCAGTCACTCAGCTCAGAGCTCTGGAGGGGACAGGTAACAATGGTGTAAAGCCTGCAGTCACTCAGCTCAGAGCCCTGCAGTACTTCCATTTCAGCAACACGGAAGTACCTAAGGGAATATTCCTAGCCATTTCCTCTCTGGCTTTTTCCCTACACATAGCTTCACTCACTCAGCCTTTACTAAATGTGTATAAATGCGATTGACATCTTAGATTCTAAGTAATTGCTGTTTTTCTAGTGACATGACAAAATTGTGTTTCATCAAGCGTTGGTGTGTAAAATTAAAAGATATCCAGGATACTTTTTTAGGTAACTAGTTTTAAAGTACATCTGAACATTATAAAAATTGCAAGTCAAGATGGAACATTTAAATTATGCAATAAGGACTTTCTAAAGATGAAAATATTAACCAGGGTTATGCTAGGGAAGCACTATTCTATGTTTAAGCAGCTTGTTATTAATTAAAAATATTTTCATGTAGAAATACACATTTACCAATTTGATGCTACTGTGTCAATAGTGGTCAGTAAGTGCACTAATCACAGAATGCTCTGGTTGGTTTGAGTATTGATGAGACATATCATCACTATTCCAGAAGAAGCCCAGATACATGATGTATGAGCTACTTTTTAGTTGAAGCAATAAAACCACCACGATCAAAAACAACTTAAGGAAGAAAGTTTATTTTCACTCACAGTTCCCAAGGGCTCCACACGCTGAGGGCCAGTCTTTAATGGTGGGAAAGGCATGGCATGCAAACCAAAGCAGGAAGCTGGCTCATTAAATTTTCATTCCTACACAGGAAGTGGGTGGAGGAGTCAGAGGGGACAAGGAACAGGAAGTTGACCAAGGGTATAAGCACCCCATTCTATATACTTCCTCTAGCAGGGCTGTACCCTCTAAAGGTTCCATAACCTCCCCAGACAGCACCATGGCTGGGAACAAAGTGTTCAGATGTGTGAGCCTATGGGGACACTGAAAGTGTCACTCAATGTTATGTTTGGTTTCTGCCTTTTTGTAGCTCTAGAATTGTGATGACATTTTCCATGCTGTTTTCAGATATTTTAATAGTTACATATATTGGAGTGATGGACTTGACTACATAGACCTACTTTCTTATTTTCCAGTTTTATTATCTTCATTGTATGGCTGTTATAACACTTAATGCATAAAAAACAGAATTGCGTTAGGTGCCTGATAGTATTAACATTTTTCTTTCAGGTTATCCGCAATGCTGGAATGAAGTAACTCAAGATGAGCAAGCTAAAAGTGGTAGGAGAGAAAAGGTACCGTGGCCCTGATATGTATGCATATTGATACATGTGATTACAGTAATACACTGAGCAGTTATTGGGACTGATTAAATGAATATGTTGTGCATAGTTTATTAATACTTGTATTTTTTTTTTGGTTTTTCGAGACAGGGTTTCTCTGTGTAACAGCCCTGGCTGTCCTGGACTTGCTTTGTAGACCAGGCTGGCCTCGAACTCACAGAGATCCACCTGCCTCTGCCTCCCAAGTGCTGGGATTAAAGGCGTGAGCCACCACGCCCGGCTAATACTTGTATTTTTAGTTAAAGATTCAGCTAGTATAACTCACTGGCTCACTTCCAGTATGTCTAGTGAACTAAGAATGGTTTTCCATTTTTAAATAGAATATAGTACATTGTGACATGTGAAATGATGGGAGACTCAAGACTCGGTGGACATCATTGAGATTTTACTGGGACACAGCCCTACCTGTTAGTTTTCATATAGTTTGTAGCTACATGGTCCATAACCTTAAAATAGATGCTTCCTAGCCCTTTACAGAACAGCTTAATGCCCCGATCTTTAGGAAGCACATTATGTTACTTGTGTTGGTTTTGTTTCTTCCACGTCTCTCTGATTGTAGATTAGCTGTGTAGCCCTGCAACATTGACTGTGTTGTGCCATTCTCCCTTCGGTAAAGTGATTTCAGGGCTAATGTTAGACGGTGTCAGTCAGTGGCTAAGCAATACTTAGCTGAGGGAGTGAATGACATCTTGCTAACACTAATGATAATCAAGGCTTCTACTTTGCTGGCAGTATTGAAGTTATGTTTCCATGTATATGGTTTTGCTTTTGTAGATAACATACTATGAAGAAAAATGTACAACTTATTAGATAATGCTTATTTCTTAAATTGTTAGGTTTTCTAGTTATTTAACATAATTGTACTATCATAAATTGCATTATTTCACTAACTATAGTTTCAACAGGAAGGTAGTTAGGGTCATTTTTTTTTTAAATTCAAAAAGAACCCCCTCCCTTCCCCTCCCTCCCTTCTTTGCTTCCTTCATGTGTGTATGCATGATATGTGTGTGGGGGCATGCATGCCACATGTATGTGAAGTCAGAAGCCACTTTGGGAGTCAGCTCTTGAACTTGGGTCTCTAGGCTTGTGTGAGAAATGCCTTTGCCTGCTGGGCCGCCGTCTCACGCACTGCTCACAAGCCTTGCTTTCCTGAACAGGTTGAATACCTAACCTGCTTCCACTACTTAGTTATGTTGCCTAATTTCCAGAACTCTGCCCGCACAGTTTGTAAACCTCAGGCTCCTCAGGTCAGTTTGTTTTTACTTCCTGGAATAAGTTGTACTAGGTAGTTACTGTTTGTTGTTTTTAGGCTAGTTAGTCACTATACATTTTTACTGTAGTAAGTTAATTTATAATTTCTGTTAATACTTACTGTGTTACTTTTTGTACTGCTGTGGTCAAAGCACCTGAAAGACACCTTAGAGAGGAAGCATTTACTTTGGCTCATGAACATGGGTAGACCATTAAGGGGTCGGAACATGTAGTGGGGGAATGCCGGCTACTGCCATAAAGTCTCCGTATGACACACCCGTGAACACTTACCCAGCAACTTCTAGCTGCTCCCTAGCTCCCGGTTTCCACAGTTTGCTAAAGTAGCAACACCATGGGGCCCAATCATCTAAATCAAGGTTAGGGTTAGATATTCAAACCATGGCACTTTTCTAACTATATATGATCTATAGTGAGAGCTGAGTGCTGTAAGGTGAATTGGGATAGAAAAGGTCAGGACCTTCAGCTGCTGCTCAGTGTCAACAACTTCCGCACTCATCGATTCAATGACTCATGCATTAGAAAGACCTGAAAATACATTTGCTGTCTGCACTGAGCACGTGGAGACCTTTTTCTTGTCATTGTTTTCTAACTATAGACTGTAATAAAGATTCAAACATGATTTATACTGCATTAGGTATTGCAAGTAATCTAGAGATGATACAGTGTATAGCAGAGGGTGTGTGAGCCTCAGGGTGTGTGTACCAGAGGGTGTGTGTGAAGGGAGGGCTTACATAAGGAAGTTGACTGCATACAGATTTGGGTATCTGTGAAGTCCTAGAATGTGTATATAGCATAATGAAATTTTGAATTCAAAAACTTATCCTCCAAAGGTCTGAATGGAGGAAATAATAATCTCAGGGGTTGTTTTGAATTGCTTTTTTCTTTGAATTATATCAGAACCACATCAGTTTCCACAGGAAATGGATTTTGTATTTTCCATATCTCCAGAGGCTTTTGTGGATCCTTTTATCTTATGATTTATTTCATGACAATGACATGAGTCTATTTAGCACTTGGGACTGTACATACACATATTACTGTGTACAAGTATGTGTGCATGTTTGTGTGTTGAGTGTAGGCATGCATGAGCTACAGTTCCCAGGCTAGAAGACAGACTTTAGTGTTGGTGCCTTCCATCTTGTTTGAAGCAGATTCATTTCTTTTGTGTTGTCTGGTTTATGGTAATATGCTGGTTCAAAGTTATTCTTTCTATTTTAATATCTATGAAAGCTATGATGTTTCCTGTTCTTTCTGATAATTTATATTCTTGCTCTTTTTTCTCTCCCTCTCTTCTTGAATAATTTGGCTGTAAGTTTTTTGGTTTTATTGATTTTTCTAAAAAAACCAAACTTCTAGATTCATTGTTTTTTTTTTTTTTGGGGGGGGGCTTTCTGTCCTTTTGTAGTTTTCTGCTTTATTTCTTGACCTTTGCTTACTCAGAGAAGTTTTCCCCCTCTTCAAGTTAAAAAAATACATACTGCAAGCTAAGTGACTTAAGATATTTCTTTTCTAATTGGGCATTTGTTGCCATTTCTCCTTAATTATTGTATCATATATCTTACTCCAATGTTTTGTTTTTATTCAGTTCAAGGTTTCTTTTTAAAAAGGTTTACTTAACTTATGTATGTATTTTATGTATATGGGTATACATACACCAGAAGAGGGCATCTGATCCCATGAGACTACAGTTAAGAGATTCTTGTGAGCTACCATGTTGGGTGCTGGGAACCGAACTCAGGACCTCTTGAAAATCTTTTACCCATTGAGCCATTTCTCTAGCTTCCTCAAGCTTTTAATTCTATTTTAATATTTTTCTTGATCTGTTTTTTTAAGTATGTGAGGAATTTTCAGCGGTTTTAATTGGTGTTATTTTAGTTTTTTTTTCCTTGTGGATGAGAAGATACACTGTCTGATTGAGTTTTTTTTTTTTTTTTTTTTTTTACATTATTTAGCTGTGCTTCCTGGTGGAGCCTGGTCTGTATGTGTTGCTGGAGGACTTGAATGTGCATCCTGCTGCTAGGCACTGTGCAAACAGCTGGACACAGGGAAACACCGTCACTCTCCATGTCTGTCTGTCTGTGCATTGTTGGGATGGGATGTCCGTGAAGTTGCCTGTGCTTTTTCTTATGTTCTGAAGCAAAAATTTTGCTTCATAATTTTTTTTTAAATTTTTGAGACAGGGTTTCTCTGTGTATCCTTGACTGTCCTGGACTCGCTTTGTAGACCAGGCTGGCCTTGAACTCTCAGAGATCTGCCTGCTTCTGCCTCTTGAGTACTGGGTTAAAGGTGTGCTTCACTACACCGGGCTTTGCTTCATAAAATTTGAAAGTATTATGACATTTAAGATGTATCAAGGAGGGCTGGAGAAATGGCTCAGCGGTTAAGATCACTGGCTATTTTTCCAAAGGACCCAGGTTCAAACCCCAGCACCCACATGGCAATTCGAAACTGTGTAATTGCCAGGTGTGATATGGGAGGCAGAGACAGGCAGATCTCTCTTGAGTTCAAGACCAACCTGGTCTACAGAGTGAGTTTCAGGATAGCCAGGGCTGTTATACAGAGAAAGTCTGTCTCTAAAAACCTAAAATAAAGAAAAAAAAGATGTATCAAGGAATTGATCATTAGAAAATAACCTTTATTCCTGGTTGTACCTTTTTCTTTTCTTTTCTTTTTCTTTTTTTTTGGTTTTTCGAGACAGGGTTTCTCTGTGTAGCCCTGGCTGTCCTGTGTACTTCTTTTCTTAAGTCTATTTGTCAGATGCTAATGTCACCACTCTATTAAAGAACTAGAATTCTCTCTCTCTCTCTCTCCCCCCATGTATATATTTATTATTTTTATTTAAAAAGTTTTATCTTATGTGTATGGGTGTTTGTCTGCATGTCTGTTTGTGTACCATGTTAGCACCTGATGTCCTCCAAGGTGAGAAGAGGGTGTCAGATCCCCTGAACTGGAGTTATAGATGTTTTGAGCTCTTCTGTGGACTCTGGGAATCGAACCCAGGTCCTCTGGAAAGGCAGCCAGTGTTCTTTAACTTCTAAGCCACCCCTCATCCCCTCATTATTTTACTTTCAGTCTTTTTTTGGGGGGGTCGTTCAGGACAGGGTCTCTCTGTGTAACAGTACTGGCTGTCCTGACACTCACTCTGTAGATCAGGCTGGCCTTGGACTCAGATCTGCCTGCCTCTGCCTCCTGAGTGCTGGGTTTAGTCTAATTATTTTTTTTTCAAGGAAATACTCTTTTAATTACGTTATTTTAAAATATACTTTATTTTTGAAATTAAAATATAGTACAAGCATGTAATTTTTCCTTTTTCCATTTTTCTCTCCAACTCCTTTTGTGTAACTAACCCCACCATGTTCTCTCTCAAATTCATGCCTTCTTTTTCTTTGTTGATATACATTCCTGAACCTATAAATACAGCCTGCTTAGTCCATATAATGTTACTTGTAATATATATGTGTTTTCAGGGCTGAGGGTTCTTCCAGGAGAAAGCTATTTCTCCCACTCTAGGCTGTCCTTATTGCCCAGAGTTCTCTGTCTAGGAGTGCCATGAGATCCCTGCCCTCCATGTTGCGTGCCTGTCAGTGTTGTCCTTGCTTAGGTCTTCTTTAGGAGGCCATGCTGATGAGCTGTCATTGGTGTTAGGTGGCTTCTCTGTCATTTATAGAAGACACAGCCTCTCAGTCTGCCTTCTGCTGTGCTGGAGGAGGTCCACCTCTTTTGCACAGTGTCCCCGAGCCTTCCAGAGTAGGAGTTGTATTTTGATGCAGTAGTTGGGGCTGGGCATCATAATCACTGTTGTCTCCGTTCTGATCAGATATGGCTTCTTGAATGGTCTCATCGGTTGCAAAGTGAAGTCTCTTTGATGAGAGGTGAGAGCTACATTTATCTGTGGGTAGAAAGATAAGTTTTTAGATTGCGGTTAGAAATGAAGCTGCTTAGTAAAATGAGGATCTGTGACCCCATTAGCCCTGAGTAGTTGGCTAGGTTTCTAATACCAGGCATGATTTCCCTCTCATTGAAAGTGTCTTAAGTCCAATTAGAGAGCTGCTGGTTACCACCAAAGAGGGCCACATCTCACAATTAGGGTTACTGTGACATGCGGATTGCTGTTGTGACTGGTGTCATAACTGGATAGGACTGTTGGCTGCTCCCCTCCCTAGGAAGCTTGGGTGGCTCCTTCTGCTGCCATGAGAGCTACTCCTCAGGGAGGAGCTTCTAGGTCAGATCCAGTTCAGATCCTCAGGGCCCTGTGTCTAAAGTGCAGTGTGTCTTCATCAATAGGGACTCATCTTCCACCTCTGGGAGGCAACCAAGGGCAACAGCAGTAGCATGCTGTGCTTTGGGAGTGTCTTGGACTCCTTTGACTAGCAACTCAAAAGGGGGCTTCTCATGCCTGGTGTGGGGATTTTTGTTAGTCTGTGTCACTTGGGAAGGAGCATTGATTGTCATCCCTTGAACTTCTGACCCTCCTCTTTTCATTCCACGTGCAGTGCTGGGGTTACTTACAGCTGTGCACCCTCAAACCTGCGCTCAGGGGCTGGGGATCGGATCTAGGGTCTTGTTGGCAAGCACTGTGCAAGTGAATCGCATGCACAGTGTTGGAGTAGCTGGTTAAAGAAATAAGGCACAGAACCAAGCAGTCTCGGTGTACTACATGTCTTGGTGTACTACATGTCTCGGTGTACTACATGTCTCGGTGTACTACGTATCTTGGTGTACTGCATGTGATTGAAATGAACAAAGCCTGAAAGACCATGCCGTGCTCCAGTAGGATTCATTGGTGCTTAAACTACTTTTGGTACTTTACCTTTTCGTTTGACCACTGTGCTGAGCACTTTCTTGCTTAGAAGGCAGCCGTATAGCGGTATGGCACGCTCCACTACAGTAGACAGAGTACAGTGCTTCCAGCTCTGTTCACATCTGAGCTCAGTGCCACACTCAGCCATAATTAGAGCCACTTAGCTGCCAGGACAATGCAGACACCTCACACTAGCCAGAACACAGAGAATAATGATGGAGACATACTCAGTTCCAAATAGGACCCTGCCCCTCCCTCTCTAAGACTCAGGGACTTCATAAAAGAAGGTGCGCAGCGAGCGTAAGCACCAGAGCGTGGGCCAAGCCTTCTGTACGTGACATGGCTGCTGTACTCGACCTCACTACAGCTCTTCTTGTCTTCACAAGACCTGTACAGGCTCAGGCTCTCAACATTCTGTCACAGGCTGGGAAGAGCTGGCAGGCCCTACTTCTCCTGAGGCATTTAGTTAATGGTGGCTGAGGAAGGGTATCATTTTCTTCAAGTAGTATAGTCACTCTTAAGTTGCCCATGCCCCAGAAAATAGCCTCCCTCCCATGCTTTTGCAAGCAAGCAGTCCTAATTAAACTTAGTGGGGCACACACACAAAACACATGAAGGTAGGAGGATCGATGTGTTGAGATGAGGAAGGGTTTAAGCAGGGAAGGGAGAGAGGGATGAGGGGGAATGGGAGGGCTGTGACAATGACTACAGTGTATCATACACATATATGAAACTGTGAAGGATAGCGGGAAAAAGAATACAGTTATAGCTGTGGAAATCCATGCATCCCTTCCAGGCTTTTGTGGTTGACACCTTCATTTAGCTAAGCCTCTCCCCTGAATGTCCTCATTGAGGGACTGGTATCCCCCTCAAAATAAATGTAAAAAGTTACAAATAAACATACATACATTAATTTGTAGAAAGAATAAGTGTGGCTGATAAAGCATCGTATGAGGTCAGGTATAGGCGGAGAGACCCAGATTGCAGTGGCCGCGTAGGTTCAGTTGTACCACTCCATGCCTAAGGGTTGGTAGTTCAGGGACGCCAGAGTGCTGCTCCTATTGCTGTTGTATTGATTTTGTCTCTCTCTAAGCATCTTCTCCAGCTCTTAGCATCACATAAACAGCAGAAATGGTGAAGGATGTAGATGAATTGCCTGTCTCATGTGTGCTTACATCTTACTTGGCTAGAACTGAGATGCATGCTCTTTTCTAGTGTGGCAGTTGCACGACTGGTCACAGACATGTGAGATCTCTTCCTTTGGCCACTGACCCAGTTTCATTTCTTTGGGTTTTTTTTTTTTGGTTTTTCGAGACAGGGTCTCTCTGTGTAGCCCTGGCTGTCCTGGACTCACTCTGTAGACCAGGCTGGACTCGAACTCACAGAGATCTGCCTGCCTCTGCCTCCCGAGTGCTGGTATTAAAGGTGTGCGCCACCATGCCTGGCTTCTAGTTTCATTTCTTTGGCTGTGACAAAATATCTTGGCAAAGAGCCATGTAGAGGAAAGGACTTATTGGACTGAAGTTCCAGGTTAGCCTGTAACTGCAGGGGAGCAGCAGCAGCACGATCCGGAAAGAGACAGATGCACCATGCTGCCTGCTCAGGGCTCACTTGTGCTCAGCTAACTTCTTGTGTTCTTAGAGAGCGCAGGGCCTAGCCCATGAAGACAGTGCCACCTATGATTGGCTAGGTCCTCCTATATCAGTTGATCATCAAGATGTCCCCACATGCATGACCCCGCAGAACACCCTGCGCTAGACAATCCCAGGCAACTGTAGGTTGTGATAAGTTGACATTTAAAACTAACCATCACAGTCACATTCAGATTTAAATTTTCTTTAAAATTCATTTGTGGGCTTGAAACTTGCTTGAGGAGCTAGTGAAATGAAATGAAGGGCATTTCTGATTTCCAGAAGGTAGACCAGTGGCTTAAAACAGGCAGCGTGTATAAGGAAAGGGAGAGGACAGATACAGACATGCTTTTAGCTTGCAGCAGAGAAATGGGGACAGCTGGCAGAAGACACTAGCTGACGTGTGTTGGTGGACAAGATCTGGTTAAAAGGGGGACATCATCATCACAATCATCTCTCCCTCCTTTGTCTCCTCATTCTCCTTCTCCTTTTCTTTCTTTGTTTTTGAGACAGAGTCATTTGTGTCGCCCTGGCAGATGGTATATTAGGGCTTCAGTTGTGATAAAACACCATGACCAAGGCAACTTACAGAAGAGTGTTTTTTTGCTTTTGTTTTCCTTAGCTTATGGTTCAGTAGGGTCTGTAATAGCAGGTGGCAGGCAGCCAGAACAGTAGCTGAGAGCTCACATCCTGAACCCCAAGCACAAGGTTGAGAGCACACTTACTGGGAATGGGACAAATCTTTTGAAGCATCAAAGCCTGCCCCCAGTGACACACCTCCTCCAACAGGGCCACATTTCCTAATCCTTCCCAAAGAGTTCCACAAATGGGGAAGAGAGGCAAGTATTCAAACTTATAAGCCTAATTGTGAATGGGGGCCATTCTTATTCACAGATGGTAAATCAGATCAGGCACAATTCCAACATACTAGCCAGAGAGAGCTTTACAATTTTTATTATTATTGGGTGTATGATGTGTGTGGGGTGGGGGTGGGGAATGGGAGGGGTGGCACACATGCATGCTGTGGTGTGTGAGAAGATCTGTGGAGTTGTTCCCAAAAGAGAGCTTTTAAGAAAAGAGAATACATTGATTTTCTGCCAAATCCCAAATCAAACCAAAGAAATGGAAAACCTTAAGTCCTCAGAGTAGCTTCCTGGCCTCCGAGTCACTGATGGGCTTCCCTGTGCTCATTCCCATGACCATGCGCAACTCTGACTTCCCTGCTCCTTGCAGGCCATTGCTGTTCTAGGCGCTTTCCCACCGCTGAGTCCACAGGCACGTTCTTGTCCTTGAGTTTCAGTGGCCGTGGCTCCTCTCTGCCGCAGTCTGCATGGCTGTCTTCTGTCACAATTGCCTTCTCAGCAAGGTGTTCATGCTCACAGTCACATTGTCCCCTGAAGCCATTAACTTCTCTGCCCTGCATTTCAGTCTCTAGATCGTGGCCCACTACCTGGAAAACTCTGCAGCTCATGAACATAGTATTTGACTTGTGTGTGAGAGGAAGATTATTTTGCTTTATTTTTTTTGAAATCTTGCCTTACTCTGTACCCAGTGTGGCCTGGAACTCACTATTTAGTCCAAATTTGCTTTGAACTTGGAGCAATTCTTTTGCCTTAGACTTCCAAGTTCTGGTTTACAGGCACATGCTGCTGCAATTGGCTTGGGGGGATGTTGAGTAAAGTCTGTTAGCAAGAGTAGGTCCAGGCGATGTGTGCACATTCAAATAACAGGAGAGCACAGAGAGAGGGTCAGGTAGGTTGAGCATGTGTGGGTTTGCATGATGGACGGGTGCAGAGAGAGGATCAGGTAGTCTTAGAAGGCTGCTGGAGGACTGCATTCTTTTATTTTATTTTTCTTAGGTTTTTTGAGACAGGGTTTCTCTGTGTAACTTAGGCTGTCCTGGACTCATTTAGTAGACCAGGCTGGCCTTGAACTCACAGAGATCCACCTGCCTCTGCCTCCAGAGTGCTTGGATTAAAGGTGTGCGCCAGCACTCCCGGCAGGAGTGCATTCTTATTTGATTTTGCAAATGTAAAACAGATGAGAATGAGAGGGGCAGGAGAAAGGGATTTTCAGTTTGGAGAAGAGCAGATAAAGTGCAAAACCTTGGAGATTACAAAATTTTACAGGAGCTATGAGTTTCCTGGGTGGGTGAGTGCTTCTTTGTTGTTTGTGGTTTTCTGAAATGGAAGGTGTTCCCAATCAGAGTTCAGCAGTGTTGTAAAGGCAATGAGGGCCGGACATGTGTGTGGCTGATGTTTAAACAGTTATCTCTGTGAGCAACAGTCTCATTGCGCTTGACACAGAGTCCACACTAATGGAGAGTAATGTTCTTCTTAGCCTTGCCAGTAGTTCTCGGGTTGTGGGTCTCCTGGCTCAGCTGGAGAAGATCAATTCGGATTCCACAGAGTCCGACACTGCCAGAAATGTCACCTCCAAAATTCTTCATCTGGCTCAAAGTCAAGGTAAGCTCTAGTCCCTCCCTTGTTTTTGGAAAACTTTTTCAGTTCATTAAAAGTAGGTACTAGGATTTTTGATATCAAGAATATTCCAATTTTTGACAGCTGCATTTTCTTTAAAAATGTTTCTATCCGAGATTGACTTATTGAAATATGAAACTGAATGCCTTTGGTGGAAATTGATTTTCAGTGTGCTTGTTTAGATTTGATCCCTGGTCACATAGATACCTGAGAGAAGCAGTTTATGGGGGAAAGATGTGTTTTGGCTCTGCTTCAGAGACCACACAGTTCATGGTCAGCTGGCTCCCATTTCTCTGACCCTCAGGAGGCAGCATGCTGTGGTGGGAGAATGAGGAGGAGCCACATTGCTCACCTCATGACACCCAGGAAGCAGAGAGCCTTCCTACGTGGTGTCTTCCTGATTCTGTTCTGTCGTAAACCCCAGTGAATTACTAGTAGTGGCTACATTCTCCACTTCAGTGCAGTGCCTCGCATGACAGATGCCGATATCAGTGGACTCTGCCTGTCTCCATTCAGTCAGTCATCACTAACCATCAAAGCACACCTTGTGCCCGGACTTCCAAAAAGATCATAATTTTATAATTTCATCTCCCACAGTTATCACTTGCCCTCGTGAAACTACACTCACTAGTTTTTGCCCAAGTCTCGAGGATTGCACACAAGTCCAAGTCTGCAGGCTCTTCTGTGAGCCAGAGTGCGACCCAGAGAAACCTACTTGTAATACACAGCAGTGGACACAGTGCATTTTCCCAACTGCCTGACATATGGGACACATGCTGGAGCACTGTGAGCATTCAGATCGTCCTGTCCCTTGAGTGTTCTCCGCTGTAGCCCACCTGGCTTCTTCCATGTGAGGATCTGCATTCTGCCTGCAGATTTCCTCAGCAGCTGTCCATGTGTCATTGAAAAGGCTGACAAATGGGAGCATAGGAGTGGATTTTGTTGTAAGGAGGCCAAGAAACTGTGGTGTTTAAGTGAATTTTCTATATGAACGTCATAGTCTCCCAAGATCATGGGAAAACCTGGAGTAGAATGGAAAACTGTTAGTAACACTTTGCTCTCAGTGCATAGAATCAGAAGGTGATAGCAGACTTTCATGAGGGAGCTGGAGGATGTGTTGCACTGTGTTCACAGGCACAAGGTCTGCATTGTTTGAAGCTGAGAATTTGGTGGCTCATTAGTGATGCAGAACTCTGTGTTTTGTGAGTATATCTGTAACATTAATATCTAAAGTGACTTGGCTCTATAAAGCACCAGCCTTACTTTATATACCAAGAATGTACTGGCTCTTTGAAACAGTATTTCATTTTCTTGTAAGACTTAATGATTTTTGGTGGGGGCAGTTGGGCTGAGTAAAAGATAAAACATAGTTTGGATTGCCAAAGGAATGTGTACTTAAAAAAGAAAAAGAATTTCAGTTTATGAACACAGTATGCCTGTAGTTGAGTTTGCCATGCTGTTTAGCATTAGCAGAATGGAGCAGTGAACAGACATGAGGGGTGTTTTAAGTCTTTGTGCCATTTATAGAGATGTCTGGTTTGAAAGGCACACGGTTTCTTTAATTTGTGACAGTCACATAGCCTCGACTTGAGAAGATGCATGATGGCAGGAGGTCACTGTTTGAGACAGGTAAACAGCTGAAGTCCTGGACCCTTGTTTAGTATGCATGATGACTGTCACAAGTTGTTACACCAGAACCTTCATGTGCATCTGTTTCTCTGATGATCTCTGTGTGAGAGCACCTGCTCTGAGCAGACATGGGCCATGGGAGGAAGCAGAGCTTAACTCCAACAGGAAACACTAAGAAGAGGACTTACATTGCTAATAGTTTTAAAATCAACACAAAAGAAGGCAGTAAAGGGTGACAAGATAACTGTGAGAGACATGAAATGTTGACAGAAAGGCTTGCTGTGAGTCTTTTCCTGCCCCTTTTTGCTGACAGTATCCCTTAGGAAGGCCTCTGCCCCCAGACTCCCTTGATCACCTCCACATGAAACACTGAATCTAGCCACCTGTCCTTGAAGCTTGGTTGTGGGATATGTGCTACATTGAGAGTGGATCCTCCGTCTTTTGTTTTTTAGATCTCACAATGTTGAGATGAATGTCTTGGTCTCCTGGTTAACAGAGTTGTGTCATTAATACTGAAGTCTGAAAAGTAGAGAGGGCCTCCAAACCTCTGAATGCCTTGATTGTGTCAAAGGTCATCCTGCTCCTTTTGACTTAGTAGAGGCCCATGAGTTTGGGGTTCTGCAGCACCAGTTGCCTTGTGCTTCGTCCATTCACTTGATGAATTGATAGAGCCTTCCTTAACTTCAATGGCCTGTGCCACAGACGGAGCATACTTTTTTTTTGCCCTGGAGAGCTAAAGGAAGGCACTGAGATAATGTCTGTGAAGTACATGGACTAGGAAAGGTTTTTGTTACATTTCTTGTTATGAATTTTATCTCTCTTGTGAATCAAAGTATTGTGAAGAGGCTGTAGGAGCTTCTGCGTGAAATAGAAGTATTTGTGCAGTCCCTATTGCACGGGTAAGGACGGTCATGTGAGAGCTTCTCACACAGCAGGTCCTTCTTTAGCTTCTTGTTCATTCACGGGATTCAGAATTTTGATCTAGTACTAAGTGCAATGTAAATACTTGAAAATGGCCCTAGGTTTCTACTGTCGCTCATTTTGATAGCTGTTTTCCGGTTCTGCTCATAACAATAAAAAAAGCCTTCCATCATGATTTCTACCTCTGTTACAACTCACAGTCAGCCCTAATTTTTGATTTTTGGAAGGATTGACAGGGACTTTCATGTTCCATGATAGTTAAGAAGAGAAAGTCTTGTTAACTGAAAATGGAATCACATCCACAGATCAGAATTAATAACATTAGAGGCATGGACACTCAGGAGCTAGCTTAAATTTTTTTTTAGAGTGTTAGCTATATGTAGCAAAATGTTATGTATTCTTTCTGGTTCACATTTAAAGAAATTACTTTTTATCTTTCAGAAAAAACAAGGAGGGAAATGACAACCAAAGGTTCTACAGGCATGGAAGTTCTGTTGTCCACATTGGAGGTATGCCACTAACAGCCTTCAGTGGTGTAACTATCACAGGAGGAGAGTGCAGTGAGCACACACAGGAGGAGAGTGAAGTGAGCACACATGAGGAGAGTGAAGTGAGCACA
>CAJQZJ010032727.1:4335001-4387983 GCA_907164525.1 Lophiomys imhausi
TGAGCACACACACATGAGGAGGAGAGTGAAGTGAGCACACACATGAGAGTGAAGTGAGCACACACACATGAGAGTGAAGTGAGCACACAAACATGAGGAGAGTGAAGTGAGCACACACACATGAGGAGGAGAGTGAAGTGAGCACACACATGAGGAGAGTGAAGTGAGCACACACACACGAGGAGAGTGAAGTGAGCACACACACACATGAGGAGGGTGAAGTGAGCACACACACATGAGGAGGAGAGTGAAGTGAGCTCACACACATGAGGAGAGTGAAGAGAGCACACACACACATGAGGAGAGTGAAGTGAGCACACACACACATGAGGAGAGTGAAGTGAGCACACACACACATGAGGAGGGTGAAGAGAGCACACACACATGAGGAGTAGAGTGAAGTGAGCTCAAACACATGAGGAGGAGAGTGAAGTGAGCTCACGTGTTTGAGTATAATAATTTGTATTATGTAAACATCTATTTCCCAATGATTAGAAGAACTAAAATTCAATCTTAGGTATATTTTAAAACTTCTTTTTTTTTTTTTTTTTTTTTTTTTTTTTGGAAACAGGGTTTCTCTGTGTAATAGCCCTGGCTATCCTGGACTTGCTTTGCAGACCAGGCTGGCCTCTTAAAACTTCTTCTTAAAGCTTAGAATTAAAAAAACAAACAGAGGGCTGGAGAGATGGCTCAGCGGTTAAGAGCACTGGTTGTTCTTCCAAAGGACCCGGGTTCAAATCCCAGCACCCACATGGCAGTTCACAGCTGTTTGTAATGGCTGGGTGTTGGTGGCGCACGCCTTTAATCCCAGCACTCGGGAGGCAGATGCAGGCGGATCTCTGTGAGTTCAAGGCCAGCCTGGTCTACGAAGGGAGTCCAGGACAGCCAGGGCTGTTACACAGAAAAACCCTGTCTCAGAAAACCAAAAAACAACCCCCAAAACCCCCAAGCCTTATTTTTAATATTTAAATTATATTTATGAGTCTGTGGGTATACACATGTGAGCGTAGATGCCTGTGAAGGCCAGCGGTGTTGGATCCCTTGGAACTGGAGTTACAGGTGCTTGTGAGCTGCTTAATGTGGGTGCTGAGACTGTACAAGTACTTGCTGCTGAGTCTGATGACCTCTGTAACAGAAAATTTTTCTTTATAACACTTATATTTATTAGTACTTATCAAAAACCTATTAATCACCTATATCCTATAACTTAATACCTAAAACCTAAAGCCTAATACCTATCTAAGAGCATCAAACTAACCCTATTTTAATTTTCTTAAAAGGATATTAATGTTCTTTTAAGGTCCATGCAGGAAAACTCGATTTTAGCCGTCTGGTTACAGGAGCCCTGGCAGGCAGTCCCTTTTAAGCTTAGCATCTGTTGGGGCTAACTTTGCCAGTTTGTATGTCCAGTGTATTTCAACTGCTAGATAGTGATTGGCTTCTAACATCAGTCTGTTTTAACCGCTGACAGTGAGGTCGGCTTCCTCCATCAGCTGAGACTCGGTTCTGTACCCTCCTCAGCCTGCGTATGCTCCACAGCCTAGTTTCTCACTGCAGCCTATGAACTCTGCCGCCTTTTCTGCCAGCCTTATTTGCTGCAAAAGATCTTTCTCAGCTGACGTGCTGTGAAAAGTCTCTTATTTTGGACTCTGCCTCTCAGTTTATGAGCACTGTGGTCTCAATACTGACGAAAGGCTTGCAAATGCCATACCTTGCTGTGTACTTCTCCAGCATGTTTGTCTTCTCCGCTCATGAGGGCAAGAGGAAGAGAGGGGCCGAGTGGAGCTCTTGGTTTATGTATTGCATCATCTCATGATCGTTGGTGGTCTTGAAGGCCCATGAGAGTTCTCGAGATACCCAGTGGTCCTATGGTTTCTTAGCTATGCCCCTTCAACAGGGCATTTGGTGTTTCTCACAGAGCTGTGGCCTCAACTGGGCATTGTCCATTTCAACAAGTTAAAGGGACACCAAGCTCCTCCTTATGTGCTGCCAGATGCAAGCTGAACTGCCTGCTAATTCACTAAAGAGGCCTGCCTTCCACCACAGACCTCAGTTCAATTCCTGGACCCACATAATAGAGAGAGAGAACTTGTGCCTGAAGTTGTCATATGGACTCCATGCTACCTCCATATTGACGTTTTAATGAGCAGAGTCAATGCAGTTGTGCTTAGAGGCTTAGAAAGGCCCTTTGTTAGACAGCAGGTTAGAACGTTTGAAATAAAAGCAATAGTGCTTTAATTAAATAAGTCAATTATTTGTTTCAGAGCACGAGAGATCTTCAAACTGTACTTAATATCCTAAGCATTCTTGTTGAGCTGGTATCAACTGGTGAGTTTTGATTCACTTTGATTTAATTTGTGCTTTGTAAATAGTGACTACAAGTGTGTCCTGTGTACTTCATTTAAAGTTTCTTGATATTAAAATTTGGGAAGTGAAATGCTGTGTCCTAGTTGTTGTTGCTTCCTGTGTGAGGGAGGGGAAAGGGAGGAAAGAGGGTGGGAGGGACTCTCTCTCTCTCTCTGTCTCTCTGTCTCTCTGTCTCTCTCTCTCTCTCTGTGTAGAAGGCATTGGGTATCCTTCATTCTTACTCTCCACTTTATTCTTTTGAGATAGGGTCTGAAACTGGTGCTTGAAGTTTTCAGATAGGCTAGTAGCTAGCAGCCCCATCGATCCTCTCGTCTCTGTTCCCTCAGTGCAGTGAGACTGTGCCCAGCTTATTACATGGTTGCACAGCAAGCTCTTGACGACCTAACCATTGTCCACTATAGTACTTTATCTTGGCATTGTCAGATACACCTCGGATCGCCCTCATTTTCTTAATCAGCACCTTGAGCCTAGAATTTTGGAATCATTTGTGGGTTTTTGTTTTTTTGTATGCTGCACTTTAGGTAAATAAGTGAAACTAAACAAAATATGAGCTGAGTGTAGTGGCCCATGTCTTTCATTCCAGCATTTGAAAGGCTGGGGAAGGAGGATCCCAATAAGGCTAGTGTGGGATGTATAATGAGACCCTGTACCAAAACACAAAATATGATTTTGATAGTATTTGGTTTTAGAAATCAGGGGTTGAAACATTTTTTGAATGCTAACTAATTATAATTCCCACATGGTATACCCGTTTGTAATATTTAAAAAAATTTTTAGGAGGAGGTCGAAGAGCAAGTTTCTTAGTTGCCAAAGGTGGTTCGCAAATATTGTTGCAACTACTTATGAATGCTAGCAAAGAATCTCCCCCACATGAGGATTTAATGGTGCAGACTCATTCCATTCTTGCAAAGATTGGACCAAAAGGTAAGAGCTCTATTTTTATGATTATTGAATCTAGAACCATCTTTGTGACTTTGAATCTTTATGTCCTAAACCACTTGAAGTCTTTTTCCTGGGTTTAACAGTAGAATTTTTTTTTTTATAGTTAATCAGCAAGAACTCAGGATCCAAGGTTTATAATGAGTTGTCTTAAATGTGGTTTAAAGTAGAGGCATGTCGGCATCACAGTGTGTCTCAGTGCTTGTGTGCACATGCATACATATGTGTGTACACACAACTTGGCATCTACATAGAGAGTGCATGTGCTGTGTGTTCAGAGGGTGTGGAAGTGGGTGCGGTGCTGTGACAGCATTTCACTGATGGTCACATTTGTACTGTGTGAAGTTCAGTGCTCTGTAAACTTCGTGTTTACAAAGACAAAGCACACGTGACAAATTATGAGGTCATTGCTGAAGAGAGATATGTGAACAAGGGCAGTGCCGAGGACAAGGAGTGGGCCTTATTTACGGGACACAAAATGCTGGACTGGAACCCAAATGCTTTGAATGGGACCCAAACTCAGGGTAGAGGGGTCTGCACAAGTCAAGAGCTTTAAAAAGTTTGCCCTTGCACTACATCATATATGTTTCCTTAACTTTGAACATGCTGTGCTTTTGTGTGTAGGCATGAATGTCTTCATGGAGCATGCAGGTGTTTTAACTCTTCCCTTTAACAGGTCGTGTTTTAAACAATGCAGCTATATCGTAACCTTGAGACTTAAATGTAGTACATATGTTATCTTGATTTTTATTTTTCTTTAACTTCTGTATTTGAGGTTCATGAACTCTTTTTGTGATATTTTTGTATGAAATAAGAAAGTTTTAATTATTGGTAAATATGTTAGTAAATTCTTCCTTTGCTAATCACAATCAAGTAATCTTTAACTTTTCATGAAATTAAATGAAGATACTAATGTGTCTATTTCTTCCACTTTAGTTCATTATTTTATTTTATATCTGAGATTTGTGCTTTTCCCAGTAGTATTTGCACAACTTTTCTGTTCTTATGTCATTCTTTGAGGTTGTACAGTAATTTCATGAGTGATTTTCTGTTTTTTCTTGTGAAATGAAAGTAAGAATATTTCATTCTTTCTGCCTTAAAATTTCTGTTGTTAATGACTTGCCTTTGCTGTTCTTATTTCTTTTTTAAAATCTTAATATTCGTTAGCTCTTGTTACTTTTTTTATGGTTGTGATCTCTTTGTGAGAATGAAAATCAAGAACTTCTGTTCTTTACAGATGCAGTAATGCCAAGAGTGGAAATGTCCATTACCCTGAATTACACATGATAAATATACAATAATAAGATATCACCCTGTATTCTATAAATATGTACAATTACTGTTTTTTTTTCTGGTACAAAGGGTTTATTAAGATAGAAAGGTGGTTAAGGGAGGTAAGGGCAGGGAACGAGGACAGAGAGCCATGCAGGAAACTGGAACATAGAGAGAGTGGGGGGACAGAGGAGAGTTGGAACACACACACAGAGACAGAGAGTTATAAATATGTACAATTATTATGTTAATCAGAAATTGGAAATTAAATATTTAAGAGATGGAACTGCTAACTGCTTTGAGTTGGTTGTTACAGGCCATATCACGTTATCATCACACTATCTCTTTTATTTCCTCAAAAATTTTTAAAAGATTTATCTTTATCATTTTAAAGTGTGTATGTGTGTGTGGGGGTGTGTGCCAGTGTGCAAACACTTGAATGCAGATGCCTGAAGAGGCCAGAGTTGTTGGATCTCCCGGAACTGGACTTACATGCAGTTGTAAGATGCTTACTGTGGGTCCCGGGAGCCGATTTGGACCCCTGGAAGAGCAGCAGCACTTCTAACTGTTAAGCTATCTCTCCAGCTCCCCATTAGAAATTTGTTTGACATATTTGCTACATTATTTTCTATTTAAAATATTCATAGTTGTATTAATTTGTATATTTTATAGGTATAAAAAGAGTATATTCATATTAAATAATACTGGTAATGGACATGTAGATTCTTTACCTCTTTTTCTACGTTCAATTAAAGGTATTTGTGTGGTGTATTGAATTAGACCTACTGGATAGTAGATCAGTTATGTTCTCTCATGGGACTGTACATGTTGGACTACTCTAGCCCCTCCCCTGTCTTATTCTCCTGACTATCCCTTGATATGCGGTTGTAGGATGTGCTTCAGAAGGATAAGGGTCATTATAACTGTGATCATTTCATGGCAGCCTTACTTTGATGTGAATGCACAGCACATATCTAGGGTATCACTGCTCTTTTGGCAGTTCTAGTGCTTGTACCCAGGGCCTGGCACGTGCTAGACAAGCCCTCTACCAGGGAGTCATATCCTTAGTCTTTATTGCTTTTCAAATTATTTTTGTTCAAAAGTTTTATGTGAATATATTTTTTTAAACAGATAAAAAATTCGGAGTGAAAGCTCGAGTTATTGGGGCACTGAACGTGACTCTGAACTTGGTCAAGCAGTATTTTCAGAACTACCGCTTGATTCTACCTTGTCTTCAGCTCTTACGGGTGTATTCTACCAACTGTGAGTACTTAAGGCAGTTCTGAGTTACTTAGGGTTCTGAAGTTACACAAAATGAAGTTTTAAAATATCTGATATCTATAAATCATTAAATTTGTGGGAAAGTAAATATTGACCTGACTCATAAGTCAACAAAAGTGATTTGGAGTAAGAAGGTGAGATGATAGAATCTTGAGAATTCTCACCAGTTCCTGCAATTCGTGAAGGACTGGTGTGAGAGGAGCCTGTAGGAGAAGCTTCCAATGAGAGGGCATGGAGTATTTGTGGCTGGGAATTGCTTCTGTCTGTGCAGTAGTTGTAATTGTGAACTTGACACAATCTAGAATCTCCTGGGAAAGAGGGTCACAATAAGGGATAGTCTAGATTCGATTGGCTTTGAGGGTTTATGTGGGTGACTACGTTGGTTACGTTGATTGAGGTGGGAAGAACAGTGGCTCTGTTCCCCAGGCAGGACATTCTTAATTGTAAGAGTGGAGAAGTGAGTTGGGTGCAGGCATGCATGTGTCCATTGTTCCCTTTTTCCTAATTATGGTTTAGATATCCAGCTGCTCAGGCTCTTGTGGCCTTGACTCCTTGCTATGATGGAGTGTTGCCTAGATTTATGAACTCAATAAAACTTTTTCCCCATAAGTTGCTTTTGTCAGGGTATTTTGATCATAACAACAAGAAACAAAGGTAAGATACTGTCCTAGTTAGGATTTCTATTGCTGTGAAGAGACACCATGACCACAGCAACTCTTAGAAAGGAAAGCATTTAATTGGCCCTGGCTTACAGATTAGAGGTTTAATCCATTATCTTCATGGTGGGAAACATGGTGGCATGCAGGCAGACATGGTGCTGGAGAAGGAGCTGAGAGTTCTACATCTGGATCCACAGGCAGCAGGAAGAGCAAATGAGCCATACTAGGACTGACTTGAGCATATTTGAGAGACCTCAAAGCCCAGCCTTAGTGACATGCCTCCTCCAGCAAACCCATACCTACTCCAATAAGGCCACACTTCCTACTAGTGCCACTCCCTATAGGCCTATGGGGGCCATTTTATTTCATTCTACCACAGATACTCTGTGTGTTCACAGATGAAGGAGGAGAAGGAATACACAAAGTCTCACCAGTTATGTTGACTTTTCATCCCTCAGTAGGCAGCAGAGCATACAAAGAATGGTGCTGGAGTCTCTGCAGAATCGAGAGAGAAGAGTGGCTGTAGAGAGATGGTTTCCAATGCGCCTCCATCCCCATACTCTACTTTGCTATGTTAGGTCTCAAATCTATGAGACAGATATTTTCTATATGTTTCCTGATTGTGAAATCTCAGTTAATGAACGGACAAAGTGCTTGTTGTATACAGGTATGAGGACCTGAACTTTGATCCCTAGTGTCCTTTGCCCATAACCCTAGCTAGCATAGGGGAGGAGGTGAAAGGGGGACCCTTGGAGCTTGCTGCCAAGCCTGTCTTAATGAATCACTGAACTCCAGGTACAAGGAGAGATCCTTTGTGAAAAAATGTAGAATGAGAGAAAAAGACATTTGACATTAACTTCAGGCCTCCATATGTACACTCGTGTACACACACACTCACACACACACACACACACACACACACACACACACACATGAGTTAGAAATAAATTATAGACCATTTGTTTATCATGAAAAATATTGATAACAGTGCAGGGTATGTGTGTACATATATGTGTATGTACTGACATTTAGTTGAAGGTATGCTCAGAAAAGCAACGAATACCTATATGACTAAAAGGAACATAAGAAAATGAGAGAATTTGATATTCAATCAACAAAGTTAAGAACAGACAAACAGGAAAGTTGAGGGATGAGTTACGAACTAAACAAAGAAAAACATGAATTAGATCCCAACACGTGGGAGGCACAAGCAGGCAAATAAATCTCTGAGTTTTAGGCCATCCTGGTCTTCAGAGTGAGTTCCAGTACAGCTAGGACGACACACAAAAACCCTGTCTCAAAAAACCAAAAGCAGCCGGGCGGTGGTGGCGCACGCCTTTAATCCCAGCACTTGGGAGGCAGAGGCAGGTGGATCTTTGTGAGTTCGAGGCCAGCCTGGTCTACAAAGTGAGTCCAGCACAGCCAGGGCTACACAGAGAAACCCTGTCTCGAAAAACCAAAAAAAAAACAAAAACAAAAAACCAAAAGCAAACAAAAGCAAAAAAAGAGAAAAAAGAAAAGAAAAGGAAAAAACATGAATTAAGAAGCCTCGAACTCATCAGCACAGGTGACAACTTCCTGAACAGAACACCAACAGCTCAGGACCTGAGACCAACAATCAATAAATGGGACCTCATGAAACTGAAAAGCTTCTGTAAGGCAAAGGACACTGTCATTGGAACAAAACAGCAATCTACAGATTGGGAAAAGATCTTCACCAATCCCACTTCCAACAGAGGGCTAATATCCAAAATTTATAAAGAACTCAAGAAATTAAACACCAATAAATCAAATAATCCAATCAAAAGATGGAGAACAGAGCTAAACCGAGAATTCACAAAGGAGGAATCTCTAATGGCTGAGAGACACTTGAAGAAATGCTCACATCCTTAATCATCAGAGAAAGGCAACTTAAGACAGCTCTAAGATTCCATCTCACACATGTCAGAATGGCTAAGATCAAAAACTCAAATGACAGCACATGCTGGCAAGGTTGTGGAGAAAGGGGAACACTCTTCCATTGCTGGTGGGAGTGCAAACTTGTACAACCACTATGGAAATCAGTCTGGCAATATCTTAGAAAACTTAGAATAGTTCTCCCTCAAGACCCAGCCATACCACTTCTGGTTATACATCCAAACGATTCCTCACCAAGCTACAAGGACATCTTATCTATGTTCATAGCAGTTTTATTTGTAATAGCTAGAAACTGGAAACAACCCAGGTGTCCCTCAACCAAAGAATGGATAAAAAAATTGTGGTACATCTACACAATGGAATACTATTCAACTATCAAAAACAAGGAAATCATGCAATTTGCAACTAAATGGATGGAACCAGAAAAACTCATCCTGAGTGAGCTAACCCAGACTCAGAAAGATGCACATGGCATCTCTTCACTTATAATTGGATTTTAGCCATTGAGTACAGGATATCTCACAACCAACACAACAAAAGGAGCAGGAACATAGACTTTGTTACCTGTTAGTGAGACACTTTGCCCTAGTGGAGCTGCCATGTAGGCCCCCAGTATATGAGGAAGCTCTTAGCTGTTATATAATTGCTAAACTGGGAGGGGGGGACACTCCACTCCGGAGGAGTAGGATAGGAGGGAGAGGGAGGAGAAGGTGGGAGGGGTGCAGAGAGGGGACCGTGATGGAGATGTAACCTGAAGTAATAAATAAACATTAAAAAAATTAAAAAATTGATTGAAAAATTTAAACTTGATTTCAATTAAAATGAAATAATTTTAAATATAGCAGACAACCAAGAAAGGAAAATGTTGCAAGTGTGACAGTGTCTGACATAGTGACACTAGAGCAGAAAAGGGGGTTCCCTGTGAGACAAGGGAGCTGTCTTTTGGTGGCATTTTATTGAATTAGCCAGTAGAAGGCTAACAGATGGATTCTGTGTAATTGTGTCTGTGTCTGTGTTTATACAGGGTCTCACTATTAGCCCTGGCCATCCTGGAACTCACTATGTGGACCAGGCTGAGCTCAAACTCAGAGATCCACTTGCCTCTGCCTCCTGAGTGCTGGGATTAAAGGCAGCTAACCACCACACCCAGTTTATGTGTAGTTTCTTTCTTTCTTTCTGTTTTTTGTTTTGTTTCATTTTTTTGGTTTTTCAAGACAGAGTTTCTCTGTGTAGCCTTGACTATCCTGGACTCACTTTGTAGACCAGGTTGGCCTTGCACTCACAGAGATCTGCCTGCCTCTGCCTCCCGAGTGCTGGGATTAAAGGCGTGTGCACGCCTGGCCATTTCAGACAGCTGTGAACTGCCATATGGTGCTGGGATTTGAACCTGGGACCTTTTGAAGAATAGCCAGTGCTCTTAACCACTGAAGCATCTCTCCAGCCCTTTTTTGTTTTTTTTTTTGAGTCAGGATTTCTCTGTGTATCTCTGGCTGTCCTGGACTCATTTTGTAGACACTAGGCTGGCCTCGAACTCAGAGAGATCCACCTGCCTCTGTATCTCCAGTGCTGAGATTAAAGGCATCTGCCACCATGCTGGGGTTTGAACCCTAGTCCTTTGGAAGAGCAGCCAGTCCTCTTAACCACTGAGCCATCTCTCCATCTACATGTCTAACTTGTTGCTGCTTGGGCATTTCTGTAGCTGAGGGCTTAGCTCAGAAAGCCCTTGTACCCTTTTCTCACCATTGGCAGGCCTTGTGTCACATGGGACTGTTCATGCCTATGGTTTCCATTCTGACATTGTCCATGCTACACCCCTGTCTGTCTCCTCAGCTATTGCAGAACCATCCTTAACTTGCCTCGCTCTTTTCATAGCCAATTTCTGTTCATGTTGAGTGAGCTCAGACATCATTTCTCCAGAAGTCCCTCTGTCTCACTCCAAAGTGGGGATGTCCCAGTGGAATAAAACAGCCTACAAGCCTTACTGCATCTAGAAAATGACATAGTAATGGTTTATATTCTCTGCTGTTCTCGTTAGATTCAGATTGCTTAGAGCAGAGCCTATATTTCTTGTCTTTATTCCCAACATTCACTTTCCTGGCCTCACCTCATAATAACTCTTTTTGGAGTGCTAGTTGCTTCTGTCTTCCCATAAAAACAAGGCAAATACCAACCAACCAACCAAGAAACCAACCAGGCACCCAACCCAAACTCCCCAACCCTGCAGTGGACCTTCCGAGTGTACAGGGTAGCTTGCATTCGTATTAGTCTAAATACTTTGGAATGTTTTTGGATTAATCACTAAGGTTCAAATCACTTTGTATCTTTTTCTCGTTTCTCAGCTGTGAACTCAGTATCTTTAGGTAAAAATGGAGTTGTGGAGATGATGTTTAAAATCATTGGACCATTCAGTAAGAAGAATTCGGGTCTTATGAAGTGAGTAAATGTTTTGATGTGAGTAGAAGTGTGTCCTTAGTCTTTCTTAGCTGCATTGCCTTGATCGACCTAAGCAGTTGGAGTCTGTTGTATCTAGAGGCTCTAGTTCTGAAATAATGATTTTTTTATAATGATAAAGATGTTCTTAATTAAAAGTGTAATCTTTAAATTAGAGATTTTCAGCTTACTAATCATAGTGTTTTAGAGATGTCGACTTTGAATGCTTGTAGACACTGTGAGAGTAGCTAGGCCGTTCACAGAGTGTCATTCACTGAGACCTTTGTTGAGTGCCTACTGTCGTCCTCACCCGGTTTGCTAACTCCTGAGACCCTTTCCCTCCTCACAGTTGCCTGATGTGTTTTAAAATTAAACATTTATATTTTGCCCAAATCATATTATTCTTTTTATCATTTCTTGTCTTGGGCTATGTATGGGTATATGGGTGTATGTACCTTGAGGTTATATTGTATGTGTGTGTTTCTTTTAGTTTATAGGCCCCATTGTTGGGTTCAGAAATGCAGTGTTCTGTGTTAGGGTTATACTGATGTAGGTCTCTTGAGGGATTTTGATTCACACAGAAGGCTCATGCTGTACCCTGCCTCTTGGGTGCCCATGTGCCACCATTGTCTTGCCTGTATGCTACAGCCACAGTGCTGTTGGCATGTTTTCTTGGAAACTGTTGAGTAAATTGTAGTATTTTCTGTGGTATAATTGTCTCTCCCAGTAAATTAATAGGCTACTTCAGCATACACTTCTGTTGAATAAGGCTGGAAAATTAGCATCACTGCTACAAAGATATCAACAGGATAATGCCTTAATAGAAAATAATCTTCATGTACTTGGGTTGTCTGGAGTCACACTTTTAAAAAAAAATTGTTAAGTTTATTAATTCATTTTGCAGCCTGATCATAGCCCATTCCCTCCCCTTATTCCCCCTTCCCCTTCTCAGGAAAGGGAGCACCCTCCCATACCCTCCCACCCCAGCACTTCCAGTTGCATCAGGACTGAGCACATAGTCTTCCATTGAGGCCAATTACTACAGCTTCATTTGGTGGGGAGTGGTCAAAAAGCAGGCATCAGAGTCCATGTCAGAGACAGCCCCTGCTCCATTTGCTAGTGGACCCACATGATGACCAAGCCACCCATCAGTTACATATGTGTAGGGGGCCTAGGTCCAGTTCATACATGCTCTTTGATTGGGTGCTTCAGTCTCTGTGAGCCTCCATGGGCCTAGGTTAGTTGTCTCTGTTGATCTTCTTGTGGAGTTCTTGTCCCCTCCAGGTCTTTCTATCCTTCCCCCCATTCTTCCACCAGACACCCCACACTCCACCTGATGTTTGGCAATGAGTCTCAGCCTCTGTTTGGATCTTCTGCTGCATGGAGGTTCTCATAGGAACACCTATGCTATGTTCTTGTCTGTAAGCATGGCCGAGTGTCATTAGTAGTGATAGGGGTTGGCCCTCTGCCTTAGAGTAGGTCTCAGGTTGGGCCTGTCATTGGTTGGACATATTGGGAGTTCATAGAACTACTCTACTTCTCTGGGAAGTTACAAACTTCCTTAAGATTCTGGGGAACAATATGTGTAACTTGTTTATTTCTCATCTAAACAAATCCATATAAAAGTGTGACTCTATTCAGTTATCCTCCCTTGGGCCCTATTAGTTGCTTAGCTTCTTTGGGTTGTGGGTTGTTGTATGGTTGTTCTGTACTATGTGGTTAGTATCTGCTTATGAGTGAGTATGCACCATGTGTTTCTTTCTGGGTCTTGGTTACCTCACTCAGGATGATCTTTTCTAGTTCCATCCATTTGCCTGTGAAATTCATGATTTCCTTGTTTTTAATATCCAAGTAGTATTCCAGTGTGTAACTGTACCACATTTTCTTTGTCCATTCTTCAATTGAGGGATATCTAGGTTGTTTCTAGTTTCTGGTTATTATGAACAAAGCAGCTATGAACATAGTTGAGCCAATGTCCTTGTGTTATGGTGGGGACATCTTTTGGATATATGCCCAGGAGTGGTATAGGTGGATCTTGAGGAAGGACTATTCCTAATTTTCCGGGAAACTGCCTGCTTGTATTCTTATCTTCTTTAAATTTTTTTTCATTTATTTATTTGTTTGTTTGTTTATCTGCTTGCTTCTGTGTGTGTATGCATGCGTGTGTGCCAGTGTGTTCCATGGTGTTCATGTGGAGGTCAGAGAACAATTTGCAGGAATAAGCCTCTCCCTTCACGACGAGGTCCTGGGTATTGAACTCATCAGTAAGTGACTTTACCTGCTAAGCAGTCTGGCTGTACCCCTGCTTGTATTTTTAAAATAACTTTAAAAAAAAAGTTTGTATTTATTTTAAATATCCAATAGCCAATCATTGATGTCTTTATATTTTAGAAATCTGCCCTTTTCTGTCCTAGTTAATGACAGCATCTTGAACTTTTTATTTCATCTTTTTAAAATAATGCCCTATTTAAAAGGGAAATGGTCAGAGGAGAATAATGTCTGTGCCTGAAGCTCCCCTTTAGGATTCCTTTCCTTTGATGGTTTTAGGTTTTAGATCTAAACTGATAGTCCAGAAGAAGGCTACCATAGCTCCAGGAAGTTACCATAGCTGTGTCCTTCAGTGTCCTGTATATTTCTTCCCTCCTACAAGGAGGACAGTCAAGTTGTATTAGGCCTACCTAAGCTGAAGGTCAATCCTAGGATTGACCTCCAACTTAAAGTAAGTACACTAACTTCATTAATAACTAAACATAAACTTTACTTTCCTCATTGCTTGTAGGCTACCCGTAGGGTTCTGGTTAGTTCTCTTCTGTGTGAGAAATATGAAAATTAGAAAACTCTAGGAGAATGTACAAATATTTTGAAAGTGAAAAACTTAAATCAGTTAACACAATATGAGCTATTCATTTAAAATATTTAATTTTTTAGCTGGCCTTTAATCCCAACACTCTGTGAGGCAGAGGCAGGCAGATCTCTGTGAGTTCGAGACCAGCCTGGTCTACAAAGCAAGTCCAGGACAGCCAGGGGTACACAGAGAAAAAACCCTGTCTTGAAAAAAACCAAAAAATATATTTTTAAAAATTTTTTATAACTTTAATAAATTCACATTCTCTTCTAAGTTTAGTATTTATTTTTTAAGAAATTGACATTGGTTTATCAGTGTCATAGAGTTTCAGAATCCTTTATGCTGAAGTTTATTGCCTTTTCAATATTGTTTTGATAAAAGCTTTCAAGGTGACTGCAAGCTGGTAATTTTTTTTTATATTTAATGCAGCTGTGAAGCATGTTCAGTGCCACTTTTGTGAGACAGAACTGTTCGCATCTCACCCTCCAACATTGAGAATAAACATCAACAAAATTGTTAGCTGTAGACTAGGAACTGTTGGAAGCACTTTTATTTGGCTTAGGCATGTTGTAAAGAGCTGCCAGTTGGGAGGGAGATTATTTCTTCAAGAATTTTACGGTTTGGAATGAAGAATTAGCTGCAGGGGTTGCAGAGATGGCAGTTCAGTTCCCGGTCCAGTGGTTCACAGCTGCCTGTAACTCCAGCTTCAGGGTGTCTGCTTCCCTCTTCTGGCCTCTGAAGGCACACACCCACACTCATGTGCATGTGTACACACACACACACACACACACACACACACACACACACACACACTCTTATAAAAAGCATTAGCTAAAGATGAGAAAATGGAAGTCAGTAAGTAGTTGTGTTCAATGCATTATGTTAGTTTCCAGGCTGAATTGGTGGCTGGAAATGACAGGCATTTACTCTCAGTTTCTCAGAAGGCTGTTTTCTTCTGGAAGCTCTGGGAGAGCCTCTCTCCTGCCTTCTTGTAGTTTTTGATGGTTTGCTGGCAAGTCTTCAACCATCCTTGGCAGTTGTTGCTTCTTCTTACCTTCTGTTTGAGCCTCAGTAGATGGTATTCTTCCATGTGTGTTTGTCTTACATGGTCTTCTCTAAGGACCTCAGTCACAGTTGACTAAGCGTCCACTTACTTGCCATATGATGTCATCTTAACTTCCTGGTAGGGTTAGACCCTGAGGTTAGAGATGTGGGATGCTGCAAGAAGGTCCACTTGCAGCAATGACTAAGTTAATTTCCTGTGTACTATTTGGTGGATGTTCTGATGTTTTATCAGCGTGTTGTGAGCTGTCTTCATCTGCTCTGTTCCTTGAATCCTTCGATATGCTGGCTTCAGTCTGTGCACAGAGGCTGCTCATTTAGGTGCCCTGATAGTAAGCAGCTTTAGTAAAACAAAAAGTTCGAAAGAGAACTGTTACATCGGAATGGCAGGAAATGCTCAGTGGCCTCCGCTCCTTGGTGCAAAGAATGTGTGTCACGCACTAGGTCTTGCAGCTTTTGTTGTTAAATGCTCAGAAGACTATATATTTTATTTTAGTTTAGGTACTACTCCTCCTCCCCTGCTACCAGGAATTGAACCCAGGGCCTCACAGATGAAGGTCAGATGCTCTACCATGGGTATGTACTCCCTGTGGGTTTTACCACCATGTAGAGAGGTTTATAACAATAAAAATTAAACAAGGTGCCACAGAGTTACTAGTTCTCTTTGACTTCACCCCATGGTATGACGCACCTGTCTAACACGGTACACTGTCCATACTCGATGGGTGTTCAGGCTGAGAATAGCTGGTGCCTGTGGGTGTACCTCTTAGACTTGGTAGGCCCAATTATTAGTGTCTACTCTATGTACACAGGCCCACAGAGTGTGTTAGTTACTTTTAAGGTCTGAGAGGATGTTTCAGTTTCTGTTACTGTTGTACTCAATATTTATAATGTGACAACACCACAGATTGGGAATTTTCAGCATTCCAGAAGGTACCAAGACTTTCATGTTTTTAAGCTAGTGGAGTCTTTTTGTTGAACCTTTTGTATTTCTCTATTCTAGAAAGAGAACTGCAATGTGTTCCTGTTTTTGAGGGTAAGATGGTATTGGTTGGTGAGCCTCTGCATAACCTCTTTTAAGAATCACTGGCACCCAGCCCTGCACAGCAGACAGGAAACCTGTGTAGCAGGAGGCCTCCTTGGACTTCCGCAGCACCATGTCCTGCTTCTAGGCGTCGCCTGCACAGCAGCAAACAGTCTTCTTTAGTTCCATGGAAGTATCTCTGTTCTGTTTCCAGATAGATTCGTCTGAGATTGTCTGCCCCAGCAAGACTGCAGATGATTGTCAGGCAGGTCCCAGTGAGGGGCTCAGGCAGCTCTGGTACCCTAAAGGAGAGCCTAGCACTCATGATTTAACTGAAGGTGCCTGCAGCAGCAGCACCTCCCCATGCTAAGTGCTCCGTACTTCTGTATCTGATGGGCTCCGAGGCCTGTACCTATACAGAGAGAACTTTCTAGATGAGTGTTCCTGTTGCCTGCCTGCCCCATATGTCCCCCCCCCCCACCTACCCTTGGGAGCATTGCCACACGAGTCATCTGGAGACCTTCCTGATTTTGTAATTCTCTTTGTCAACAAGGGGCTTATATTATTTTGCATGAAGTATTTTTTATGTGGTTTTTGGCATATTATAGTTTAAATTCTATAGCTTCTATATCTATAAAACATCTGTTTCTGGTGTAGTTGTGAATGCTTGTTTCTAGGGCTAATTGTGAGTCACTATCCATCCCATTGCAGGGGGCTGGTCACTTACGTCCTGTGTGTGCCTCTTCATCTGGTCATTGCTTCTCCTTTACCACCAGTGCATGGACCTGCTACATTGTCAGGGTTTTAATTTCCTATGTAGTTTTTCATAGGTGTGTACATTCTGTTACATAATATAGATTGTAAAGTTATCTGTTGAAGTGACGTTTGTTTTATACCCATGATGGAGTGTGTAGTAGGCATTCAACAAATGCTTATTGGTGAGTGAAATGCTTAAGCTTGATAATTCACATATTTTTAGTGAAAAATATGGTTCTTAACATCTTGCAAGGAGTTATTATAGTATGCAAGCTTGCATTTTTGAAGTTGAAACTGAGAGCTGATTTTTTTCACCCAGTTACTCACTTTTTATAAACCATTTGGATTACAGGCTTTCAACAGTGATAGATAATGTGTCTTTATGGCTGATTATGGCGGCTGTGTGTAACTGAGTATGTTCAAGGAAATCCATGTACTTTCACTTTTAGGACCCTCACCCTGTCCTGTGGAGGGACAGTAATTAGTTTGCTTCTAAGCTGCACAGTTCATAGATGTTAGCCCTTGTGTGTAAGGGTTCTAGCTCATGGCCCTGAAAAACTGTGATTTAAGAAAGTTAGAGACCCCTGAAGAACTCTGTAGGTTGGAACTAGATGGTTACAACTGGGCCTTGTTTTAATTCTTTTGTAACCAGGGCTCCTGAGTCTTCACTCTGCTGCTTTGTATACTCCCAAAAGGTCAAATGTAGATACTGTAATTGATTTCATTTGTGTAATTTGTGACATAAAGACTTGGATAATGTTAATGTGATTAAAATTTTTACAAGTACTTTGACTATTTTAATCTTATTATCTAATTTTGAACTCAAGGGAGAGACGCACACAGAGAAGCACCAATAATCAGCTCTGTTGCAAGAGTCAGTGCCTTTTGGAATGCGTAATAGACAAGATAATAATTGACAAGATTGCATGCATTTATCGTAGATTCATTTCACTAGTTTTGTTGTTGTTTGTGTTTTCTTGTTGTGTTGACAGGGTTGCTTTAGACACTCTTGCTGCATTGCTAAAATCAAGTAAGTTTTTAAATACTAGAAATAATAGTAATTAAAATACTCTATGTGTCTATGTTCAAGAGGCTGGATTTAGTGTATATAGTTAAAGGTCTTTTCTTATAGTCAAAGTTACTATAAACTAGATTCATTTCTCAGAAAATGATGCTTATATAGCATTTACTTATTTTCTTTTAATGACAAGACTTTATGCTTATGTCAGTAAGTTAGAAATATGAAAATGATGTGCTTGAATAAATTATCCAAATGGACAGAACAAACTTTAGTTTAATAAGCATGTCATTATAATGCATATCAGCTTCAGATAACAAATTTAACATAGTGACTTTTACTAGAAACTTTGTTTTTACCATAAGTTCAAATTTGCAACATTTAAAAAGTGACATGATATAAACTTAGAGCAGCGGTGAATTCACCTGCACAGAGCTCACTGTCTCTAGAGCTGAGTGAAGCATTGCTGCATGACGCTGTTGGAGAATAAGTGCTAAATGTATGGAGGTTTTTTCATACATGCTCAGTATGTTTTTGAAATATTTTCATAGTATTCACCCATAAGATCAGTTGATTAATTAAGATTTAATCTTGACATTTACTCTTAAAGATGTCTGTTGGTGGCTCTTATATGTCCTCCTCTCCCAGGATATAACTAGCAGTTGATTGGAGGCTCTTGCCAGGGGTGGGGCCACCTTCTTTACTAAGTTTTCACAAAAAAAATATGAAGAGTAACATGATTAATTAAAAGTGTGATCTCGCTATCACAGTGATCAGTACCTGTTATCCCAGTAGGTGGGCAGCAGAGTTAGGGGGACTGCTGGCAAGTTCAAGGCTAACTTGGTCTACATTGTGAATTTCAGGCCATTCATGGGTGCTTAGTAAGATCCTGTCTTTAAAAAACAGTAAAATTAAGTTAAAAATATGATTTTTTGTTATTGTTTACCAGAATTCTTTGTTTATACTTTTACCCTTGGATGGGTCTCAGTGGGGTAACTGCTTTTGTCTGTGATGTGGTAAACTGTAGACCAGGGTCACATGGTGAAGCAAAGCAACTGTTGAATAGTTTATACTTAATATCTTTTCAAATTACACACTGTACAACATAGGACACTCAATAATAATTCACAGTTGTGTTTAGTAGCAGACCACATAGTTTGAAATGGACCAGGGCACTTTGGAGCAACCTCCCTTATAGTTTAAAATCTTGCTTATTGTGGGGCAGCCACTTAGGTTAGTAGATAAATTTGCCCTCTAAAATAAGTGTGGCCTGAGAAGTGTATATGGGAGTAATGCGTGTAACAAGGAAGTGTAGTGTGCCAGGGCCCCCACTGGGATGCCAATGACAAGAAGTGCCTTCAGAGAAGACTTGAGGTTTGTGCTTTGAGAGGACAGGGCAGACAGGCTTCCGGCGAGTTTTAGACCCTGAGTTTATGAATAGAACCCTTTTAGTAATTTGTTTTAATTTTGCCTAGTGCAGATTGTAGATAGTTCTCATCATTTTTTTAAGGGCCAGTTTAGCACCTATGTTTGAATTATGATGAATTCTTTATTTGGCATGTTAATTTAAAAAATAACATTTCCTCTAAGTACCATTTAGGCTGATGTAGACTCTAGCAGAAACAAAGATGTAAATATTACAGTGACCATAAAGCTCTTGACTCTTATCACAGCTAGTAGAGGCTTGTACATTTCAAGTGGTGTAAACGAAGGTGTGTATTCACTTAAAATATTTTGTTGTTGTTGTTTTTGAGCTGACATCTGACCTATCCTGTCTGGCCTGAACTTGCTATGTAGACAAGGATGGTTTTGAACTCCTGATCTTCCTGCCTCCACTTCCTGCGTACCGAGATTATAGAAGTACACCTTCCTGCCCAGTGTATGTGGTCCTGGGGGTGAACCACAGGACTTTGTACTTGATAAGCAAGGGCACCATCAACTGAGTTAGATCCCTAGCCTAAAATATAAGAATTTTGTTGGTCAAAACAACTGAACTGGTAATGCAAGTTACAACAACCTTGCAGAAAACTAGCTATTGTAGATAAAATAGAGGATTTTTTTTGGTTTGGTGTTGTTTTTCTCTCTTTGAAACAAGGTCTTCTTATAATCGCCCAGGCTAGTGTTCCTCCTGTTCCCACCATTCAGGTGCTGACAGCAGGCATGGACTACACATACATATATATACATATACGTATACACATACTGATACAATAGAGGTGTAAAACTGCCGTCTTAGGAAAGTCAGCCCTTCTTGATGAACACTTTGTACCTCTCTGGCGTCATAGTATAGTTCTAAAAGAGAATTAACAAGTCTCAGAGGTCTTAGTGTTATGATTTAGTCCACGCGAGCATGTGTAGAAAGTCATGATCTTTCTAGCAGTTAAAGTCAGCATCATTGTGGGGTCCATAACATCAGCCAAGGCCCCTTGGTGGGCAAATGTGAGATCTGAGAAGGGATTAGAGCTGTTTGTGTCTAAGCACTCTTGATACTACCACAGCAGCTCTGGGTAGTGAGCGCTGTTGTCGCCATGATGACCTCCCATGGCTGCTGTTTTCGTAGCTGTCTTCTTTTGGATCATAATCTTAAGTGTAAGAAAGTCAGTTCAAATTTACAGATTTCTTTTAGTTGTATTCTATTAAAAATGACCAATTTCAGAAAACCTGTAGTTTTTTTACATTAAGATTTTATTACGTGGAAAGAACTCTTTTCTAATCACATTTTTAAAAATATATAACAAGTTATATTTTAAATTTTGTGTTACTAAAGAGTGGATATCTACACAATTGTGGAATAATGAACAATTCATTCCACTGGGAAGATAAATTTTATTATAAGTAACAAGAGCTATAATCCAGTGAGGTTAATTATAATGGGAAAACTAAGAATTTGTAATGGAAATAAACAAGAGTGACAATGGCTTTTAACAAGTTATGCTCAGTTAGTCATTTAAGACGGCTTCTGTCTTATGAAACATGTAAGTTTCAAAATGTTTGCAGTTTTTAAATCAGTATAACCTTAAAAATAGTTACAGACCTTGTCTTAGTAAATAAATTTATTTTTCAATAATTTTTTGTTTGAGACAGTACTTATGTTAAGACCCCATTGGTCTCACACTTGTGATCTTGCCGTCGTCACCTTGTGTGCTAGGACTGCAGGTGTGCACCACCAAACCCAGTACTTATAAATCTGTACATCTGTAAATAAAATAATTAGGCAAGAATGTTTCTGAAAACTAATTATTTCTGGAACTTGGCATAATTATTTTGTTAGAAAATTATTAAATAAAGGTTAGGAATTTATCACAATAATGATAGTGTATGTTTTGTTTGATTCTTTAAAATTTTGTCCTATCATTTGTACAATAACCTTTCCCAATTTTCTCTTGTTAAAGAGACAAATGCCAGGAGAGCCATAGACAGAGGATATGTTCAAGTGCTTTTAACAATTTATGTAGATTGGCACCGCCACGATAATCGGCACAGAAACATGCTCATCCGGAAAGGAATTTTACAGAGCTTAAAAAGTGTAACAAACATCAAGTTGGGAAGAAAAGCATTTATTGATGCAAATGGGATGAAAATTCTGTATAACACTTCACAGGTAAGCTACTTTGTTCTTGTTACTTTGCTTATGGACTTTGCTTATGATGTTGTTTTGGTTATTAAGAAAGTCAATTGACAATCAACAGACCTAAAGGAACAGGAACATGGACTTTTGTTACCTGGTACTGGGGCACTTTACTCTAGTGGAACTCCCATGTAGGCCCCCAGTGCAAGAGGAAGCTCTTAGCCCTCATGTGACTGATGAACTGGGGGGGAGGGGCTGATGTGTAGAGGCCCCCCAACTGGAGGACTAGGATAGGTGGGAGGAGGGTAGAGAGTGGGAGGAGGGTAGAGAGTGGGAGGGTGGGACTGGGAGGGGTGGAGGGAGGAGGCTGCGATGGAGATGTAACTTGAATTAATAAATAGACATAAATTAAAAAAAAAGAAAGTGAATTGATGTCCAAGTACTTAGGAAACTGTATATATGATAAATATAATTTAAAGTTTCTTAAAACCAAAAATCCCAATTGATTTTTCACATGTGACCTCAGAGATAGTTGATGAGAATGGCAAGTCCACGTGTGTAGAGCATGTGTGTCCCACTGTGTCTGTATAACCTCATACACAGTGGGAGGCCTTCTGTAAAGCTGTGTGTGTGGGTGAGGGGACTGACTCAGTTTGTGTGCTCCCACAGGGGTCTGAGGGTTCTCCAGCTGGCAGGGCACTGCTGCTGTGAGCATGGGGAATGTCTCTGCTGGACAGGGCCATGGCCGTTTTCAGTACAGAGGATACAGCGAGAGATGAAAGCTGGATGTAGCCTGCTAGCTCTGCTGGGTGTCTTAGCTGCACACATTCCTAACAGTATGCCACTGAGGTTTTTATCTGCTCCCCCAAGAATGTCATTAGAAAGGACAGAGGAAGTTGCAGTGCAGTCTTCTTTGAAATAATCAGTCAGTTGTTCAGACTGAGCTCTCTTGGGTTTCCACACAATAAACAACCTATCTACATGACAGTAGTTATGGTATTCAAACACTTGGCATGTTTCTTCTGGGTTCTCATTTTCTGGGACAGCCCTGTATATCTGTTCAGACTCCCCAGATGTATGATGATGAATTAGGTGGTTTAGCATCTTCGAGCCTTAATTATCTGCTTAAGTACGTCGTGTGTTGTAGGTTTTACAGGATGCCAGAGTGCCACTAAAAGGCCAGTTGTCACTGACAGTATTGCTAAGTCACCTGTACTTGACATGGCCAACCAGCCAAAATCTTAAGAGTTGGAGAGGGATCTGGTCCCGCTGTTGTCGCACACGCCGCACAACCGACTTACAGGAGATGAAGGCCTGGTTCTGAGAGGCTCAGTCAGCACACACGACTTTTTATTTCTTACAGCTTAGCTCTCAGTACTTCCCCAATTCTTCACACCCCAGTGACTTGTACTTGGTGACTATTCAGTGTCGAAGATAAGTACTGATTTTTGTCTGGTGAACATTTAAGGAGAAATCCTGTGGGATCAGTCACATGAGACTCCTAAGTCAGATACTTGTGAAGAGTAAAGCCATTTCATAACTCTATTGCATTATGTATTACTTGGTATGGCGTTTGTCCTAGGAAATGCTAACTATCTTACATTTCTAGTGCAGTAGCGTTGGGTTGCTGGCTCACTTGTTTGTCCTTGTTTGAACAGGAGTGCCTGGCAGTCAGGGCTCTAGACCCTCTCGTCAACACCTCTAGTTTGATAATGAGAAAGTGTTTCCCCAAAAACCGCCTGCCACTCCCAACCATTAAGAGCTCCTTCCACTTCCAGTTGCCAGTCATCCCGATGACCGGACCCGTGGCCCAGCTGTACAGTTTGTCCCCTGAAGGTAGGGGCATGGCTGCCTTTGACATTGTTGTGCTAAACTTGTGTCTGAGTCCTCAACAAAAGGTCTTAATGTGAGTATGATGAACCCTCACATTTATTTTAGTTAATAAGCATTTCTTTAGATACAAGAAATTGAAGTCTAAGAAGGGAAACACTATATGTTGCATGTATGTCAAAGTAAGTTATGAAAACACACAAAAAATTAGCCAGTATCAATGTAAATATTCAAAGTATAGATGGTGCCATCAAATGCTTAGGTCATTCATTATGTTTAAGATTATCCATATAGCTTTTTAAGAGAATGTAAAAATAGCTTCTTATTATTAATTACTATGTGGACATGCATGTGTGTTTTGTATGCCATGTTCATTTGTGCTTATGCTATAGTGAGCATGTGAAGGTCAGAAAACAACCTTCACAAGTTGATTTTTTTCCTTTTACTACATGGGTCCCAGGGACCAAACTTACAACCATCAAGGCTTGCTGGCTTGATTTTTTTCCCCCCTTATAAGGTAGAAACCTAATCACCAAAATTAGCAAAAATTGAACAGATAACTTAGTTGGAAAAAAAGTGAAATTAATTTGAAGTAGGCTCTTTTTCATTTTTAGTGTAATACTGTAGGTATGTACTAAGGAAGAATTTAAATTTTTCCAATGTGGTTTTGTTTGTTTGTTTTTTGGTTTTGGTGTAATCTACTGAAATGGAAGAGAAAAGTAGTTGTGGATATCATAGAATTCTATTTTATATTTTTGAAAAAAGTTATTTTTTATTATTTATAAAACACTTGAAATAAATGTGCTTTTGCTTTTTGGTTTTTTTTGTTTGTTTTTGTTTCGCTGTAACCCTGTCTGTCCTAGACTCACTCTGTAGGCCAGGCAAGCCTTGAGCTCACAGAGATATGCCTCTGCCTCCTGAGTGCTGGGATTAAAGGTGTAACGCCGCCACCATGCTTGGCAGTTACAGACAGCTGTGAACTGCCATGTGGATGCTGGGATTTGAACCTGGGTCCTTTGGAAGAGCAGTCAGTGTTAACATATGAGCCATTTCTCCAGCCCTTTTTTTTAAGCTTTCTTTCTTTCTTTCTTTCTTTCTTTCTTTCTTTCTTTCTTTCTTTCTTTCTTTCTTTCTTTCTTTCCTTTCCTTCCTTCCTTCCTTTTCTTTCCTTCCTCTTCCTTCCTTCCTTTTCCTTCCTTCCTTCCTCACTCCTTCTTCCTTCCTTCCTTCCTTCCTTCCTTCCTTCCTTCCTTCCTTCCTTCCTCCCTTCTTCCTTCCTCCCTCCCTCCCTCCCTCCCTCTCTTCCTTCCTTTTTTGGTTCTTTCAAGGCAGAGTTTCTCTGTATCCCTGGCTGTCCTGGACTCACTTTGCAGATCAGGCTAGCTTTCAAGGCAGAGTTTTTCTGTATCCCTGGCTGTCCTGGACTCACTTTGCAGACCAGGCTGGCCTCGAACTCACAGAGATCCACCTGCCTCTGCCTCCCAAGTGATGGGATTAAAGGTGGGTGCCACCATGCCTGGTGAAATAAATGTTTTTAAAGAGCTTTCAAATAATCATTAGTTTTTGAATCCTTAATATGGATTTATTAATGGCATCTATTATAAGGCATATTAGTATTAATTTAAAACTATTTAATTATCTAAACACAGATTTAACTGGCACAGAATACCAAAATGGATTATTTAGAAGTACTTTTTAAAAGTCAAGCTGGTGAGATGGCAAGATGGTTTTTAGGTAATGAAATTTTATGCTAATCCTTATGAATTGAGTTTAATTTCAGGACCCATGTGGTGGAAGGAGAAAGTGGACTCTGGAAAGTTATCTTCTGACCTCTACAGGGGTGTGTGTGTGATTGTGAGTGTGTGTGTGTGTGTGTGTGTAAAAGTAACTTTTATTCACCAGATATATCTCGGAGGTTTGCTGCTGAATAAGCTTGCCCTTTCTAGTTTTTTTTCTGAACTCTGGCTGGCTTGTTCAACTCAGCTGTTCTGGCTCAAACTCCTCTCTAAGCTGAGTGATATAATCTTGTTTTTTTAGCTCCTCACTGAATTACTCTGCTTGGCCTCAGACTAACTCTGGCAATTTGTTCTAATCTTCTGGTTCCTTCTTATTCTTTCAACCGTCTCTACATGAACTCACTGCACTGCAGCACTCACTCACTCAGCTGTCTTCTGTACTGTACTCTACTTTCTCTACTGGGTTATCTTCTTTACTCTCTCTCTACTGTACTGTACTGTTCTAAGTGGCTTTTATTTCCTCTGTTCTTGTGAGAGTTGGGTGTATCCTATCCCTGAATCCTTCTGTCAAATTGTTCTCTGACTTGTCACTTTGTCCCTCAGTTAGACATCATTGTTGTATGTGTGTATGTATGTGAGTGTGTGTGTGTTTGTGATAAAATTAAAAAAAATACAAAGTTTAAAAGTCAAGAAGATTGAGTTAGAAACTTGAGTAAGACAGTTGAATAAAAGTCTTCTTTCTGTTTGTCTAAAATTTCCAACAGACTTTGAAAGTGAGGACATTTATAGTAAATCTGAAAGGCAAGCAAGAGGAGTCTTTTTGAAACAGTGTAGTGCTGTGATAGAGACAGGCCAAGGAAGATCATGGTCGTTCGTCCTCCTCTGAAGAGCAGGGTCTCTGGCTCTGATTTCATCACTAGCATTTAATATGGAGGGACAATCAAGGAGTTTTTGAATGTTTCTTTCCTGTGTATGTAAATATGGGACAATGGAGGTAAAAATGAAGGTGGTAACTGCTGGTTCTGACTGGTAGAAGGCTGGAGAAGCTCTTCTATGATGCAATAGGAAGTCACAGCAGGAAGGAAGTAGAATATATCCTCACAGTGATGTGTAGTCAAGGTCTAGATTAAGGGATAGCGAAAATCCGCCTGCAGTACAGTGAATTCACCAGGCATGGAGAAATGAGAAAGGTGATATTTTCCTGCGAGCTCCTTTTCTGTATGCCTCTCAGACTTGACGAGTCATTAAATGAGAAATATGTTCATTTGTTAACTCACAAGTCTTCATTGAAATGGGGCGGGAAGATTCTGATATTGACTCTCTTGGTCTAAGGAAGATGTCCTCATTCTGTTTCCCATCACTTTCTTGTGTGTCAGAATTAGTTTTTAGCCTTCCTCAGCTAAAATGTGAGCTCCTCTAGGAGAGGGTTGGATTGTTTCTTGCCCATCATGTGAACAAATTCTCTACTTCTGGACACTTAGATTGGTGTTCTCCATTTTAGTCCACACACTAACTACCTGATTTAGTATAGACACCACAGAACTAGGACTCAGTCTTACAAGAGTTTCTCCACTTCAGACACCTGTTACACATTCGATCTTCCTCTGTTTCCGAGTGACTGACTGTAAAGTTGTTAGTAAGTTTCCACAATACTATGCCAGTATTGATAGTTTGCTAAATATAGATATGTGTTAGGACAGTTCACACAAGTCAGGGATACTGTGCTTACAATTATTTGTTATAAGGACACAACACAGGTAGACTCCCACACAAAAAGGGAGAAATACAGGCCAGGATCCATCTCTCTGCAGGCATGGCACCTTGATGTGTTACCCGCCCAGAAGCTCTCTGAGCCCCATCCCTTAGAAAGCTTATGGAGGTTACACAAAATAGGCATGATCGATTGAATCACTGACTGTTTAGTGTTCAGTGACTGAAAAGTTTGCAGGTCCTCCTTCTCTCCTCAGAGGCCGAGCAACAGCGTTGAAGTTCTAACCATTTCTTTAATCATGCCGTGAGCTTCCATCTTAAAGCTGCCTAGGGTCCTACCAAGGGTCTTAGAACAGAAGATATTCCTGCCACCTACGAAATTCCAGGGGTTTGAGAGCTGTCATGATCCAGGGACAAAGATGGAACAGATATCAATCACAACCGGACTGTTTTAACCCCTATTTTCTGTTTAGCATCCTTTAAATTGCACAGGCCATAATAAAGGTGCATTTAGTATTCGTTGAGTGGATGGAATCAGGACTTACCTTCCTGGTTATTAAGTGCCAAAAGGTAGCGAAGCAGCATCTATGAAGAGGTTTCTGAGCCTTCACTAGCTTCCAACAGGTGAAAGTGGCATGTTTTTAGATATGTGGTTGTGGAGGTGTACGTCTCAGAAGCCCTCCCTGAAGTGATGAGTGGAGTGTTGCTCCGACCAGTCAACTGACGGATTCCGATGCTGAGAATGCAGAGAGTGTTAAATGCTAGAACCTGCTGATTCTGTAACACCTAATAGCCGCTGCATTGTTCTGTGACAGAACAGTCAGCTTTGGGACAAGGCCCATAACAGCCTCACCATAAACAGAGCCTTGTACATGAGGAGGAATAAGTGTCATATTGATAATTTTCCTAGTAAGAGCAGGCATGCTTAGATTGGGCCTCATTGGCCCTAAAACTGCATGGGCTGGTGCCAGAGGCTGCATCTGAGTCCTTTTGTGAGAAGCTTTGGGGGCTTTTGTTCTCCCTGAATGAAGCCATCAGTGCTGTGTAAAAGCAAGAGAGTTTCCGAGATGAGGAACAAACCCCTGAGATCTGACTGTGAAGTGTGAACAAGCATTTCAGTTTTCATAGGAAATCTAAACCAATAAGCTGTTCTTATTAAAGGTTGCTGTGGCTGGACGTGGTGGCACACACCTTCGATCCCAGCACTTGGGAGGCAGAGGCAGGCAGAATTCCGTGAGTTCGAGATCAGCCTGTCTACAAAGCAAGTCCAAGACAGCTAGGCCTATACAGAGAAACCCTGTCTCAACACCCCCCCCCCCCAAAAAAAAAAAGCTGCTGTGGCAGGGCCTTTAAATCTCATTACTTGGGAGACAGAAGACAAGCAGATGTCTCAGTTTGGTGCCAATATCAGGTCTGCATAGTGAGTTCTAGGCCACCTAGACCTACACAATTAGATACTGTCTCAAACAAAAAGTCAAAAACAACAGAAACAATACTACTCAAAGATGAGGACTCTTACATTGGATGAAAACCTAACAAGCAGATACTTACTGGAGAGTTAAAGCAAACAGGGTAGAAAGCTCGACTGGAAACCAGAAAATGTGTACATTCCCCAGAGAGTTGAAGAAGCATTGTTTTACACAGTGTATAGACACAGAAGAAACGAGTGTGAGTCAGGACAGCTAAAGCTTCTTATCTATGTAGACTACACCCGTGCTGCACGGCAGAGCTGTCGCCCCTGTGACTGGTGAAGTAGTCAGTGGGTGAGAGAATTGTGCCCCCAAGTCCCTGGGAAGTTACATAGAGAAGGTTGTGTAAATCAGAATCTGTGCTTGAGAGAACCACTCTGAATAATGGATTTGAATATATAGTTGAAATAATATTTTAGGAGATATAATTGATTAAAACTGACTTGAATAGTAGAAATCCTGAAATGGAATATATAGTCAAGTTTGTTTGGTGATGTCAGCCGTTGATGATGTCATAGATTAGTTCTCTCAGCTTTCAAGGAATTTTCCTATGCTTTATTTTCCAGAGCATAGAAAAAAAAGAAAAGTTTACAAGCTAGCATGATGCTGAAAGCGAAACGTGGTAAGATTTACTGGCAACAGCCCAGAGCTAAATCTCAGTAATCAGAACAAATGTACAGATTCTAAAATAGAGCAAGTTGAACTGAGCAGTGTTTTCATATGTAGGACATCTAGATTATTTTTAAGAAATGAAGTTCACTGTAATATTAAAATGGGTGAAATTTATTATCAGCAGGCGAAAAGAAGGAAACCAAACAGTTATTTTAGTAAATACCATGAAGAGATTACAGATAAATTTTATTAAGGTAATTTGCAGTTGTTCTGAATAATCTGTTACTAACTCTTATCTATACCATACCTCAGAAATAGTAATGAAATATTAAAAGATGAATCTTAAATCCTTTAGAAAGACATACTAAGCAAGATAATGGACTCACCATTGAAAGGATAGATGGGTGAGCTGTGGGAAACATTGCTACAGTGTTACCCGGGAAACCATGACAAGCAAAACATTTAGCAGCACCAGATATAAGGAAAATGAATAAAATCTAGTTGCTTTCTTATGTCTGTGTCTGCTTGTATATACCCACAAACCTGTGTACACGCAGCATATCACACAGCATGTCACGTACTGCTGAAAAAAAAATGTTTGTGTTCACAGACATATCCACACACCTGTAGTCTATCCTTATAGATCTAACACAATGCATAGAAGGGAAGTAGGCCATGTTTATAGGCACAGTGGAAACAATTCCTTTGTTTATAGTTTCTAAGTCCTTTTGGGAGCTGCTGGCTCATCCCTCTAATGGCAGCATCCCAGGGATGCATGCCCTGTATTTGCCTTACTAGCTGTCAGAGAGATAGATGTAGACGTTGTTCCCTTCATTGCTGTTACAAGTACATACAAGAAAGCAGGTGACAGTCTTGACTTCTAGTCACTGATTTAGATTGTACGTTGGAGGTATAATTAGTTTTAGCAGTGCAATGCTGTAGGAAAGCCTCAGGCGCCCCAAAGCTGTGTGACGGTTTCATGTTTGGAGCATGCACATCAGGAAAATACTTGGAACATTTGGTCCCAAATTAAAAACATTTTTTCTTCGGTTCTGAACTGTGTTTTCTTGTACTATTGAAAAAGATGTTTTTCCTGTTTGTAGTGGGCTTTCTTTGAGTTTACTGTATTTTTCCCGATGTATGTTTTGTTCCTATTCTTTTTCCAAATGTCATGTCTTTCCACTTCATCCATGATTGACTGCTGGTAGGGCTCAGGGTAAATAGATCCAGGTTGTTGCGTGCACTGTGATACCTTTTTGCTTATTTATAAAACCTTTCTGCTTCCCAAAAATTTGAAACAAATTGGTACCAGTATTAGTTAAGATAAGCTGAGGTGCTGTTAGAGTCCTGTGGGCAAGCCTGTTAACCCCGCACGCACTCTTAGGAGCACAGAGCAGGTACCTCCATGTCAGTCACAGCAAGAGATGAAAACAGGGGCCCTGACTGACTGTCTGGGTCAGCTAGTAGGCAGGCAGTGAGGCTTTCGTTCAGGACTTCTGTCCCCAGAGCCCTGTGTGACACTGCTCCCAGACAAGATTTGCCCAGCACTCATTCCCCGTCATGATTGGCAGGTGACTTGTGGCCAGTGGCTGTTAGCGGCCTAGACTATCAAAGAACATTTGCAGTTTCTTGTGAGACAGTACATATCAAGGGACAGCTTTCCCCTTTTCCAGAGAATGTGGTTGACTTGGGGGTATGTTTATCATATATACCATATATCACACACCACTGGTCAGAAAGTATCCATAGGAGTTGCTGTCACTATTGCAGCAGAGGTTGGAATCCCTCAGCTATAATGCAGGGGTTGGTTACCAATATAAGGCAAAGCAGGACTGTTGTGGGTGGGAGGCAGTCGGAATCTCTGTAAAGAGCTCAGGAAAGCAGCTCTCAGCTTTTACCCCAGGGGTAAAAGCACTACTGCCCCCAGTGAGGAGCTTGACACTCTTCTCGGCTCCCCCAGTCATGCTCCTCGTCTCTTCACTTCACACTCCCTGAGTGTTTCTTCAACCTGATCTCTTTCATTGTCTTAGTCTTACATTGGCCTAGACACTTAACTGTCTCTCTTGATTGGTCTTGCTTCTTTCTTACAATCCCTCTCATACCTGTTAGAAAATGCAAGTTGAATCCAGCCATTCTTTTCTTGGAAATCATGCTTAGGATAAAAGTCTGACTGCCTTGGCTGGCTGTGGAATATCCATCCCATCTCACTCTTGTTTGGCTCTCCTGCACACTCTACATGTCCATCACATTTATTTTCCCAAGAGCCTGTTATCCCACTTCCTTACTTCCTCTTCCAGCCTGTTATCCCGTTTCCTTACTTCTTCTTCAGCCTGTTATCCCACTTCCTTACTCCCTCTTCAGCCTGTTATCCCACTTCCTCACTTTCTCTTCCGGCCTCACCATTCACCCCATCTCCTCCAGGTGCTGCTGAGCTCCCTGCCCTGTGCAGCAGTCATGGTCACCCTTGGCCCTATGTGATTTTCAGCCACTCTCTCTCTGGTTTCCTTGTGGCATTGTCAAGTTTATGCCCTCATCACCATATAGCTTCTCTATTCTGATTGTTGTTTCCTTTCTGCTTTTGGCCCTTGAGGTCCTTTAGGACAGGAGTTATATCTTTAAAACATTTCTAGTATAACACGGAACATGCACATGGTTATTGAAGTTAGTGAAGTTTATCGTAATGATTCTTCTGGGCTATTGGAACAAAGGGCATTATTAGATTGATAACTGAAAACATGAGCAATAAAGCGGTTTGTAGTGCTTTCCAAGTTTTAGGGCCCTTCCCGTACTTTCTCAGGTTTCCAGAGGGCTGAAATATCCTTATAGATGGTTTTAGTAAGGAATCTAAAATGGAAACCAAAAAAATCTCCAATATATGAAATTGTGGAAGAGCAAATGTAATCAATAAAAAAAGAAATTTCTGGTGAATAGGTGACCATAATAATTCAATCACGAAACAAGCTTTCCTTGCCTTTCCTTGGTGATTGGAATACTGGTGCACATATGTCCACACACACCACGCGTGCCCACCCTCTGGACACTTGCCCCTGACTGACCACGTGTGTTTTCTTGCCTTGTCACAGTGGATGACGTAGTAGATGAAAGCGATGACAACGATGACGCTGACTTAGAAGCTGAGACTGAACTTGAAAACGAAGATGACCTAGATCAGAGGTTTAAGGTCGGTACGTCCTTGTCATTAGTAAACTTGATGAATTGTGTGTCTCAGCTTTAAAGCATATCTGCCCGATGCATAGAAATACAGACAAATTTGCTTTAGTCACATCTTTCTTTTGTAGCTGAATCTACAGCCCTTGTGTAATTAGTTCACTGTCCCCAAGGAAAAAGATTTTAAGCTTTTAGACTTAGCTTTTGAAATCTAAGAACTCTAAGGAGAGTGGGTTAAGACTGCTGTGGCGGTTTATTTTAAGGCATTTCTCTGTATCAGCAATCATTTGGGGCTGTAAAAATACTAGGCAAAGAGTCTAATTGAGGTGCTTAGTGATGATGTCACAGTCCTTTGGAGAAAGTGCTGAATTGAGGAAATATAAAACTAGTGTTGCATCCCATGAGTTGTTAGACCGAGGAGGCCTCTGGCTCTTCAGTGGTGCACTGTGTCTAGAAGGAAGTCTTGAAAACTCTTTTACCCTGTTTGGTGCAGAAGGGCAATGGCAGCATGTTTAGAGAAGTGACCTCCTGCATTTGTCAACTGCTTGCCTTGTTTACTGCTTGCTTTGAAGGAGAGCTAGTGTGACTTTGTCTGGTTTTGTTTTTAAGTCTTGGACTGCTGGGGCTGGAGAGGTGATACCTCAAGCAGTGAAGCGTTCTTGCTTTCGCAAAGCACAGGGCTCAGTTCCCAGCATCTACCTGGCCGTTCATAGATGTTTGTAATTCTAGCTCTGTGGGACTTGATGACTGCTTATGGCCTCTGGAAGCACCAGGAACACATACAGAACATATATGTGCAGGCAGGCAAAACACTCATGTACATGAATTAAAAATAAACAAGTCTTTACAAAAATGTTGGAATATTACCTTACAATTGGGACATAGTATGCTTTTCAGAGTCTACAATACTGAAAGATGTATTTTAATAATAATATAGAGCTAATTTCATTACCACCAATGGGTTCACAAGTAAAAATAGGGCAGGTTTGATGATAAGACACAAAATCTGGAGTAACTGGGTGTTTGAGGCTAGCATGAGCAACAGAACTGGTAAGTTTCAGCCTTGAATCACCTTCTCCGGCAAGAGGCGTAGTGTTGAAGTGCATGCATTTGGGTGTTTTTGCTTTGTTTTGCAGGGTATTTGGGGTAGTGAAATTCATGAGATTATCTACACTTTTCACATTACTCTTCATGAGCTTCTATCAAAATACAAGATTTTAATAATAAACATTAAAGCACGTTTGGTAGAGTTCATTCTTCACATCTCAGTTCTAATTAAAATACGTGTGGTGGTCAAGAGTATACAAATTAGAGAGTGAGGGAATTTGGAACAGTGATTGATTTGGCTGCTGAAAAGCTGTGTGTGCATGTGTACACATGTCCCGAAACAGGCATTTGAGAGTGGGTCAGACGCGTCACCTGCTGTGGTCCTTTACCCGTGAACACACACCACAACTGTAGCACAGCAGTTTGTCATCTGTGTCCAGTTTTTTGTTTGCTCTTGTAATGCCCTTTATGACGTCATTTACCCTCTCTCTTACAGGATCTAGTCTCAGATTCTGCATTTCATTGTGTCTCGGTCCATTTATTGAAGCGTCCCACAGATTTCTTGGTTCTTGACATTGGTGTCTTTGAAAAACAGTTCTCTATTTTTCACTGAGTTAACAGTGATAGTGATTGACAGTGATTGCTCACATGTTGTTTACTTTGCCCTAACAAAACAGTTATGATTATGAGAAAGAGTGGCATTGACTGAACACTTAGCTGTGTGCCAAGCCAAGTTCTTCATGTAAGCGTCAGATCCTCACAGCGGTGGAGACAAGGCATAGAGAGCCACGTATGCAAGGGGCCAGGCAGTGAGGTGGAGGGAGGGCCTCCCCTCCTCACCACTGCTGTGTTCTCTACTGACCTGTCCTGTCCAAGCCTCCCTTCCCTGCACCGTGGTCTGTCCCTGTCATGTGTTAGGTGTCCTCAACTTTTCTCACCTTTGAAGAGCTAGGTGCACAGTGTCTTATAGGAGTGGCTGTGCTGTAGTGGGGAGAGATGTGACTGCTCTGCTGTGCTTGCTGTCAGCTCCCAGACTGACTCCCTCGCCAGCCTGAGTCAGCTACATGGTAGTAATACATATGTAAATAAAACCAATCTCTATTCATAGAAATAACAAAATACTCATTTTTGATTATGTAAATAGAAGCAAATTCCTGAATATAAAATCTTAAGAAATATAATTTTTTCCTTTAAGAATACTATTTAATGTTTATATATAGACAGATACTGTATATGAAGGATTTAAGCATAGTAAAATAAATTTTCTTTAGGGTTGTAAATAAGTTTATTTTGATAATATGATAAACAGGAAATTAAAATGGATTCCCACCTGAAATTTAGTAACTGTTCTCACTCTGTGTCCTTACCCATCTATGAGGGTTATGAGTTTGTGTGAGGTCTGTTGTTAGGGATCTTAGCACTGTGGCCCTAGGTGAGGTAACACTTGCCTTCCTGTCAAGAGGCAGGCACATCAGCACTTTCAAGAGCTTAAGTTTTCAAAGAGTAGAAAATAAAGAATTCATGGACAAAATCTTTTGTGTATGAGGACGCATTTACTCTCTTCTTTCTTAAAGGTACATGTTGGGCCCTTGATCCACTGCTCGTTCTCTTGGCCCTGCAAAAGAGTGTGGACAGTGATGGTGGGCTTGGCAGAGGGGCCCAGTTTCTCAGGGCGTGTGAGGGCGTGTGATAGTCTTCTCTATATGGAACCTTTACGTGGGATCATCCTGTATACCTTGTACCCCCTCTCTCTAGTGTCACATTCAGGTTGTCTGTTTCCAAGCTTCTTAACACCACTGGCAGCACTTCCCATCCTCAGTCATGATCATCTCTGGTTTATAGTCACACAAAGTGACTTAGATGACAGTGTAGTTCACGCCAGCCAGTGTTAGCTACGTTGGTTGTTACCATTGTTGTTACATATAAATGTTTTTCAATTTAATTTTCTTGAGTTTTATATTACAGCAGAATGATAGAGATATTGAGGAGAAAGAACATAGGTGGTTTTTATTTATTTTTTTTGTCCTGATCAACCTAAATACTCTGTCTGTTACATTAAGATTTTCCATAAGCAAACAATAAAATCAACTCCAACGGTAATTCATAACTAATTAAAGAGCCGATTGAAGATTAAACTGAATATTAACTTTATTGGTGATTATCACTAATTATAACTAGTAATATTTTAGAACATTTAAAATGTAAAATATATTCTATAACTTTTTGGTGTTTTTATACTAATGACATGTTTTATTATTTCAGAATGATGATATTGAAACAGATATTAACAAATTAAGACCCCAGCAAGTACCAGGGCGGACAATAGAAGAACTAAAAATGTATGAGCACCTTTTCCCTGAGCTTGTTGATGATTTTCAGGTATAAACACAGAACATCTGGCCTTACCTGGTTTTATAAAAGTTTCAGTTTTTTCTACTTTATGTACATAGTTGTCATTTTTCACTCATCTTGCTGTACGGAACAATAATGGATCGTTGACATTCTGAGCTGTGAGTTGATAGAAGAGGGTGTCGAGCTAGTTTTTTTCATTTTATAATTACTTTGGTTCATCCCTGACTTGCTTTTTACATTTTGTCTTACATTTTTAAATTGTATTATAAAATCGTGTTATCATCTTCCTTGTGTTCTTTTTGCCCATTAAGTAGTGATGAGAGGGAATTCTGCAGCTTTCTTCCTGTCCCCTCATAGGTGACTATGTAACGTAACCACAGTCAGGACAGAGAAAAGAGTGCATCCTGAAGTCCTACAAATGCAGCTTGAGGCATTATTAGCATTTCTTTTTTTCATCTTCTCTTTTTGTTTGTTTGTGTTTTTCCAGACAGGATTTCTCTGTGTAGCCCTGGCTGTCCTGGAACTTATTTTGTAGACTAGGCTGGCCTTGAACTCAAAGAGATCTTGCCTGCCTCTGCCTCCTGAGTGCTGGGATTAAAGGTCACCACGCCCTGCCATTACAGACAGTTTCAAACTGCCATGTGGGTGCTGGGATTTGAACTTGGGTCCTTTGGAAGAACAGCCAGTGCTCTTAACCACTGAGCCATCTCTGCAGCCCCTATTAGCATTTCTTATTTTAATCCTGAGTTATAATTATTCAGGTTGGGTTATACAGCAAGCCATGTTGACTGGAGTGTTGGCAGTTAGTAGGTGGAGGCTTTTGTTTACTTGTTTTGACTGTGCTGGGTTCTTAAGTCTGTGTGAAACCACCCAAGATTTCAAAGTCTGAGTTTGGCTGGGCATGGTGGCGCACACCTTTAATCTCAGCACCAGGAAAATAGAGTCAGGTGGATCTCATTGAGATCAGAGGCCAGCTTGGTTTACTTAGTGAGCTCCAGGCCAGCCAGTCTGTCTCAAAACAAAAACAAACAAAAAGCCAGAAAGTGTGTGTGTGTGTGTGTGTGTGTGTGTGTGTGTGTGTACTAGCTAATCTCTAAGACTTAAGTCTTAAGTAGCTTTTGCTATAAACTTAGAATAACTGTTGAGTTACTCTTTTTAATGTGTTTGGTTTCAGTTGAACCATTTGAAGGTAAATGTTTTCTTTTTTAAAAAATTAACATTTATTTATTCAAGTTACATCTTGATCACAGCTCCCTCCCTCCACCCCTCCCAGTCCCACCCTCTCATCCTCTTCGCCCTCTCCCTCCTCTCCTTCTCCTTGGTTGATGGGGTCCCACCCCTATCAAGCCCCCTTAGTTCAACGGTCACATGATGGCTAAGAGCTTCCTTTTGCACTGGGTGCCCAACATGGCAGCCCAGTTAGAGTAAGGGGTTCCCCTAACTGGGTACCCTAGCTCCTGACAGACACTGCCCTCCCAAACCACTGGCTACGGGATCTGTATGAAGGCCAAGTTGCCCACCAGAAGATAAACTCTTTCTAAATCACGGCAGACAAGTAATGTTATAGTGGCTTGGGGTGGGAATTGATTAGCATATAATAACTTCACCTATTTTCCTATAATATGCATATAGGAATATATAATATCATACAAGTTATAGCTTTGGGGTGGAAATACAATAGAGTACTTTTATAATGAGTGTCAAGGTTAGGATTTAGATCAGTGGTTCTCAGCCTGTGGGTTGTGACCACTTTGTGGGCTAAATGACCCTTTTACAGGGGTCACATATCAGATATCCTGCATATGAGATATTTATGTTATGATTCATAACAGTAGCAAGATTAGAGTTATGAAGTAACAATGAAAATAATTTTATGGTTGATGGTCAGCACAACACGAGGAAATGTATTCACAGCATTAGGAAGGTTGAGGGCCACCGCTTTAGATTCTCCTTGTTTTCCAAGCTACTTCTTCCTTTCAAGTCGTGATACACATCTTTCATTAGATTCCCATGTCCTAATCATAGTTTACCACCTTGCTAGGCTAGCCCCAAGGTTATGTATACAGCCCCTTATGACATAAACAGGTGGCTAGCTAACTTGTTCATGGTTGGGTAACTTCTGGGGCAGGATTGGTTCCACTTTGGGTCTGACTACATGTAGCTATGGTGAAAATAGTAAAGACAAACGTATCTGAGAGCCAGAGCTCTGGAACTATGCTTTTTCAGTATACACTTACTAGTGTGTTGCATAGTTGGTATTAAGTTATAGGTTGTTAATTATTTTAGTGCTCCATGTTAGAGAAATAACACATTGTTTTTATCTACATAACTGGATTTATTGCTAAAGGAGTTGTCCTTGCACTTGATTGTCTTTCTCATTTTAAGTTTCAGATGAATGCATTCTTTAAATACTTTTTAAATATATGCCTGAATACTAGGAAGAAATATTTAATGACATGTTATTAAGGATTATAAAAGTTTATTGATTCTATTATTTTATTTTTTATTTTATTGCATTTTATTTAAATTTTTGATTCTTTGTGAATTTCACATCATGTGCCCCAATCCCACTCATCTCCTTGTCTCCCCATATCCATCCTCCACCCTTGCAACCTCCTCCTTAAAGGAAAAAAAAGAAAACCTCAACATGGAAACTGCAGTGTGTTACAGGGTGGGGTGTCACATATTATGCCCTTTATCTGTTTGTTTTTGTTTTTCAAGACAGGGTTTCTCTCTGTAACTGTACTAGTTGTCCTGGAACTCACTATGTAGACCAGGCTGGCCTCGAACTCACAGAGATCCTTCTGCCTCTGCTTCCTGAGTGCTGGGATTTAAGATGTTTGCCACCACACCTGGCTATAGTATACCCCTTTGTCCACACATCTTTATTTGCAAATGTTCATTGCAATGACTCCTTGGACTGGTTAAAGGCCTCTCGCTTCTGCTACACTGTCAATACTGGATCCTCACTGGGACTCCTCTCAGATATCTGGTTGTTGCCCTGTGTCATGGAGATCCTCTGGCTTTGTTTCTGCAGGACTGGGCCCTTCATGCACTCCAGCAGTTCATAGATGGGTAGATGTTGGGATGGGCCAGCTCAAAGCCCTGGATGTAGGCCTGGATGGTATCTGAGTTGCTCAGCCTGCCAGCTCTCCTGTACCTGCGCCACCACAACCAGCTCACTGGCACCACCCAGCACCACCTAGGTGGGGGCCAAGGCGAGCTCTCCTGCTTGCTGTTGGCAGCAAGGGGTGGGGCTGCTTTCCTGTGCCTAAACCCCCAAGTCCAGCTCTACTGTGCTTCCCAGGTGTGGGCCACTCTCCGAAGTGCTGCAGCTGGTGAGGGGTGGGCTGGTTCACTTGCTCTCACACCCTGCCTAGGTGAGGGGAGGGTTTGAAAGAATTTTATTCAAGCATTGTTGAGTCAATTTCTGGCATATCATTTGACATTAAGCATATGTGAAATTAATTGCTTTTAGTATTACCCATTGAAATCTATGACAATTAGATGTGTCTGCATCTTGAACACCATTCGCCTTGTTCCCAGATGTTTTATTTACTTATTTACTTATATATTGATTCATTTTTTTGTTTAATGCATATGAGTGTTTTGCCTGCATGTATGTTTGTGCACCATATGTATGCCTGGAGCCCATGGAGATCAGATAGAGGTCTTAGCTTTCTGAAACAAATATGATCTAACTTTTATTAATGTATTTTAATACCGACAGATAACAGATTAAACTTATTTTTTTTTAAAACAGGACTATGAATTAATTTCCAAAGAACCAAAACCTTTTGTGTTCGAGGGGAAAGTTCGAGGTCCTATTGTTGTTCCCACAGCTGGAGAGGAAGCATCTGGGAATTCAGGTAGTGTAAAGAAAGGAGCCATAATGAAGGAGAAAGTGTCTCCTAAAGGACAGGAAGCCAAGGAGAATGTCAAGAGCAATGACAGGATGCTGCCACAGCAGCTGGGTGGTCAGAGCAGAACTTCCTCTTCATCCCACAGCTTCAACAGTGACATTGTGAAGGCCTTAGATCGGATCACATTGCAGAATATTCCTTCACAAGTAGCCTCGGGCTTGACTGTAGGAATGAGGAGGGACTATGGCCTCCCTCTCACTGTCCTCTCATGCACAAAGGGGTGTCCACATGTGATGAAGTGTGGGAGTACTCTTTTTGAAGGACGGGCAGTACAGCTTGGGAAGCTGTGTTGTACTGGAGTTGAAATTGAAGATGATGAAGATACTGAGTCCACCTCATCAGTAGAACAGGCTTCCTCTGTTGAAATCTCCGATGGAGCAACACTCCATGACTCAGACCTCTATATTGAGATTGTGAAAAATACGAAGTCTGTTCCAGAATATTCAGAGGTGGCTTATCCTGATTATTTTGGTCACATTCCACCTCCCTTCAAAGAGCCTATTTTAGAAAGGCCTTACGGTGTACAAAGGTGAGTTGCAGATTTCTTCCTCCTCTAAGGTAAGACCATTGCGAAATGTAAGGCATACTTACAGATTGTATTTGGGGTCTCTAGGAAAAAAATGACTATGAATTAAAGGTACACTTCTTCAGATGCTTTGTGTTGCTTTGAAATTGTCCATGTTGTGTCTGGAAAATGACCTGTGGTTGTTATACTTTGGATTTAAGTTTATTAGATGTATTGCAAGAAAAGGAAAAGAACACATAGCAAGTAGCAGATAATAGAGCATCAGATCAGGCACTTAGGACATCCAATAGAAATGGCAGAGAAGCCCCGTTGAAACAGTGAGCTGTAGGACCAGTTTAGAGTTTCAGGCAGTGTCCTTCTTCTGCTCACCTCAGGCATTTTATAGTCTGGGATAAGCAGTTGTGACTTGTTGGAAATATTTCTTTTATAGCTGATCTCCAGGGTGCAGTTTTTACTACCCTTGACCTGTTTTCTAAACTCCTTTCTCCTTGTCATGGGCCAGGACATTGGCCTACCCCAGGAAAAGGGATCTCTGGGGACACTTGAGATAAGCATGCTTGAGTCTGAGACTAGGGGCCCTACTTAACTTTTTCCTCTGTCAGTTCTCAATAAGTGCAAAGAGCACATGATAATTTGCTAATGTAATTATCTAGGCTTACTTTATTTTGTAAGCATATTGCTTATATAAATGACGAAGAATATGATACTGATACAATGTAGAAACTTGGTTTAGATTGCAACTAAAAATATGAAGGATTATATAATAATTCAATAAATGACTTAAGTGGTATTCAGTAATTTTAAAAATTCATACTTGGTTTAGGTGTGATTTTAAAATAGGCTATAAATGAAGCAATAAGTACGTATTATTTTATTTGAAAACTTAGCTGGAAATACAGAGAGTGAATTTGATATTTGTAAAGACACTAAATTAGGTGATATTTATTGCACCAAAAAATAAACATAGAATTTGTTGGTAGCACCAGCCAGTGCATACTCGACACATTAAAAAAAAAAACAAAAAACAAAAAACCTGTGCAAAATCTGCTTAGTGTGTCATGTCTGAACTCTTTTTGGTGACTTTTTTTTAATTGATTTTTTTTTTATTTTGTGAATTTCACATCATGCACCCTGTTCCCTCTCCTCTCCCACCTTCCCTCAGACCCATCCTCCACCCTTGCAACCTCCCCCCACATAAAAATAATCTCATTGTAGAAGCTGTAGTGTGTCTCAGTGAGTCCTACAATATTCTCTTTTGTCCACACTATTTTGCTTGCAAATGTTCATTATAATGACTCCTTGGTTTGGTATGAGACCTCTGGCTTCTTCTACTTTGTCAGTAGTGGAACCTCACTGGGATTCCTCTCAGATATGTTGTTATTGTCTTGTGTCATGGAGATCCTGTAGTTTTGGGTCTGTGGAACTGGCCTCTTCATGCACTCCAGCAGTTCATCCATGGGGTGGGCCAACTCAAAGCCCTAGTTCTGGGCCTGCAACCCCTACTTGTAGGGCCTCCTCTCCTCAGTGTGGCAGTAGGTAAGAGGTTGGTTCATCTCTCCTGCTTTCATGACCCCATCAGGGCCTATTTTTCTGTCTGCTACCCACAGTCTCCATATCCAGCTAGTGTGCTGCCCTGTCAAGGTGTAGGGCCTGCTCTCCCAAGTGCTACAGCATGTGAGAGGGGCAGGGACAGCTCTCCTGCTCTTGTGGACCAGATCTCCTGTCCCTTACCAGTGTTGAGGGCAAAAGGGAGGGGAGGTGATCTCTCCCTTAACAACACCGCCACAAAGCAGACAAAGCTAGGGCTGACTCAACCACAGTCACTCCCTCAGGGCTGGATCACCCACAGCCCCCTCAACCAGGGCCAGGCAGAGCTCCCCTAGTCTATGGTTTGCTTCCTGTCCCTGGAACCCATCTGGTTCCTGGCTGGTGCTGAACTGGTGGTCATACAGGCTAGCTTAATTTCTGGGCCCCATGGCACCGAAGTTGTGTTGGTATCTGGCTTGTTTTTCCCCAACCCCAAATGTTAGGCTACTATTCATTCAGATGTTCATAGGTCAGAACACTGAATGTAGACATAGCCTCTCTCCTCTCTGCCACCTACTGATGCACATGTGACACAGCAGTCACATCTGCAGTGCTTCTAGGGGCAGGTGGTGACTTTTAAAAAATGATGTCTCATCAGTTTTGGTGTACTTGTCACAAGTACAGCATAGAGGGAAGAGGAGGCCTTGCTTTTGACCTCTGAGCATCCTAGAGTGTGAGTGTCTTCAAGCCCCAGCTGTGCATCTCACCTGCAGCATCTGGTGCCACTCAGCGTTTCACCTAACAGCTTAGTGGTTTTCTCTCTACAGTGACAGAACTGTGACAGAAATCCTATGGCTTTCAAAGCCCAAGATATGCACTGCCCTTCCCTTTATAGGAAATGTTTGCTGACCCTGATAGCTAGGTAGTTTTAAGGCTTCACAGTTTCATTCATGTCAAAAGTTCCAAATGTAGGTAGCTAATGGCTTTGTCAAGTTCCAAGAAATGCATTAAGGACATTGACCTCAGTTTGCTCACACCAGTTGCCTTGTCTCTTTCAACCTGTTTTGGATGAATGATGGAGATTTTGTGAATGATTTGCCAATGTCATTCTAGTCTCAATCTAGTAGCATTACAGATGAGAGGTTGTCAGATCAGTGAGGCTTTATTGTTTTTTCCACTTTCAGAAAAAGGAAGCAACCCTTTCCTTTGAAATCTCTTACTAAGCTGGGCATGATGGTACACACCTGTGGTTCCAGCACCCAGGAGGCTGAGCCAGGCTAGCTTGGGCAGCATAGCGAGACCCCATGCTTAAAAACTTATCCTGCAGGCTGGGTGTGGTGGTGTACACATTTAATCCCAGCACTTGAGAGGCAGAGGCAGGTGGATCTCTTTTGAGTTCGAAGACAAGCCTGGTCTACAGAGCAAGTTACAGGAACAGCCAGAGCTACACAAAGAAATCCTGTCTTGGAAAAAAAAATCAAAACAAAACAAAAAGATTCATATGTATATGTACTCAATGTAGATGATAAAGTAACAGTAAAATTATATATGGGGGAATGTCTTATTGCTGTGACAAAACACCGTGCCCCAAAAGCAAGTTAGGGAGGAAAGGGTGTATTTAGTTTACACCTCTTGTGGATGCTGAGTGGGTGTGTGGCCTGCTTATAATTCTAGAACTCAGAAGGAAGAGACAGGAGATCCCTAGTGCAAGCTGCCTAGCTGGACTAGCAATTTTGCTAAGCTTTGGGTTCATTGAGAGACTAAGGTGGGAGGGCATCAGGGAAGATTCCCAGCGTCAGCCTGGGGAATCTCCATATAGTCAGATGTGCATGGGCACTTGCATACATGTGCAAATGTATGCATGAACACACATGTGCCTTCATCACCCTTCCAGCCACATAACATCCCCCCAACCCCCCCCAAATAGAATCACCTAGGAGATATGGGAGTTGGGAGAGATGATCTAGATTAGTTAGCTTTCGGGCTTGTCTGTGAGGGACATTTCCGTTGGACATAGCCTCTGGGAATGTCTGTGAAAGGTGAGATGAGGTTAACTGAGGTGAGAAGACTCACCTTAGCTCCTGGCAGCACTGTTCCACAGCCTGGGGCCTCGGCTGAATAAAAGGAGAAGGCAGGCTGAGCACCAGCACCCATCTCCTGCTTCATTTTCCTGCCACATGTTTTTCCTGTCATGATGGAGCTGTGAGCCACAATAAGCCCTTTCCTCCACACTGCTTCATTCCAGCAACAGAAAGAGTTACTAAGACACTGCCTCTTTTCCTTAGAAACTATTTTGTATGTACTGAGTTATTCTATATAATAAACTGAAAAGTAAATTTATGTAACTATTGAGTAGATGAAGGAAATATTACCTAACAGTTTTCTTATGTTTTAGTCTATCTTTTTATGTATAAACTGTCATACCTTTTGCTGTTTTCTCTTTAATGCCCAGGTCTTCATTTAGGACAAGTTCTTGTCATGTGTGTAAGTTTAGGTTGTATTGTCATTACAGCTTTCTGTCACTGACAGATGTCTGTGATTAACAGCCAATATAGAGAAAAGGCTTATTCTGGTGTGTTTTCACAGGTCTGAGTTGGTGGTTGATTGTGTGTGGGACCTTTGATAAAGAAGAATAAAGCCATTTACTTGATGGTGGCTGTGAAGGAGTGCTAGTAGGGGCAGAGAGGAAGGGTGGAGTGTCCTCGTTAGGTGTTTCCCCCAGTGCCCCCGCTTCCTTCTTCTAGTCCTACCTGTAGTTCTCTAGCCTCTGAATGGCAGCACACATGGCAACAAAGCCTTCAACCATGGTCTTTGGGAGGCACTGCAAGACTAATGATGTTGTTCATATTCTTTAAGTACAGAAAAGCATCTCTGTATAGTTGGTAGTTTCAAGTTTTCTCAGTTAAGGAGTCTTGAAGTTCGGGGTTCAGTATATTTTTGAAAGTTTATTGTAACTAGTTGACAAACTTCTTCACACTGCTTTTCATAGATCTGCAACCGTATTTTTAATCTCTGCTGTTTGTCTTTAGCTAAAGTGAGCAAAGTTAGAAGTTAAATCAATTGGTGTACTGCATTTCTTCCTTAAGAACTTGTTATAGGGACTGGAGTGAGAGATGGGTCAGTGGTTAGAGCACATGCTACTCTTGCAAAGGCCCCAACTTAGTTCCCAGCACCCACATCTGGTGACTCACAACTACCCGTGACCTTCGTTCCAGGGGGTTTGACATCTTTTCTATGCACAGTGCTCACTTACACATGCACACACACAGAGTTTAAAGATAAAAATCTTAAAAGAGACTTGAGAGATGGCTTTCCATTAATACTGTCAGAACTTGGTGGCCAGTTGGCTGGATTCAGCATCTGCCCTACTGTGTGAATTTTTGGTCCTAGCTGTGCCTTGGTTCCTCCTGGGATTTCCTTCCTTTTCACCTTTCTTCCTCCCACCCCCAGGAATGGGATTCTGTAGAACACGCAAACATACTGCCAGTTTGATTCTTGTGCTAAATTCCTAAATAGATAAGACTTAAATCTTTCTGGATGTCTTCACTTTCAGGTTCCATCCTACCTCCCTCCAATAATGCTGCTGTTATGCACATAGAATTATTTGCCTAAGGGTTAGTCCATGTGCTCTCTGTATGGAAAGGCCTAATAGACATTGTAGCCTGGGCGGCCTCCTTCCCACTCTCTGCTTTTTACTGTGGCTGTCTTTTGTGTGGTGGTTAGCTTTGAAAGCTCAAGCTCAAGTTTTTGTATGTACTGATTGTTTTTTGGGTTTTTGAGACAGGGTTTCTCTGTGTATCCTTGGATGTACTGAACTCACTTTGTAGACAGGCTGGCCTTGAACTCACAGAGATCCACCTGCCTCTGCCTCCCCAGTGCTGGGATTAAAGGCGTGGACCACCACTCCCAGCGTGGACTGATTTTTATTTTGGTTATTTTGTGTTTTTTTAAAATACAAGTAAGGGAATGATTATGTTTATTTTACACAATTATTAATTTATACCTTTTCATTCCAGACTTACTTTGGAGAAAGTTGTGCATTGATATCAGTGGCAGACAGTAGTGAATTTTATCAAGTTTGTCTTTTATGATTTCAGGACAAAAATTGCCCAAGATATTGAGAGGCTGATACACCAGAATGATGTCATAGACCGGGTGGTGTATGACTTAGATAACCCTAAGTGAGTCTGATTTCTAAAACTTTTTTATTCATAAGTTTTTGTTCTTATAATAAAATATTGGTATTATTTCTGTAAGATAAAATGATTCTTTTTATAGTATCTTCTCATACTTTATTGTTGCTGTTTTCACCCTTTAATAGGTAGGTACATGATGATCATGGTGACTCTTGCTTATTTTAAAGATAGTGTAAGCCTTTGGTTTTAGGAGAAACTTAAAGGTTATGAGCTAGTATTATAGTTTTGGAGAAATGAAACTCCCTCCACTTAAAAGAATGGGATTTTCCACAAGAAGTGCTGTCCCTTTATTGCTATAGCACTGGACTAGTCACTGGAGTCCCCAGCCTGGCCTTGTGGGTGGTATGCTAGCCATTTGCTACTTTTTTGAATATCACTGATAATAAGTTAGGATTTAGCTGTAGTAAACAAAAATTACAGCTCCTCAAATAAGAATTCAGTCAGCTTTCTATGGGTATCTTTTCCCCTTCCTATGTTAATACTTTGAGGAAATTGGACATTTTACCTATCATGAGTAGAGGAAACAAACCTTAAAAAGTGTTTGTTGGTAGATGTATGAGTAGAAAGCTCTGTCAAAGATGGTGACTGAGGTTAAAGTAATTTTTGTTGTTTATGGCAGGGTCTCCCACTGTAGCTCAGGCTAACATGGAACTCACTGTGTAGCCCAGGCTGGCCTTCAACTTACAGAAGTCCTCCATGTGTCAACGTTCCTGACTCTGAAATATTCCTAACAAGGGAAGAAAAGATAACTTATTAAATACACATGTAGTTATTTCATTGTTCATGCTTCTTTGTTAGATGTGGAAAAACAAACCCCAGAACCTCAAGGGTGGGCATACCCAGCTTGTTTCTAACTGGCGTGACTGTGGACAAAATCACTGAGCTTCTTGGAGTTTCACTAGTTCTTGTTTTGGAACAGACTCCTCAGAAGAGCAGGGTTTTCATGTGTGAGGGCCTGGCACGTGGGCACTCAGCAATGTGCTAGGTGAAGCTCCTAAACCTTCCATGTTAGCTTATAGCAAAAACTGCATGGTTTGTTAGAATTATGACTACTTACCAGGCAGTTTAAAAAAATAAATCTCTTTTTTAATATATGATAATCAATATTTTAGAAATTACATTTATTCAGCAAGGCAAAGTCCTTATTATCAGTATAAATGTGGGAACAAATCTTTTGCAAGTATAATTTAAGTGTAAGTCAAATTTTTTCTTTGTTGTGTTTGCTATATTCTTTGTTTTAAAAGAAAGAAAGGAAGCAGTGCATGTTTTTGATCTGTCCTTTAGTTTTACTCTTTGCTTATCTGTTTAAGTGTGATATGTTTTAATATATTTATTTTAAAATATTTATTTAGCTATGCCAGTCCAGAAGAAGGAGATGTTTTGAAGTTTAACTCAAAATTTGAATCTGGGAATCTGCGCAAAGTAATTCAAATTAGAAAGTAAGCCATTTAAATGTTCTCATTTTGGGTGCTCACAGACACTTGGGACGTGCCCTCAGGTGTCTTTGTCTTGTGTTTTAGGAGCGAGTATGATCTCATTCTGAACTCGGACATAAACAGTAATCATTATCACCAGTGGTTCTACTTCGAGGTCAGTGGGATGCGGCCAGGTATTGCGTACAGGTTCAACATCATCAACTGTGAGAAGTCCAACAGTCAGTTCAATTACGGTAAGCCACTTTGTGTTCCCTGTGCGAGGGCATGCAGGACTGGAATTTAACACAGAAGTACACTTTAGACACATTCAGTGTCTCTGGTTTTCATTGGTTTTCAGACCTCAGCCATTTATCCTATACAGTTTGAAATGACTTAAACTCCGGTTGGATGGTAAAAAGAACGGCCGTGATACAGGCCTCCTTTTTAGCCGTTGTAGCTGCTGTTGGTCTCATCCAAATGAAGCACAGATACTACCTGTGCAGCAGTAGCTCCAACACGTCATAGGAGTTCTTCTCTTTACTAAGCCTGCTAATATGCTATATAGGCTTGATTTGTTATATTGACCTCACCTTTTTACATTTATAGAATGAACCATAGAATTGCTAATGCTTTGTTAAGAATTTTTGAATTTTAAGTTGGTCATGGTGCTGCATGTCTGTGATTGCCTGTAATCCCAGTCCTACCTGAGAAATCAAATGTGTGGCAGGGTCAAATGGTGGGCATTTGCATTTTAGGCTGGTGCTGTGGGTCAGTGATGGCTAATCCTTAAAACTCTGGATTCTGTCCTCAGCTCCACAGAAGAGAAAAAAGAAAGAAAAAAGATTAAAAAAAATATTGGAGTGCTCTGTCTGCATGCACACCTGCATGCTAGAAGAGGGCATCCAATCCCTGTATAGATGGCCACAAGCCATCATGTGGTTGCTGGGAATTGAACTGAGGATCCCTGGAAGAGCTGCCAGTGTTTTAACTGCTGAGGTATCTCACCAGCTCCACAAAAACAATATTTTTATGTTTGTGCATAGGAGGCTGGACTTTCCCCCTGCCCAACTCTCACACCATATCCACTTTTGCTATCATGATAATATGGACTTGGTACAACATAGGGTGTCTTCCTTCCATCTTGTAAAAGTTCTTGTGCAGAACTGGTGTGAATTCTCTCCAAATGTGTGATGGGTTTTCTACTGAAACCGTCTGTAGTAGCGTAGATCCTCTTTTGTTGGCGCCTTGTAAACTGGGATGACTTCCTTATCCTTCCGAGGGCTGTTCTGCTGCTTTGTTCCCGGGGCCGAGTTGCAGCGACCTCTGTTTGACAGTTGGTCCATTTGTTCTCACATGCCAGTGGCTACTGGTCCTGCGGTGCTGTTTCTGTGTTTGCAGGGTCTGTGCTGCTGATAGCCTCGGTTTCGTTGCTTACTCACCCACACCAAGCTCAGGTTTTGCTTACCTTGGATCTGCTGAGTTCCTACTCTGTGACAGATCTGTTTCTGTTCTTAGTCATTTTCTGTCCCTTAGAGAATACATTCTTACCCCACAGATTATTGACAGTGTTGATGAATCAGCATTTTGTTTATTGGCGGCTTGCCCTGCTGATAGTCTCTGAGATAATCTTTTTATCTTTTTTTTTTTTTTTTTTAAGTAAAACTCCTAGTGTCATTTAAAGCTGCTGTGTTCAGAACCATAAGCATAAAACTAAGGGTTATTTTCTGGCCATCTGGTCTGTACTCATGGACTATGTCTGTGGCAGATAATTACATGGATTTCGCATTTACATTTAAAAACCAAAACTTCAAATTCAAATCTAGTAATAGCAAGTTTATTTATATAGCATATATTTTTTTAACATACAAAACACCCCTTTATTACAGATTGAGGACGAATATGTTACACATTTATAGCGGTCCAAGTCATTCATTACAAAGATTGAAAAGCTTTCAGCAATGGGCACGAGAGACTGTATCATGTGCTTCAAGTCATTTTCCCTGAGCTGTTAAAACCTGTGTATGACGATGCCCTTAAAGGAGCCTGTTCTGAAGATGAAAGCTTTTCAGGATTGAAGACGTTGTTGAAAGTTGTTATTTGTGTGCAAGTAGGAAATAGTATACTCTAGAATTCTCACGTGTATGAGATAAAAGCTTTGCCATTTATTTAATGAAATAATAGGAAGATTGGATAATGTAATATATCTGGCATGGCTATAAACACTTTTAAAGAGATTTGACATCTTTTATCTAATTTTCAAATAATCTCTTAAAAATAAATGTGTATCTTTTGACTAAAGTGTCAGTAGTTACATCGGTTTGCGTGATTGGCAATAGGAATATTTTTTTAAAGGCTTTATTTGACTTTATGCATGCACCTGCTTGTCTGAATGTGCACCATGTGCATGTGGGGCCCAAGGAGGCCAGAAGCAGTGGACTGACAGCAGCTGTGAGCCTCCGTGTGGGTGCTGGGAATCGAACTCTGATCATCCAGAAGAGCAGTAAGTGCCCTCAACCACTGAACCATAGGATATTCTTGATGTAGTCTATCTCATAGTGTTTATTCTTGGTGATTTTAGTGTGTAAAACAATCATTGAGTGTGACCTTTGTGTCTGTCCAGGTACTAAGCAGGTCAGGCCCTGCTTAGCTTCTGAGATCAGTTGGGACTGGGTAGGGTCACAATGGTATGGTCATCCACAGATAGTGACCTCTCTCAGAGACATTTGCTGACTGTCAGCCTTGTTATATCTTTAAAATTGTATCTTAATTAAAACTCATTTGAATTGTTATCAAGATTAGTAAAAATACCTATTATGTTCCTTACTTAACTGAATTCAGTGTTTTTAGAATAGAAAAGAACAGTTAAGTAAACTGATTTTATTTGTGTCTTGGATGTCCTTCAAGAGTAAAGTACAAAGATAGGTTTATCTGTGTACACTAATGTAGTTTCTGAACAGTGCGTAAGGCAGTATTTTACTAACCTTTATTTGTTCTCTTAAAAATAATTTTTAATTAAAAATAGCTTTTAACATTGTAAACTTTGCTGAGCAGTTAAAATTTTAAATTAAAATTGTTCATCTTAAGCAATGCTTCTCTGCTTTAAAAATCTCTGCCTCAATGTGAGAGAAAAAATAATTTCTTCCTTTAGTGTCATTCAGAATTTTAAAATGAACAGCTTCTGTCACTAAACTGACTCAGGCCACAGGCATCTGATGGCTGCTGTATCTGTACGTCTCCTCTTCTGGCTCTCCTCTGGATGTTCTTGTGCGACTCTCACAGGCCCAGACGAGCTCAGAAGGAAATGTAGCCGATGCTGCTGTGCGGGCAGACAGTCCCCTTAGGAGCCTTCTGTGGTGCTGACGCACAGATGCAAAACTGTGCCTGACTTTATGCACTGTTCTGTTATCTGTATTTCAATTAAAAATTACATTGCTGACATTTTTCTGGTCCTTAAATATTCCTCTGAAATATTTTTAATAAGATTTACCCAAGCCTTTGTTATCACATGTTATTGGACATAGTTTCTCAGTATTTTAGTTATTTGGACATTTTAATCACTTTTTATGTGTTCATTTGATTTAAAACACCTTATTTCTCATAAGCCAAGGCCTTACCTCTACAATAGCATTTGTTTGGAGAATGTTCAGTATAATACTATAGTTTACTGTTCTACTATATTTTCAAAAAACAAGTTAAAATCTTAGGTTTGTTTCTCTGAATAGTTTATTACTTTTTGGAGGGAATTTCAGCATAGCCCTAGGTAGTCTTGAACTCACCGTGTTTAGTGACCTTGAGCTCCTGGTCTGCCTGCCTCTATCTGTCCAGGGTGGGATTAAAGGAAGGTGTGTGCCAGTACCAGTCCTAGATGCTTATAAAAAGTATTACTCACAATTTTATCAGGTACCAGAAATTTCTATCTTATTATAAAATAATTTTGGGAGATTTTATTTTTAAAATATGGTCTTGCATAAAGTAATACAGTGTTTGCAGTAAAGTAAAAATAAAACACGCTGGGCAGTGTCTCCTTCCTGAGTGGCTGTTCAGTTTTGGACCGTGCTGACACTTGGTCTTTTCCTGTGACAGGGACATTTGGATTTTCCCTGGTGGCAGAACATTGTGAGCGGTGGCCGTGCTGCTGTGCTTGCTTCATGCTTGCACCTTTCTGCTGTGCTGTGGCCAAAGTGTTTGTTGTCACATGGGACATAGCGTCTTCTCTGTGCGCGTCCTTCAGAGGGTCTTCACCTGTGACCTTTACCTCCCTGCAAAGTAGCTTATGATAAAGCATTTAAAACTTCCTCTTCACTACAACCTAATTATGCTTACCCTACCCTAGATTTTAATATTTCTAATGTTTTTAATCTTGCTATCTTTATTTGACTAAAAACTAGGAAAAGATTTACTATATTTTCTGTTGGCTTAATTATTTTGGTTAAAACTTTTGCTATTTTCAAAGTTTAATTAACTTTGCTTACAGACATGTAGAATTTATTATTTGTAACGTTTTTAAGATTTGAAGTATTATTGAAGTACATCTAGTCTGTTTTGTTTTCATAGGTAATTAGAAGTAACATCTGTTAATACTCGCTGACTTAGTGCAGAGGGTAGAAGAACCAGCCTGTGTGTGTGCGCGCGTGCGTGTGTGTGTGTGTGTGTGTGTGTGCGCGTGTGTGTGTGTGCACGTGTGCGTGTGTGTGTGTGCGCGTGCGTGTGCGTGTGTGTGTTTGCTTGCTTGTGTGCTTATTTGTTTATATGTTCTGTTTCATTTGAGTTTCAGTTTTATTTCTGGTAAAGTTCTCATTTTAAAACCTACCATTTCCAATTGAGTGTAATTTGGCAGGTAGATGATTATAACTCCCCATTCCTTTTGCATGTGTCTTTCAACAATGTTCCATTTTAGTCTTCCACTGTATTTGCCTCCAGTTTTGTACCTAAATAGTTTTAAATTTTAATTAGCTTAGTGCCTGGTTGCCTGCTGGTTTTATAAATGGAGGAAGGAGTTTGTTCTTCGATTTTTTGTCTTTAATATAGATGATTAAAGCTGAATTACAGCATCTACTGTTTGCTGCTTTCTTCCCCTCCACCCCTTCTCTTCACTGCCCTCCATTTCCTTCTCCCCTCCTTCCACTTCCTCCTTCTCTTATCCTCTCCCCTCACTGTATTATTGCTCCTTTTGTTGTCTAAGGACTTCCAAATGCAGTGGAGTGTGCCTGTGGGATTGAAAGTACCCTCTACCACTACCTGACCTGAACTTTCCTGTCTTCGTCTGCCTTTACTGCAGGCGCTTTCTGTATTCCAGCAACAATTTGTCTGTCATGAATGTTCTTTTCCTTTCCATATGTTTGTAAATATTATCTACAAAGTTAGTATAAATTGTAGAGCAAGCTGTTTAGGTAGGTAGACTTTAAAAAATAAAAACAGTATTGGATTTGATAGGTTAATGCTGCACAAAACTAAAGCTGGCTCATCTTTACCTCAATAGAGGATGAGAAAAGTGAGTTTTTTAGTAAACTTGAATTCAGCATTGTAAGCACTTAGAACAGGCTGCACAGTTAATATAAGGAGCATCAGGTACATTTGAAGACTCAAGAAATCATTTGTAGTAGAAAGCTAGAGGTACTTACTTGGCTTACACAGATGGAAGATGACATACTACTATTAGAATAGTTTGTCTTCTGTTTTACTTTGTGGGGAGGCTTGGGCATTTTGTCTAGGGGGTGCTGAGTGATGGACACATGGAAATGGATTCTGTAGGTAGAAATCTTCTTTGGTAGGGCTCACCAAGATGGGAAGTTTAAGCATTGCTTTAATTTCTTTAGTTGCCCCCCCACAACCCTTTGAGACTTTTTTTTCCCTAGCTGATTCTATTAAGTAGTTTTCTCACAGATGATCCTAAAACAATGTTATATTTCTGAGAATTATGCCCTCTGGATTGCTAAATTTGAGAATTTGTGTCACTGTCCCCACACCCTCTTTATCTGTTACTTGCAATGGATTTTCTTTTTTTAAAATTTATTTTTTATTTCTTTCAGTTACATCTCCATTGCAATCCCCTCCCTACTCTCCCCACCAGTCCCACCCTCCCACCCTCTTCCCCCTCACCCCTCCCTCCCACCCTCTTCCCCCTCACCCCTCCATCCCCTTCCTTTTTTTTTTAAGTTTAAGGTATATCTTTTTCCCCAACAGTTCCCCCTTTCAGTCCAACAAATGGTTCTTTCTCTTATAACAATAAATACAATACAAAACAACAGAAATAAATAGGCCACAATTATGAGTGTTATATGGCTTTGCATACATTCCCAATGTCCAGTCCATATGTATTTGGCACCTGACTTT
>CAJQZJ010032727.1:4397983-4440180 GCA_907164525.1 Lophiomys imhausi
ATTCACTAAATCTAACTTATATTAACCTATCAGCCCCTTCAATGTAGGGTCCAGTGAAGAGCAGGAGGAAGGAAGCTGGGGAAGCACTCTAGAAAGTGGTTGCCCCCCCCCAGCCCGAGGTTCAAGGTCAGGAACTGGTGGAGAGAGTCTTAAATACTATTAGAGGTGTGAGAGGAAAACACGCTGTTTTCACCCATTAGAAAGGTGGAATAGACACAAAAACTGTAAACTAAAAATGTTGGGCTTCAAGTGTGAGACAAACATGCATCATACAGGTTGTAGTTTTTGGCAGACATGAAGGAACCATTTGAACCGGACCCTGGAAGCCTCTTGGGGAGCACATGCCTTGGCTCTCCACTGGCCACACCTACATACTCTTAGCCGAGAAGCATGGCTGGCAGCTTTTCAGCTTCACAGTGGGAAGAAGCTTACATCTTCTCACCGCGGAACTTAGTGATGTAAGAAATACTCTGCAGATTTTATTGTGATCTAAAGTATTGGTAGAAATTAGCAAAGAAATGATTAGGATAAAAAAATCATCTTTTGAAATTATATAATATTTATTTTTAAATATCTTTTTTTTAAAGAAGAAATTTATATTTAGATAAGCAATTGTTGCTTATCTCTTAGCAACTTGATTTCTGATTAGCTTAGAAAATAACTGTGATAGACTGTCATAGTACCTAACAAAATGACAAGCTTGCATGACTATTAGTTTGCATTTCTTAATTATCCTAAACAGTTTATGACGGTTGGTAGCAAAAGGCCGAAACTTGACATTGCATTTTTTTTTTAAATACTTTATTTTTTTTTTCTTCAAGTTACATCTCAGTAACAAACCCCTCCCTATTCCCCCTTCCTAACCCGCCCTTCCACCCTCTTCCCTCCAGAGGTTTCCCCTTTCAGTCCAACAGCTGGTTACTTCTCTTATAACAGTAAGTATTATACAAAACAATAGATATAAATATGCCACATTTATGAGAGTAAATTGGCCCAGTATACCTTCCCAATGTTCAGTTTATACCTATTTGGCCCCTGACTTTAATGTCAGGGGCCACATTGCATTTTTAAGCATTACTAGGTACAATACCTTTAAGAAGCGTTACCCTTAATTTTGTATCAGTATACAAAGATCAATACCAATGTGGCCAAATATAATCTTAATTTTGTATCAATATACAAAGATCAATACCTATGTAGCCCAATACAATCTTAATTTTGCATCAATATACAAGAGTCAATACCATTGTGGCCAAATATAATCTTAATTTTGTATCAATATACAAAGATCAATACCGATGTAGCCCAATACAATCTTAATTTTGCATTAATATACAAAGCTCAATATCAATTTAGCCAAATATAATATTAATTTTGTATCAATATACAAAGGTATAAGGACATATTCAACAATCTGCCATTTTTTCTTGATCTTTCCTATACTATGTCTATGTCTCATTTTTTCTCACGTCTGTTCACTCCTACATAGGAAAGAAAGAAGGATACAGAAAAGAAAAAGAGAGAAGTCCCTGGGTCTTACCTCCAAAACCCATTTAACAAGACCATTTAACAGCTTGTAGTCTCTTCCCCTAAATAATAAGATTTTCTATTATCCATCAAATGACCAAAGGGGGGGGAACACCCTCCCCACCTTCTGGGGATGGGACGTCGCTCTCTTAAAATGACTTCCTGCTGATTTGGGATGTAGTAAACCTGTTTGGGGCCCAAATAAGAATGGAAAAATGGTTAAAAATGTTAATGAATCATTTGATGTTCAGTCCTTTTGTGCGCAGCTATTTAAATGTCCTAAGAAGTTTGTAGATAGAAGCTGAACTTCAGGGCTTTACTGGAGTTCTGGCTGGAGCAGTCTGTGGAGCTGAACAATCTTAGCGATTTTGAGTTGTTATCAGAGATAGATAGGGCGTCTTCAAAAACCTCAAGAGATCTGCAGAATATGGCATTCAAAGATGTTTTCTTAACTTAAGATTTTTTGACATCGAGACATGTCAGCTCCTGACAGCACCCCCTATTCTACTCCAAGTAGAAGATGAGCATCGAAGAATCTCCAGTGGGAGATGGTTGAATTAGTGGCAAGCCTATCTCTTGGCAAGAAAAACCCCTTGCTTCAACTGTAGACAGAATGCTGTCCAAGAAGGACAAAACTTGGAAGCAGATAAGTCGACAGCCTAGTTCTGCCAAGACAGAGTAGGCAAGTCCTTCATAATTCCTGCTCCACAATCAATGTTGTCAGAGAAACGGGGCCAAACGGCTGAAGATTGATACTTTAATGCATGGAGAGAAAATGGGAACTGTCCAGGCAGCCACTGGTATGTCATTTCTTAGTTTTGGAAGCTGCAGACCCTGCACTTCCTATATAATCAGATGTATTTATCCCTCTCAGGTCTCTGAGGTGGTTGAAGAATAGATAGCTAGAGTCTCATAATTAAATTTTGAGTTGTTTAGGAATCAAGAGAGTGTTCTGGATCTAAGAAGATGTTTTTAAAATTGTGATGCAAGTTAGTATGAAAACTGAGTTAGATATAGAACCTTAAATTCATGGAGATGGTTAGATAGTAGAATGTTAAAGTCAGGTTCCAAATACATATGGATTGGACATTGGGAATGTATGCAAAGCCATATAACTCTCATAATTGTGGCCTATTTATTTCTGTTGTTTTGTATTGTATTTATTGTTATAAGAGAAAGAACAATTTGTTGGACTGAAAGGGGGAGCTGTTGGGGGGAAAAAGATATACCTTAAACTTAAAAAAAAAAGGGAAGAGCATGGGGGGGTTGAGGGGGAAGAGGGTGGGAGGGTGGGACTGGAGGGGGGAGTAGGGAGGGGATTGTGATTGAGATGTAACTCGAAGAAATAAAAAATAAATTATAATAAAAAAGAAGAAATTTAAAACTGATGTTACAACTTATTTAGAACTCTCTGCCCAGCATGGTAGTTATTAAATGAAGTGGTTGTATTCTTTTAAATAAGAAAAAACTGAAAGTAAGTATCCAATGTAAGAAATTAGAGAAAGATATAAACCAAAGGGAAAGAACAGAATTAATGAAAACAAATGTTGGAAATATTTAGACCAAAATAAAGCAAAACTCACAGACCCCCCCCCAGTAGAAATTTAAACAGGCTATAAATTATTGAAAAGTTGAAAGCTGAGCATGGTGATATTTTCCTGCAGTCTCATCTTAGCAGCTGTGCAGTGGAAAGAAGATGACCAGGAGTTAAGGTCAGCTTGAGCTACAGGAGACTGGAGAGATGGCTCAGCAGTTAAGAGTACCAGTTGTTCTTCCAGAGGATCTGGGTTCAATTCCCAGCACGCACGTGACAGCTCACAACTGTCTGTAACTCCAGTTCCAGGGGATCTGACACCCTCACACAGTCACATAAAACACCAATGCACATAAAAAAAATTTAAAGAAACCAATCTAAACAAATGAACAAAACAAAACAAAAAAAGGACAGGGGGAAAATACATTTTTAACCCTGTAAAACTAAATTATACTTTTGTTATTTATTCTAGCATATGATGAAAATAATCAAATGGTTTTGAGTTTACTTTTCTGAACCTACTGTGATCTCTGTACTTAAGCTTTAGAAGGACCAACTCCCAGGGTGGACAGATAGATGCTCAGGGGTGGGAGTGCCCCCCTGCTCTTCAGAAGACTGCAGGTCAGTTGTCTCCACCCATGTCAGGTGGCTCCCAGTTGACTGTGAGTCCAGCTCTAGGGACTCCTACACATCTGTCCCCTACAGTTACTGGCACTTAAATGCACATAAACATAATTAAAAAAAATAAATGTAAGAAAAGAAGCAACTCAAGGATCTAGGTGCAGAATTCTAAATAATAGCCTATTTAACAAGTTAGTATAAAAGAACAGCCATTCTTTAGAATAAGGTAGCTCACATTTGGAAGAAAGCCTCCACCTTAGTTTGCCCATCAGTCAGCAGTATAAAGGGGCCACTGTCTTCTGTTGATGGCTGAAACGCCTTGAATAAAATGACTCTAACTTTTAAATGTAGTCATAGTTCTGGTGAAATTATTCAAGTTATAGAATTAATAGCACTTACCATCTAGGGTGGGTGGTTGAGAAGATATAGTGACTATTTTTATCTAAGAACAGCAGTGTCTGGCACATACAGATTATTCGCTATCTTGTATTATACATGATAGAATTGATTTGAGAAATTTGGGCAATATTGCATTAAGTAGTATGTACCATTTTGATTAAAGCTGAGAAAACAGTTGTTTGTTGTTATCAGTATATTCACCATCAGAGTTTGAGGTTGTGATCTCCTGAAGTGCAATGAAAATAACAATGACTTCCATAGGAGGGCCTGTGTCACTAAGGAGCACACAGCAGGGCAGTTCACCTTAAAGATCCAGGAGGCAGCATAGGTGCTGTCGGTGGTGTACGTGTGTTAGGCAACACACATTTAAGGTGAGCATCAAACATCATTGAAAGAGCAAGTAAGAAAGCGAAAGAAAACCTTATAAAATGCAAGTATATTTAATGAAATACTCCTACACCCAGAGCATGATTATGTACTGCATGCAGATTTTAAATTCAAGCCCAATCTCACTAAAAGCTGTTAGTATTTCCAAGATTAACATACAAATTTACCAATTCCAGTTAAGTCTGTTGTATCAGGTTACAGAATGAAATAAGATGATTTTGTGGTTTTCATTGGGGGGTAAGGGGCAGGCAAGATCTCACGATGTGGACTTTCCCAACCTGGGACACAGACACCCATGTGTCTGTCTCTCTGGTGCTGGATTAAAGGTGCGTACCATTGTGCCTGGGCATTAATGCAGCTGCAAAGCTCATTAATGAACGAAGTGCACATTTCTAAGAATATCTAGGAAAGTACGCTGTATATTTAACCCCGTTTTCGTTATCAGTTTCCACCTATTTTAGTTAAGAATTTCTATTGCTGGGAAGAATCACCATTACTAAAAAAAAGCAAGTTAGGGAGGAAAGGGATTATTTGGCTTACACTTCCACATCACTGTCCATTGTTGAAGGGAGTCAGGACAGGAACTCAAGCAGGGCAGGCACCTGGAGCAGGGGCTGACGCAGAGGCCATGGAGGGAGGGGTGCTGCTCACTGACTTGTTCCCTATGGTTTCCTCAGCCTGTTTTCCTTTAGAACCAGGGATTGGCCCCATCTACAATGGTCTAGATCCTCCCCCATCAGTCTCTAATTAAGAAAATGTTTTATAGCTGAATCTTAAAGAGGCATTTTCGCAGTTGAGGTTCCCTCCTTTCTTTTTTTTTTTAAATAATTTATTTTTTATTTCTTCAAGTTACATCTCAATCACAATCCCCTCCCTACTCCCCCCTCCAGTCCCACCCTTCCACCCTCCTCCCCCTCACCCCCCCCATGCTCTTCCCTTCCTTTTTTTTTTTTTTAGTTTAAGGTATTTCTTTTTTCCCTCCAACAGCTCTCCCTTTCAGTTCAAAAAATGGTTCTTTTTCTTATAACTATAAATACAATACAAAACAACAGAAATAAATAGGCCACAATTATAAGAGTTATATGGCTTAGCATACATTCCCAATGTCCAGTCCATATGTATTTGGCACCTGACTTTAACATTCTACTATCTAACCATCTCCATGAGTTTAAAGTTCTATATCTAACTCAGCTTTCATACTAACTTGCCTCATAATTTTAAAAATATCTTCTTAGATCCAGAACACCCTCTTGATTCCTAACCAACTCAAAATTTAATTATGAGACTCTAGCTATCTATTCTTCAACCACCTCAGAGACCTGAGAGGGATAAATATATCTGATTATATAGGAAGTGCAGGGCCTGCAGCTTCCAAAACTAAAAAAATGACATACCAGTGGCTGCCTGGACAGTTCCCATTTTCTCTCCATACATTACAGCATCAATCTTCAGCCATTTGGCCCCATTTCTCTGACAGACTTTGGTTGTAGAGCAGGAATTATGAAGGACTTACCTACCCTGTCTTGGCAGAGCTAGACTGTCGACTTATCTGCTTCCAAGTTTTGTCCTTTTTGGACAGAAGTCTGTCTACAGTTGAAGCAAGGGGTTTTTCTTGCCAAGAGAACGGCTTACCACCAATTCAATCATCTCCCACTGGAGATTCTTCGATGCTCATCTTCTACTTGGAGTAGAATAGGGGGTGCTGTCAGGAGCTGACATGTCTCGATATCAAAAAAACTTAAGTTAAGAAAACATCTTTGAATGCCATATTCTGCAGATCTCTTGAGGTTTTTGAAGATGCCCTATCTATCTTTTATATTTAGATAAGCAAATATTGCTTGTCTCTTAGCAACTTGATTTCTGAGTAGCTTAGAAAATAACTGTGATAGACTGTCATAGTAACTAACAAAATGACACGTTTTCATGACTATTAGTTTCCGTTTCTTAATTATCCTAAACAGTTTATGTCGGTTGGTAGCGAGAGGTCAAAACTTGACATTTCATTTTTAAGTATTACTACAAACAATACCTTTAAGAAGCGTTACCCTTAATTTTGTATCAATATACAAAGATCAATACCAATGTGGCCAAATATAATCTTAATTTTGTATCAATATACAAAGATCAGTACCGATGTAGCCCAATACAATCTTAATTTTACATTAATATACTAGGGTCAATACCATTGTGGCCAAATATAATCTTAATTTTGTATCAATATACAAAGATCAATACCGATGTAGCCCTATACAATCTTAAATTTGCATTAATATACAATGATCAATACCAATTTAGCCAAATATAATATTAATTTTGTATCAGTATACAAAGGTATAAAGCTATATTCAATAATCTGTCCTTTTTTTTGATCTTTCCTATACTATGTCTATGTCCCATTTTTCTCAAGTCTGTTCACTCCTATATAGGAGAGAAAGGAGGATATAGAAAAGCAAAAGAGAGAAGTCCCTGGGTCTAACCTCCAAAACCCATTTAACAAGACCATTTAACAGCTTATAGTCTTTTCCCATAAATAACAAAATTTTCTGTTATCTATCAAATAACCAAAGGGGGAGAACACCCTCCCCACCTTCTGGGGATGGGACGTTGTTCTCTTAAAATGACTTCCTGCTGATTTGGGACATAGTAAACCTGTTTGGGGCCCAAATAAGAATGGAAAAATGGTTAAAAATGTTAATAGAATCATTTGATGTTCATTCCTTTTGTGCTCAGCTATTTAGATGTCCTAAGAAGTTCATAGACAGAAGCTGATCTTCAGAGCTTTACTGAAGATCTGGCTGGAGTAGTCTGTGGAGCTGAACGATCTTAGCGATTTTGAATTGTTGTGGTTGTAGACTTTTGAGGAAACTGCTATTGAAGAAGTCTGCAAGGCTGGATCATCTGGGCCACTCGTCTTCTTTGGTGTCTGATCTGTTTTCTGCTGAGGTTTCCGTTGTCCAGTTGTCCCTGGATTCCTTGAATGGATGCTTTAAATCTCCTGGAAAGATAAGAACAGAGCCCTGCCCTAATCCTAACTCTGGGACAATTACCTTTTTTTGGGGGGGGTCAGGTAATATTTTTCCTGGAGCAAATTTGGTTTTTTTGATAATATATAAAGTATTACCTTTCAATCCGGATTAAAGAAGAAATTATTTTGATATTTTGGAGCTAAACAAACCTTTAGTGTATATATTTTGAGATCTCAAAGGACAATTTGTTTGAATTGCAGCCTGCCTTTTGTAAGTAGCTTTTAAACTTAAATCTTTCCAAATCCTATGTGCCTGTCTCTGCATTCTAAGTTTTGGGATCAAAGACATGTGGTTCCCAACTGATGGGATTAAAGATGTGCTCCTCCACTCCTGGATCAAAGTTTTTCTCTGTTTAGAGCTTGTTTTGTATCAGGTGGCCTTGAGCTCTGAGATCTGCCTGTTTCTGTCTCTAGTGTGTTGGGATTAAGGGTGTATTCTTCCCCAATGATGGGACTAAGGGTGTGCACCATCACCACCCTGTTTCTTGTAACTCTACAATTTATAAGACAACTAACTCTATAGTGATCCTCCTGTCTCTACTGGAGGTAACGGCATGGGCTAACACCATGCATTATTTTAACTTAGCTCTAAGTTTTTTCAACTCTTGAAGGTTTGTAAAACCAGGTTGAACAGCTGTCACCTTTAATTTATTTACAGTGTTTTAAACCTGTTACCTGCTTTTTAATGCCAAACCATGGAAATAGCCTATACCTCTACAAAAAGAAAAAAAAAAACAAAAAAAACTTTTAAGCTGCTATCAAGTTTGTGTAATCTCTGTAGCCACCTGCAGTCTAACATTCTAATCTGAAATTAAGGCCATTTTCCTTTCATGCCAGTAAGGTAAATTATAGTTTGAAAATTTTATATTGTATTTTTATTATATTTTTAAGCTTATTAACTCTTTTCTTAAAAAAGTATTATTTATTTCTAGAACATAGTTTCCTCCCTCCTCCCCTCTTGGCCCCTCCCTTCCTCTCTCCTTCCCTCCCTCTCTCCATCCCTCCCTCCCTCCCTCCCTCCTTGTTCCTCTACTTGGTACTCTCCTTCTCCTCAGATGAGGTGGGTCCTCACATATCATACTCCCTCAGATCTTGCGTCATGTGAGGCCCAAGAGCTTCCACTCCTACTGGAGCTTGATAAGGCACACCATCTAGGGTGTGGGGTTCCACTAACCTGCAGCAGATTCCATGACTCACTTGTGGGTAGAATTTTTCCTAGGATAGATATGCTAGGTTCCTATCTATTGGGTGTGTAGGTTGTAGGATAGTTATCCTCTGATGTTTGGTTAATATCCATTTGTAAGGGAATACATACCATGTTTATCTTTCTGGGACTGCGTCAGCTCACTTAGGATGAGCTTTTCTAGTTCCATCCATTTGGTTTTGAATTGCATGATTTCCTCATTTCTGATAGCTGTGTAGTATTCCATTGTGTAAATGTACCACAGTTTTTTTATCCATTCTTCAGTTGATGGACATCTGGGTTGTTTCCAGTTTCTGGCTATTACAAATAAAGCTGCTATGAACATTGTTGAGGCAACGTCCTTGTGGTTTCCTTTCAGATCTTTTGGATATATGCCCAAGAGGGGTATGGCTGGGTCTTGAGGTAGATTTATTCCCAATTTTCTAAGATATCTCCAGATTGATTTCCAAAGTGGTTGCACAAGTTTGCAGTCCCACCAGCAATGGGGGAGTGTTCCCCTTTCTCCACATCCTCGCCAGCATGTGCTATCATTTTAGTTTTTGATCTTAGCCATTCTGACAGGTGTGAGATGGAATCTTAGAGTTGTTTTAAGTTGCATTTCCCTGATAACCAAAGATGTTGAACATTTCCACAAATGCCTCTCAGCCTTTAGAGATTCCTCTTCTGTGAATTCTCGGTTTAGCTCTGTACCCCATTTATTGATGGGTTTATTTGATTTTTTGGTGTTTAATTTCTTCAGTTCTTTATATATTTTGGATATTAGCCCTCTGTCAGATGTTGGGTTGGTGAAGATCCTTTCCCACTCTGTAGGCTGCCGTTTTGTTCTAAGGACAGTGTCCTTTGCCTTAGAGAAGCTTTTCAATTTTATAAGGTCCCATTTATTGATTGTTTGTTTTAGTGCCTGAGCTATTGGTGTTCTATTCAGGAAGTTGCTACCAGTGCCAATGATTTCAAGGCTTTTCCCCACTTTCTCTTCTATTAATGTTAGTGTGTCTGGATTTATGTTGAGGTCCTTGATCCACTTAGACTTAAGTTTTGTACAGGGTGATAAGTATGGATCTATTTGCATTCTTCTACATGTTGACATCCAGTTAGACCAGCACCATTTATTGAAGATGCTTTCCTTTTTCCATTGTATGTTTTTGGCTTCTTTATCAAAAATTAAGTGACCATAGGTGTGTGGGTTTATTTCTGGGTCTTCAATTCGATTCCATTGGTCAACTGGTCTGTTTCTATACCAGTACCATGCTGTTTTTATTACTATTGCCCTGTAGTACAGCTTGAAATCCGGGATGGTGATACCTCCAGATGTTCTGTTATTGTACATGATTGATTTAGTTATTCTGGGTCTTTTGTTATTCCATATGAAGTTGAGAATTGTTTTTTCCAGATCTGTAAAAAATTGAGTTGGTATTTGGATAGGAATTGCGTTGAATCTGTATATTGCTTTTGGTAAGATTGCCATTTTTATTATGTTGATCCTACCTATCCATGAACAAGGGAGATCTTTCCATCTCCTGATATCTTCTTCAATTTCTTTCTTCAGGGTCTTGAAGTTCTTATCATACAGGTCTTTCACTTGCTTGGTTAGAGTTACCCCCAGGTATTTTATATTGTTTGTGGCTATTGTGAAGGGTGTTGATTCCCTTATTTCTTTCTCAGCCCATTTATCTTTTGTGTATAGAAGGGCTACTGATTTTTTTGAATTGATTTTGTATCCGGCCACCTTGCTGAAGGAGTTCATCAGCTGTAGAAGTTCTCTGGTGGAATTTTTGGGGTCACTGATGTATACTATCATATCATCTGCAAATAGGGATACTTTGACTTCTTCTTTTCCAATTTGTATCCCCTTGATCTCTTTTAGTTGTCTTATTGCTCTAGCTAAAACTTCAAGTACTATGTTGAAGAGATATGGAGAGAGTGGGCAGCCTTGCCTTGTCCCTGATTTTAGAGGAAATGCTTTAAGTTTCTCTCCATTTAGTTTGATGTTGGCTATTGGCTTGCTGTAAATTGCTTTTATTATTTTTAAGTATGGTCCTTGTATGCCTGATCTCTCTAAGACTTTTATCATGAAAGGGTGCTGTATTTTGTCAAAAGCTTTTTCAGCATCCAATGAGATGATCATGTGGTTCTTTTCTTTCAGCTTGTTTATGTGGTGGATTACATTGATGGATTTTCTAATGTTGAACCACCCCTGCATCCCTGGGATGAAGCCTACTTGATCATGGTGTATGATACTTTTGATGTGATCTTGGATCCGGTTTGCAAGGATTTTATTAAGTATCTTTGCATCCATGTTCATAAGGGAAATTGGTCTGAAATTTTCTTTCTCCGTTGGGTCTTTGTGAGGTTTAGGTATCAGGGTAACTGTGGCCTCATAGAATGTGTTTGGCAGTATTCCTTCTGTTTCTATGTTGTGGAAGAGTTTGAAGAATATTGGTGTTAGCTCTCTTTGAATGTCTGGTAGAATCTGTGCTGAAACCATCTGGGCCTGGGCTTTTTTTGGTTGGAAGACTTCTAATGACTTCTTCTATTTCCTTAAGGGTTATAGGACTGTTTAATTTGCTTACCTGTTCTTGATTTAACCTTGGTAGGTGGAATCTATCAAGAAAATTGTCCATTTCATTTAGATTTTCCAATTTTGTGGAGTACAAGTTTTTGAAGTAGGACCTAACGATTCTTTGGATTTCCTCAATGTCTGTTGTTATTTCCCCCTTTTCATTTCTGATTTTGTTGATTTGGGTATTTTCCCTCTGCCTTTTAGTTAGTTTAGCTAAGGGCTTGTCTATTTTGTTGATTTTCTCAAAGAACCAGCTCTTGGTTTTGTCGATTCTTTGTATTGTTCTTTTTGTTTCTAAGTTGTTGATTTCAGCCCTGAGTTTGATAATTTCCTCTCGTTTGCTCCTCTTGGGAGTGTTTGCTTCTTTTTGTTCTAGCTCTTTCAGGTGTTCTTTTAGTTGGCTAGTATAGGAATTCTCCAGTTTCTTTTTGAAGGCACTTAGAGCTATAAACTTTCCTCTTAGCACTGCTTTCAATGTGTCTCATAAGTTTGGGTATGTTGTGCCTTCATTTTCATTGAGTTCTAAGAAGACTTTAATTTCTTTTTTTATTTCTTCCCTGACCCAGAGGTCATTGAGGAGAGAGTTGTTCAGTTTCCATGTTTTTGCAAGCACTCCGTTGTTTTGGTTATTGTTGAAGCCTAGCTTTATTCCATGATGGTCTGATAAGTTACGAGGAGTGATTTCAGTTTTCCTGTATCTGTTGAGGCTTGCTTTGTGACCGACTATATGGTCGATTTTGGAGAAGGTTCCGTGAGGTGCCGAGAAGAAAGTGTATTCTTTTGTTTTGGGGTGAAATGTTCTGTAGATATCAGTTAGGTCCGTTTGATTCCTGACATCTGTGAGGTTCATTATTTCTCTGTTTGGTTTCTGCATTGTTGATCTGTCCAGTGGTGAGAGTGGTGTGTTGAAGTCTCCCACTATTAATGTGTGAGGTTCAATGTGGGATTTGAGCTTCAGTAGTGTTTCTTTAATGAATGTGGGTGGTCTTACATTTGGGGCATAGATGTTTAGTATTGAAATTTCATCTTGGTGGATTTTTCCTTTGATGAGTATATAGTGTCCTTCCCCATCTCTTTTGATTAATGTTGGTTGAAAATCCAATTTGTTGCATACTAGAATTGCTACTCCAGCTTTTTTCTTGGGTCCATTTGCTTGGTATATCTTTTTCCAGCCCTTTACTTGGAGATAATGTCTATCTTTTTTGCTGAGGTATGTTTCTTGTAAGCAGCAGAATGCGGGATTCTGTTTTCGCATCCATTCTGCTAGTCTGTGCCTTTTTATTGGGGAATTGAGTCCATTGATGTTCAGAGATATTAATAACCAGTGATTGTTACTTCCTGCCATCTCGATGTTGGTAGAAATAGTGTGTGAATGAGCTTCTTTCCTTTTGTTTTTGCTGCAGGCATGCTATTTGCTTCCTGTGCTTTCTTGTGTGTAGTTAACCTCTTTGGGTTGAAGTTTTCCTTCTAACATCTTCTGTAGAGCTGGATTTGTGTATAGATATTGTTTGAATTTAGCTTTGTCATGGAATATCTTGTTTTCTCCATCTATGTTGATTGACAATTTTGCAGGGAATAGTAGTCTGGCCTGGCATTTGTGGTTTTTTAGGGTCTGCAAGACGTCTGTCCAGGCCCTTCTGGTTTTAGAGTCTCTGAAGAAAAGTCAGGTGTGATTCTGATAGATTTGCCATTATATGTTACTTGACCCTTTTCCCTAGCAGCTTTTAAAATTCTTTCTTTGTTCTGTACATTTAGTGTTTTGATTATTATGTGGCGGGAAGATTTTCTTTTCTGGTCTATTCTGTTTGGGGTTCTGTAAGCTTCTTGTACAGTTATAGGTATCTCTTTTTTTAGATTTGGGAAATTCTCTTCAATGATTTTGTTGAAGATATTTTCTGGTCCATGGAGGTGGGACTCTTCTCTTTCTTCTATTCCTATTATTCTGAGATTCCGCTTTTCATTGTGTCCTTGATTTCCTGAAGGTTTTGTGTCAGGACTTTTTTAGATTTGACATTTTCTTTGACAGATGTATCCATTTCTTCAATTTTATCCTCTGAGCCTGAAATTCTTTCTTCCATCTCTTGTATTCTGTTGGTGATGCTAGTGTCTGTAGTTCCGATTCTTTTCTTAAGGTTTTCCAGTTCTATGGATGTCTCAGATTGGATTTTCTTCATTGCTTCAACTTCCCTTTTCAGGTCTTCCATTCCTTTAAGTGCTCTATTCATTTCCATCACCTCCTTTGCAGTACTTCGTTGTTACTCTCTGAGGTATTTGATTTCCTCCCTTAGGCCTTCTATTATTAATATAAGCGTAGGATTAAGGTAATTTTCCTTTGCATCAATTGGGTTCAGCTGTCCAGAGTTGTCTGTAGCATTATTGCTAGGATCTGGAGACATCCTATTGTTTTGGTTTTTTTTTTTACCATGTTCTTGCGCTGACCTTTTGTCATCAGATGGACCCAGGTGTTATCTGTTTGTTTCTTTTGTTACCTGACCTTGGTGCTCAGGAAAACTCCCTGCCCTGGGGGTTGGCTGATCCTGAGATCCTGGTGTTTACCTCCAGATGGCGGGCAGGTTCCTGTAATAGACTGACTGGCTCTCAGAGAGGAGGGTGGCTGCCGCTCTCCTCAACTGCTTGTGACCCAATTGGACCAATATAGAGGGGATTGGAGTGGGGAGAGGTCTAGCCTCTGAGGACCTGGGAGCTGACAGGTCTCCTCAGAAAGGCAGGTAGAGCTGTGGTTGGGTCTGTGTTCTCCTCTCACTGACCCAGTCGTTCTGGCTCCCCAGCTAGGCTGACTATGCAGGCAGGGAGCTCCACCCACAACAGATGCCGGTCTCAGTGCGCCTGTTGCTGACTGCCTCAGATGCTTGGGTGCTAGGGTGAGTGACCCACCCGCCCCAGTATTTGTGGAGAACACACTGTTGCGGGCTCTGTTTGCAGGCAGTCTTGGCTCCTAATTGCTTTGCTGTGACTGGGTTAGGTCTCTACCTCTCCGCTACAGTGCACGCTGTGCCACCATGTTGGAAACTCCGGAAAAAAATAATCTCACTTACCTTTGCTCTTGTGGTGCGGCTCGAGTGCAGGCTGGATATCAGGCAGACGGGCCGAGGTTCCCTCCTTTCTAATGACTCTGGCTTGTGTCAGCTTGACACAAGACTAGCCAGAACACAAGCCTGTGTTAACACTTCTGTGGAGTAGGAATGGAAACATGAATTTACATGGCCTTTCTCACTGTGTATTATGGAAAATTAGAGGAGTGATTGCTCATTGTGTGTGTGCCTGTGTGTGTGTGTGTGTGTGTATGCACACTGTGGTGCCTGTGTGGAGGTGAGGATGGTCTCAGGTTCTAGTCTTTACCATTAATTTTGCTTAAGGCAGGGTCTTGTCTTTGTTATGGGCTACTGCTTTGGCCAGAGTCCCTAGATGAGCTCCCTCCTGCCATCTACAAGCACTGAGATCACAGACATATGACTGCCCACATAGCCTTCTGAAGCTTCATGCTTGGTGACTACTTTTACCTTCAGGGTTGTCTCCCTAGCTTCTTATGATTTTTTTATTATGTTTGACTATTTGACTTTTCACAAGGAGTAAATTACTTTAATTGATTGAACACATACAATTCATCAGTTATTCTATTTTAGTTAAATTTTAAAAGGGGATATTATTGGTTAAATTATAATTTAAGAAATCTTTCAGATTTCTCTAATATATTCTAAAATAATGAAATACAGTATACCTCAGTTTTCCTGAAAATCTGGTGCTTTCTAGAAAGGCATAATTCATTTCTACATCAACAATTCTGAAAAGAAATTTTTCTTTCCTTTCCTCTTCTTTCAAAGGAATGCAGCCACTTATGTATTCAGTTCAGGAAGCACTCAATGGCAGACCATGGTGGATTCGTGTGGGCACTGACATTTGTTACTACAAGTAAGTATACCTGCAGAAGTTCGTAAAAGGGAATTCTGTTCTGTTTCAGTGTAACAATGAGAACAGACTTAGGATGTGCTGGCTAGTTTTATGGCAACACGACTCAAGCTAAAGCCACTGGAAAAGAGGGACCTCACTTGAGAAAATGCCTCCATAAGACTGCACTGCAGGCAAGCCTGGAAGGCATTTTCTTAATTAGTGATTTGATATAGGAGGGTCCAGCCCATGTGGGCAGTGCTACTCCTAGGCTGGTGGTCCTGGGTTCTATAAGAAAGCAGGCTGGGCGAGCCATAGGGTGCAAGCTCCTAAGCAGCAGCACCCTCCATGGCCTCTCTTGTCAGTTCCTGCCTCCAGATTCCTGTCCTGACTCCCTCCAGTGACGGACAGTGCCGTGGAAGTGTAAAGCCAAATACATCCTTTTCTCCCCTAGTTACTTTAGTATTTTGTTTGTTCTTTTGTGTATCTCTGGCTATCCTGGACTCACTTTGTAGACCAGGCGAGTAGTTTTGAACTCACAGAGATCCAACTACTTCTGCCTCCCAAGTTCTGGAATTAAAGGCGTGCGCCACCACACCTGGCAATTACAGACAGCTGTGAACTGCCATGTGGGTGCTGGGATTTGAACCCGGGTCCTTTGGAAGAGCAGCCAGTGCTCTTAACCGCTGAGCCATCTCTCCAGCCCTGTTCGTGGTATTTTAACACAGCAATAGTAACCCTAATTTTTATTAACTCTCTGGGAATTTCATACAGTGTATTCTGATGCTAGTCAACCCCCACTCTTTCCTAACTCCTCCCAATTCCACTCCTGTCTGTCTAATGCCCCCAACTTTGTCGCTTCCCTTTTTTCCTCTTCTTTGTCTTTTAACAATAACCACAGAGTCCAGTTTGTGCTGCCCACATTCCTGTTTGTGGGAACATCCATTGCAGCTTGGTGACCTATTAGGGGCCACCCCATCACAGAAAACCAGCTCCGTTCTCCAGAAGCTGTCAACTGTCCACAGCTCCCCTGATGGGAGTGGACGCTTGCTGACCCTGGTGACTGCAGGCATTCTTAGCTCCTGTGAGGTCATGAACGCAGCACTCCTGTTATATCCAGAAGTCACATTTCAGTCTAGTCCTCCCTGACCTCTGGATTGTAGAATCTTTTCTTCCTCCTCCTCCCAAGTGGTCCCTGAGTCTGTGTCAGAGAGTAGGCGGTGCGTATGATATAAATGTCCCTTTTGTGATTACAGCTTCACTTCTACGATCTAGAATTCTTAGTCCTTGCTTCCCATTTTACTCTGATTCTATATGTAAAGTGTTTCCAGGTGGCCTCTACTATATCTTTACACTGCTTATTTTTTCCTACAGAAATACATTGAAACCGTCTCTCTTGAACCTCACAGCCATAGAGTTGGCAGCAGGCCTTCACATTTTACCCATCACTCCATCTAGTGTTCTTCCTTACCCATGATGTGTTTGGGCTGTGCCCGTGAGAGCACTTGGTTTTTATGTGCATTCCTGTACTTGGAAAGCTGGAAGGTGTGGGTTACTATTTCACAATTGAAAAGGCTGATCTGTAAGTGACTCATACTTTTCCTTGATAAAAGGACCCATGAACACAGTTTGCTGCTGCCGTTTCAGAAGTGTTTTACTAATGCACATATACTTCCCTTTTAAACTCTTAAAATTCACACCATGTAAACATATGAGTTATAATTCTGTCCAACCTTTCAAACTGGAGCACAGACTTTACAGTTTGAGAGCATGGATTCTGTCCTCTCCTGTCTCTTCACTGATGGAATACCCATCAGACTCTTGGAGAACACCTTTGCTGTTGAGAGCATGGATTCTGCCCTCTTGTGTCTCTTCACTGATGGAATACCCCTTCAGACTCTTGGAGAACACCTTTGCTGTGGGCTGCATGATAGCTTTTGGCTTGTTTGACTGGGGCACATGGCTGTTCAGTGTCGCTGTGATCGTCCTTGGAACATAAATGCCAAACAGTCGAGGGAGTGCTCAGCTGTGAAAACCTCTGCATCTAAACAAAACATTTAAAATTCTGTTTAACTTTTTATTCTTTGTGAATTTCATACCATGAACCCAAGCCCACTCATCTTTCTATCCTTTTATAACGGCCCTTCTAACCTCCCCCCAAATAAAAATAGTTTAATTTTTTAATTTGTTTTTTAAAACCATATTTTTTAATGATCATTTACCATCAGTCACTCAAGATTTTGTATATTTGTAATTTTGGTCTTGGTGCTTATCTCCATTGGAAGCCGGCTTCTGTCCTGTTGGACTTGAATTTGCCATGAAGTGGACTTTGGCCATTAATGTTGTCCTTAATTTAACTAGCACAGATGTCTCGTCCTTTGTAACTTTGCCAGAAGATGGTGAGCTTCTAGAATTTAAACTGACTTAACAGTTTATGCCTCTTTGGAAAGACTTAGGTCTTAAATGCTTAGTTTCTGGGAAAGAAATGGACTTCATCTCCGTAAGGTCTCATTCCCCCTCCCTGTGTTTGTTAGGTACAAAGGGAACGTGCACCCTGTTCACTTTCAGGGTTTGTGATGCTTTTAGTGATGGACCCTGGATCACCTGTGCTGTCCTGCAATGCTGGAGTGAAACAGCGCTGGCCTGGGCGTTGTGGGCAAGGCTTTGGAATTGCTCCTCAGGCTGTTAGACACCAACAGGTCCATGCTTCTGTACTTCACAGTTATTTCTTGTCACATCGCAAAGTGTGGCTGTGACACGATTAGGTTGTTCTGTTCTGTATAAGGAGTGATGACAGGAGTTTTTGTTTTGTTTGATTTTTGCTTTTTCTCTGGCTACTTCTGGGTCAGACTGGACTGTAGTGCAGTGTAGCTCTCATTGGGTCAGTACTTTTTATGTTGCATGCATTGTTGTTCTTGCTTTCCAGAAGTCTGAAACCAGTAAGGATGGAGACTGTAAGTAGAGCAAGGTTGTCTTCTGTCAACATGTGTGTCTCGTCTGTTTGTAGCCCGTCACTTCCGTGGAACTGGTGTATGATGGCATGTGTGCCTCTCCAGTTAGCTGCTGACTCAGGAAAGAAACACGTATCAAGGCTTCCTTTTTGTATCTATGTTGTATGTCCCTTAGCTCCTAGCCCTTCCTTTGTCCACTCAGGATACAGCGAGCTAGTTAAGAATAGTTTGAATATGTAAGTGTGTGAATCAATGACCTGTGAACCTTACTTTTTAAGAGTTTTTAGAACTTCAGAAATTCAGTTGAGAGAGCATCTTTAAATGCCAATGTCAGCAATACCTAACAACTTTAAAACTTTTAAAAGCCAAGAGCAGGAAGTTGTCCCTGTGTCTGCTGCCCACATTGAACAATTTTTCCATCATGTGGTCAGTTCTCTTTGTGCCTTTCAGAATCCCCTACTTCCATGTCGATTTGTAAGAAGTTTCTTGATATTTGTTATTTATATTGTGGGGCGGGAGTTGGAGGGTGGGTGTACCTGCCACTGCTTGAAAGTGAAGGTCAAAGGACAACTTTTGGGACTTGTTCCTTCCCTCCTATGATGTGGTTCTGGGTGTTGAATTTAGGCTGTCAGGTTTGACAGCAGGTACCTTTACCCACTGAGCCATCCCGAAGGTGGTCCCCATGCTGAACTTTTTTTTTTTTTTGGTTTTTCGAGACAAGGTTTCTCTGTGTAGCCCTGGCTGTCCTGGACTCACTTTATAGACCAGGCTGGCCTCAAACTCACAAAGATCCGCCTGCCTCTGCCTCCCAAGTGCTGGGATTAAAGGTGTGTGCCACCACCGCCTGGCTCCCCATGCTGAATTTTAAGAGCAATTGTCAGATACCATATTTTGTCCAGAAATACTTATCTCTAAAACACAAAAACCCCTTAAGACCATCTAACCACCTTGCTGTTATCATACATCAGAAAACTGAAGAAAATTCCTTAATATAATCTTGTTAGTGTTCAGACTTATGTATTTATTATAATATAATATGTCAGTGTTCAGATTTCCCCAGAAGCCATATAAACGTTACTTGGTACTTACTTTTTTTTTTTTCCATTAGGTTTGATGAAAGACCATTACATTTTTTAATTATAAAAGGCTGGAAAGTAATTTATTTGTAGCATTGTTAGCCGAAAAGAACAGTCATTGATAAAAACCACACCTTTCAAAGTACTCCATGCTAGAAATGCCTGCTAGCTTCTGCTCATCTCCCGTGCTCATCACAGAGCACACTCAGTCCGTGCTAATGTTTATTATTTTTTTTTTGTCAATAGGTTTTCCTTTTGTCTGACTGCTCTGTTAAACCGGCTTGTTTCTCATATGTAAAAGCTTAATCAAGTTGCGGTTTATTTTTGGCAAGAGCACTGCATCTGTGATGCTGCAGATTTCCTCATTCCACATTAGGAAGCAGCATCTTTTCTGGCTAACACTGATTATGGTGAAGTGGCAGGTGCTGTGCCTTGACCCAGCTGCCATGAATATGTTCTTCAGCTGTTACGTGATGGGCGGGGCTGCCATTGATGAACTTCAGTAAACTGAAGCTGTGAATTACTGACAGGGGCGGGGGATGAGCTCCATGTGCAGCGTGCTCAGTCTAGAGGAGAAAGCAGTGCCGGCAGATGATGGTGCAGAACGAGTGGCTTGAAGGAACAGAGTCCCCATCGGCTCATATGTTTGAACTCTTGGTTCCGAGTTGGTGGAATTGTTTGGGAAAGACTAGGAGTTGTGACCTTGTTGGAGGAAGTGTGTGGCTTTGAGGAAGCCTACACCACCCCCAGTATGCTCTCTCTCTGTCTCTTGTTTCCACAAGAGAATCTTAACTCTGAGCTACTGATTCAGCACCATGCCCACCTGCTGCTTCTATGCTCCCTGCTATGATGGTCACAGCAGGATGCACTCTACGGAAACCATAAGCCCCAAATAAACTTTCTTCTCTAAGTTGCCTTGGTCATGGTATCTTATCATGGCAATAGGAAAGTAACTAAGACAGTGTCTGTTGAATAAAAAGAAATATTGACTAGGATTTTTCTTTTTATCTCTGAAAAATTAGCAAAGGAAAATCAGAGAATCTGTGCATGGAAAATAAGGTGCTTTATGCTTTTCAATTGCAGAAACCACTTCTCAAGAAGTTCAGTTGCTGCAGGCGGACAGAAAGGGAAGTCCTACTACACAGTCACATTCACTGTGAACTTTGCGCAGAAAGATGATGTCTGCTATTTTGCTTATCACTACCCATACACGTATTCAACTCTGCAGGTGAGAGATCCCGGTTGTACACTTAGGAATACCAGTTTGTATTTTGAGTAAGCATCAGATAATTGGACAAAGGTTGCTCTGGTTAAATATGTCAGTAAACAGGGGAAGACTGTAGTATCTGTTGGAAACATCACAGTGAGAGTGTGATGATGGAGTAACTCTGAAGCCTGGCTGTGACTCAGGGATAAAGTGCTCGCTCACCAAGCATGAGGCCACAAGTTTGGATCTGCAGCACTACATAGGGAAACCAGATACGGTCTGGTGAGTTTCTGAACCCCAGTGCCAGGGGCGAAGGCAGTTGGATCCCTGCTTCTTGGTCAGGTTCAGTGAGATCCCATCTCAGAAAAGAAAAAGGTGAGTACGGGAGGGAAGTGGTTGATGCTCGGCACCCACGTCCGTTCCTGCCTTCAGTGTTCTCACTGGTGAGCACGTCCGCACATGCGTGCTGCACACACACGCCTACCCATGCTTCCACAAGTAAAAAAGAATTTTGAAAAAAGTAGGAAGGAAGATTTATACATTTTACTTATCACTTGTAGAAATCGATACTTTTCCAACTTTCTGTGAACAAATTTTAACTAAATGACATTTCAGTTTGCTAACTAAAAGTACTACAATATAAATATAAATCTTGTCAAAAAAAGGAACAGTAGAGAAATATATCCATATTTTGAATTGTTTTGAATTTTTCTGTAGGAAAATTAATTTTGTAGGTTCATTCTGTAATCTGAGACTCCAGCTCCTTGGGATGTATGTAAGAGTTGTGAGACTGCTGAATGTTCATTTTGTACAAAACTGAATAAACTGAATCAAGTAAGGAAGCAATCAGCAGTGGTAGGTTTATTCTCACACCAAAGTTCTGATCTCATGGAACAGGGATGGAAGGGCTGATCAAATGCAGGAGAGAAACTGGAACAGCGCAGGTAGAAGTAAGGCCTAGCCTGTTGAGCACAGGTGAGAGGCTGTTTTAGTAGAGGTTGATGTTAAAAGCCTTGCTGGAGTGACTGACAGCCTCATAGCCTGGTCAGCAAGACTTAGTAATCCTAGGAAAGCAATAATGAATATATATATATATATATATATATATATATATATAAAACTAATCTTGAAAGTAGAAGAAATTGTTCATAATTTGTGTTTTGTAATTTTAGCCTATTAATATGTGCCTTTAGTTGTAATTACAAAATTCTAAAGGTTTTGAGAACCAAATGTTTTCTTCACAGCCCTTATTGGCAGCAAAGCCTTTGCTGGATTTATGTGAACTTACTTAGGATAATGCTTCGATTTGAGCTAGTGTAACTGTTGATCCCACAGAGGGAACCCTGCTGGGGTGCTGTGTAACTAACAGGTGGCACCTTCCTCCTGTCCCTAACATACTGATGCTTGGATTTTATTTGACAGTGAGGGTTTTAGATAAAAGTTTTAAGAATTGGATTTACTTCTGGTTCTGTGGATCTCTGGATACATTATTTCTATCCATCAGTAGGGAGTTTCAAAATGATTATACACTTTGCTTTTAAATTTTTTGTCAAGATGCATCTTCAAAAATTGGAATCAGCACACAATCCTCAGCAAATTTATTTTCGGAAAGACGTGTTGTGTGAAACCTTGTCTGGAAACAGCTGTCCCGTGGTGACCATAACGGCAATGCCGGAGTCCAATTATTATGAACATATCTGTCAATTCAGTAAGTCTGTCTTTTTCACTCAAAATGTCAACCATTCTCCCTTGTGTTTGCTTCCTATGTATTTTATAATAGAAATAATAGTAGGTAAGAGCAGGCATGAGAAGATTTGGATTCGACTCTTGACCCTGCTCCTAGCTGTAGACCCACCTCGATGCCACAGTTGCCTACTCAGGAAAGTGAAAGTCACTTGAGATCCCCTCTCAGGGCTCCTTTGATAGAGGTAGTTTTTGTTCCTATTTCTAGAAATCGTGCAGAAGCTAAGACACAATAGTGTTTTCAGAGTTCAAATATTTTGAAAGCTAGCACGAAATAGCTGCTTCTTTTTCTCCATCACTTAAAATCTTTAAATTATCTCAATTTTACAGATGAGGTAGTAAAAATAAGAACACAGTTCAACTTTTGATAAGTAGTTCAAATGAGAGAGGGGGGCATGCATGGGCACAGAGGTGGTGAGTCGTGTGACTAGACTGTAGATGTGTACTGACTGCCCGCTATGTCTCTGTCACACCATTCCTCTCTGCCCGCGTAAGATGGGATTGTTCATATTTTCCTTTTCTCTGTGAGCTTATGAAATACAATTTTATATTTTAAGCTTTCCCAGGTGCTGTTATTTGTAAAACTGTGTTTCCACTCAAGAACTGTTTTTTTTCCAAGTTAGATTAATCATTAGATAATGAGCAAGGGGTTCCAACAGTGTACATTACTACACTGAGTATGTTCGCATTACAGGCTCCTTTGTGTGGCAGCTTACATGGTTCCCTGTTTTCTCTGTAGGGCCTAGTTTAGAGTGTGCATGTTGTGTGTGCATTGTAAGTTTCCATTGAAATTTACAACTGAGTAGAGTTCTAGCCCCAAAGTGACATATTATTCAAACTTTCAGTAGCTGTTCATTTTAATTGAGATTTTATGTGCACTTTAGGAAATCGCCCTTACATTTTCTTGTCTGCTCGGGTACATCCTGGAGAAACTAATGCAAGTTGGGTCATGAAAGGAACACTGGAGTACCTCATGAGCAATAGTCCTACTGCCCAGAGCTTACGGGAATCTTACATTTTTAAAATTGTCCCTATGCTAAATCCAGATGGTGTCATCAATGGAAAGTAAGTTAAGCAATAGTTATAGGAATGTCATAGGTTCTTATGGTGGCTGTATATAAATTTGTTGATCTAATAGTGTTCATGTTAATTCAGAAAATGGATTAGATGATTTTTTTTCCCTAGAAGAAAACAAGTTTTGGTGGGTAATTCATCAAAGATAAGCCTTTAAATGCATGAGTTAGTGTTATAATTCCGTGAGAATGTAATTTCATAAAATCTCTCTTGAACTGTCTCATAAAGCTGTGTCAGGATGGAAGCTCCTAACATGCAAATCTTGCTTGCTTTATTGGTAGTGTGACTGTAGGCTGTGTTGGGCTTGATAACATTAGCATGTGCCTTCTATAAACAAATGACATTGTGTTTACAGTTTTTCAAAACTACATAATTTTCATATATTTACCTTTCTCAGGTGGAGGGATCAAGTGTCATGTGTTCAAGACAGCTAATGCACCAACATGCAGAATTAGTGTAACAAATAGTTACTATTTAGTCAACAGAATGGATCTGTTACTACATTTTGTCAAGTACAGAAGAAAAGCCCAGAATTGAGAGTTTTATTTTTCTGTAACTTTACAAAGGTTTATTTTAAAATTGAAATCACCGCTGTTACATGTGACATAATGTTTCACACGTAGCAAATGATGGCTTTGAGTTTACTTAATGAATACAGTGTGTTTGGTTGAGACCCATCTGCGTTTACTTGAGCCCTTATAGAATCAGTCAGAAGGTCAGATCAGAAGTGTATGTGATGGCCTGTGCTACTTGTGTTTTTCTCTTTGTGCATGTGTGTAGTCACCGCTGCTCCTTAAGTGGAGAGGACTTGAACAGACAGTGGCAAAGTCCGAGCCCAGATTTACACCCCACGATTTACCACGCGAAGGGGCTGCTGCAGTACCTGGCTGCAGTGAAGCGCTCGCCTCTGGTAGGTGGCTGCGTGTGTTTGCCTTTGCATGCACATATGTGTTTCTTCATCAGTGACTTAGTCTGTTTTAAGTTAAGTTTTCAGATTAGCATGCAAAGTGACGTTCCTCATCCTGACATCTTCACACCTCTGGGTTGTTACTCCTAGTTCTCCTTGGTTTCTCCACCCACCACTGTCCCCAGTCCTTGCGCCCACCTCTAGCTGCTTCCATTACTTCCCTCAATGGGTCCGCTTTCCTGCTATCTTTTTACCTGTCTTCCATCTCCCTTTCTAGTTTTGTGACCTGCACATATGTGTATATATTAGTCATACATCTGTGAACACAGTTTTAAACCTAGGTTCCATGTGTATATACCAGTATTTGTTTTTCTGATTTTAGTTGATGGCACTCATCATAGTGATTTCCAGTTGCATCTGTTTTTACAGATGCGTAAAACTCCTCACCCAGGTGTGCTGATCTAGAGCAATCTGGCTGGTCATACAGGTGCTCTGTTTTTAGTTTTTCTGAGGAACAGCCATACTGATCTCCATAGTTGCTGCCCATGCTTATATTTGTGAACAGTGAATGGTGTTCCTCTTTTCTACATCCCTGTTGCCATTTGTTGTGTGTTTTTTAATGATAGCTATTCTGGTGGGGGTGAGATAAAATCTCAGATCAGCTTTAATTTACATTTCCCTGTTGAGCAGCTCAGTGTGGTGCTGGGGACTGAGCCCAGGCCCTCTCAAAAGAAGAGCTAATGCTCCTGAGCTTTCTCTCCAGCCTGCAAAGGCTGTTGGTGATTGTTGCCCTTGTCATGCAGATACCTGCTTGCCAATTGGAATTACTTCCTGTGCTGTTTGAGTCCCCTTCAGAAAACCCTTCCCTACACCTGCTTCTTGGAATGCTTTCTTCTAGTACTTTAAAAGCTTTCCACCTGTTTGATGGGTTCTGGGCCAGCTGTGAGATGCAGATGGGTCTCTCTACATGTGGAAACCCAGATTCTCCAGACCATTGTTAAGAAGGCTGTTGTTTTGGTTGCTTTTCTGTTGCAATGATAGCATCATTATCAAGACCATTTTTAGAGGATAGTTTATTTGGGGCTTAGAGTTTGAGAGAGTTAGACTCCATGACCATAGTGGAGAGCATGACAGCAGGAAGGCAGGCTTGGGCTCCCTCACATCTTGAGAGGCAACCATGAGGCAGAGAGAGCTCCTTGGGAATGGTGTGGGCTTTTGAAACCTCAGAGCCCACCCCCAGTGATGCACATCCTTCAAAAAGACCACACCTCCTAATATTTCCCAAACAGTTCCACCAACTGGGACCAAGCATTCAGACACATGAGCCTATGGGGGCTGTTGTCATCCGAGCCACAGCAGCTGTCTTTTCTCCAGTGTCTGTTTTTGCCACTGGGTCTATAACTGCTGTCCATGTTTTGAGTCTTTAGTTCTGCTGATTTTCAGGCCTGAGCCACGATGGGTTTGTTAACATAGTTTTGTATCTCCAGCTTTGCTTTTCTGCTAAGGATTGGTTTGGCTGTTCAGGGTTATTTTGTGCTTCAATATGGATTTTAGGACTGTTTTTGTTTCTGTGAAGATTGACATTGGAATTTTCTCTGAAGATAGGGAGGGAGTGCATTGACCCTGCAGATCAGATCACCTTTGGTCGTGCATTCACTTTTACAGCATTCATTCTGTCAATTCTTCCATCTTACAGTTTCTTTAGTTTCTTCAGTATCTTAAAAGTTTTCATTCAGAGGCCTTTCATCTCCTTGGTCAGGTTTTCTCCTAGGGATGGATGCATGCATGCATTCATGCATTGGTTCATTCATTTATATCTGTCTTTGAAGTTCCTGTGAGTGGAGTGGTCTCCTGTCATTCTCTTGGCGTACCCTTTGTTGGCCCCCGATTCCCCTATGCTGCTTGTGCCTGCTTCTACTTTGCTGGCCATTCCAAGGTCGTGACAGCTTTCTCATAGTCTTTGGTTCCTCTAAGTATAGGGAGCACTTCTGGTTTTGTTTTTGTTTTGCAAATGGGAACATTTTGACTTCTTTTCCTACTTGTGTGCCTTTCTTTCTCTTGTTTTATTGTCTTTGCTAAGGCTCTGAGCACTTTGTTGAATAGAGTGAGGAGAGTGGAATACGGAGGCTAGACACTTCAAGGACTAGGCCTAGGTTAGCAGATGGAGGCAGTAAGCCTCACAGGCGACAATTACTTCAGGAGAATAGAAGTTACATTTATAGAGATGAAGAAGAGCTAGAAAGGAAGTCTTCATTTCCAACACAGTAAACCCGCATTCTCGCCCCTTACCTTGTTCCAAATTTTGGAGGAAATGCTCTCAGTTTCCTCGTTTACTATAATATTGATTGCAGACTTGTTTTATACAGCTTAATGGTGTTGCTAGTCCTAGTTTCTTTAGACTCTTTGTGAAGGGAAGTTCATTTCAGCCTGCTGGAGGCTCTGTGCAATTTCTGTCCCCAGGTAATTTATGTGCTATGTGACTTTCACTGACTCACATGCATCCAGCAGCCTCATAGGGTGAGACCAGCTCGCTCATGGGGGCTGATGATAACGTGGTCTTGATTTTGTCTTGTAAGGATATTATTGATCGTTTTTGGACGTGTGTTCATCCAGGAAATTGGCCTCCAGGTGTTTGTGCCTGTTGTGATGCCGTACCTCGTTTTGGTATGGTGGTGGTGCTGGCTTTCTCCAGTGTGCTTGGTGTTATTCTTGCCTCTCTGTTTTGGAAGATTGTATCAGCTGTTCTGTAAAGGTTTGGTAGAGTTGGCAGTGAATCATCTAATCTATGCTGCAGTATACTTTTTTAAATTATATTTTAATTATATATGCTTCAATCTCCATTGTTGTAATTCTATTTAAGTTGTTTGTATCTTCTTGGCTAAATTTTGTTAGGTCATATGTGTCTAGGAATTTATCTTTTTCTTCTGGATTTCTGGCTTGAATATGATTCTCTGTGTTTCATTGGAATCTATAGTAGTGTCTGCCTTCCATCTCTTTTAACCTTGCCAGCGGCTCTCCATCTGTATTGGAGGTCATTTACATTTAAGGTTGTTAATGAGAGATTTTATTGGTTGGTATAATTTTGCTATCTTTTGCCCCTGGTTGTTTGGATTAATATTTTTTTTTTCTGTACTTTCTCTCCTGGTGCCTAGAAGTTGCGGGTTTACTGTGTTAGAAATGAAGACTTCCTTTCTAGCTCTTCTTCATCTCTATAAATATAACTTCTATTCTCCTGAAGTAATTGTCGCCTGTGAGGCTTACTGCCTCCATCTGCTAACGTAGGCCTAGTCCTTGAAGTGTCTAGCCTCCGTATAATCTTATTTAGATCTAGAATGTTTTCAGCTTCTGAGACTTACTACTGAATATGAACGCTGGCTGGCTGGTTCAACTCAGCTGTTCTGGCTCAAACTCCCCTCCAGGATGACTGATTCAAACTGGGTTCTCTCTCGGCCTCTGGCTGAATTGTTCTTCTTGGCCCTAAACTAACTCTAGCAATCTCTTCTAATCTTCTGGTTTCTCACTCTCTGACTCATTCTGTCTTTACCTGTGTCCAGCTTGTTCTCTCTTCAACCTGTCTCTGTAAAACTCTCCTGGTAAAACTGCTTGCCAAGCCCCTGTGCTGCTCCCTTAAGTAGCTTCCCTTTCCTCTGTCTTCTCATTAGAGTTGGGCGTATCCTATTCTGTCAGATCTTCCTCTGATTTGTCACTTTGTCTGCCACTCAATTAGACACCACTTTTAAACATGTGTGCTTCCTTCTACAAACTAACCTTACCTTCAATGTTTGGGATTAAATTTGAGTGCTAAGGGCATATCTATATTCTAGCCAGAGTAGCCATGTTGCTGGATTAAAATCCGTCTACACATCTCTTCTGTCATGCAGTGTGCTCTTTCCTGGCTCCTATGACTGCCACAGTGTTCTTCCTCTGTATAGTGCTCTCTTATGTTGCCTTGGTGGTCATGAACTGCTTTACATTGTTCATGTTGTGAAATATCCTTGTTTACCCTGATTTTAAAAGATAGCTTTGCTGGATAGAGCTGTCTTGGTTGGCAATTGCTTTCGGGGTTTTAGATGTATCATGGCGATTGCTGGTAAGACTGGCTGATCTTCCAATGTTTCTGCCTGTGAAGGTCAGTAGATGCTTCTCCCTACAAGCTTTCAGGATTGCTCTAGTACAGAGTGTTTTGACTATAATGAGTATCGGGGACGTTCTCTGTTCATGTACGTTTGGGGTTCCCAGTGTCTCTTGTGTTTGAATGTTGATTTCCCAGAGTCTGAGAAATTATCTGCTCTAATTCCATTGAAAAGATTCTTTATGCTTTAGTGTTTATGTCAGCTCCTTCTTCCCCTAGAGGCTTAGTCTCTTGATTATGCCCCACAGTTTTGAGAAGTTGAGCTCAAACTGATTTTTTTTCCTTATTGAGGCTTGAACATAGTATTTTATCAGCCTTGCCTTCCATTCTCCTCTTTCTTTCTTCCCCCCTCTCTCTGCCTTCCCTTCCCTTTCTTTTTATTTCTTCAAGTTACATCTCAATCATAATCCCCACCCTCCTTCCCCTTCCTATCCCACCGCCCAACCCTCTTCCCCCTCACTCTCCTATCTGCTTTTATTATTTTGTTTTAATTTAAGGTGTATCTTTTTACCATCAATAGCTCCCCCTTTTAGTCCAATAAATGGCTCATTTTCTAATAACAATGAGTACAATACAAAACAATTAGGCCATAATTATGAAAATTATAAGGTATAACATACATTCCCAATGTCCAGTCCATACATATTTGGCAACTGATATTAATATTCTATTATCTATCTATCTCCATGAGTTTAAAGTTCTATACCTAACTGAGTTTCCATCCTAACTTGCATTACCAACTTAAAAACATCTTCTTAGACCTAGAACAGCCTTTTCATTCCTAAACAACTTAAAATTAACTATGAGACTATACCTATTTACTCTTCAACTGCATCAGAGACCTGAGAAGGATAAATATATCTGAATAAACAGGAAGTGCAATGCCAGCAGCTTCCAAAACTAAAAAATGACAGACAACTGGCTGCCTGGTCAGTCCCCATTTTCTCTCCATACATTTACAGCATCGATCTTCAGCCATTTGGTCCCATTTCTCTGACAGACATTAATTGTAAAGCAGGAATTATGAAGGACTTGCCTACCCTATCTTGGCAGAGCTAGGCTAGCACCTTACCTGCTTCCAAGTTTTGTCCTTTTTGGACAGCATTCTGTCTACAGTTGAAGCAAGGGATTTTTCTTGCCCAGTGACAACCTTGCCACTAATACAACCATCTCCAAATGGAGATTCTTTGATGCTCATCATCTACTTGGAGTAGATTAGAGGTGCTGTCAGGAGCTGACATGTCTCAATATAAAAAAAAATCTTAAGAAAACATCTTTGAATGCCATATTTTACAGATCTCTTGACATTTTTGAAGACCACCTATCTATCTCCATATATTTGGATAAGCAAATGTTGTTTGTCTCTTAGCAACTTGATTTCTGATTAACTTAGAAAAAATCTGTGGTAAACTATGCTAGTACCTAACAAAATGACAAGTTTGAATGACTTAGTTTGCATTTCTTAATTATCCTAAACAGTTTATGACAGTTGCTATCAAAAGGCCAAAACTTCACATTGCGTTTTTAAGCATTACCTAGGTACAATACCTTAAAAAGAGTTAATGTTAATTTTGTATCAGTATACAAAGATCAATACTGATGTAGCCAAATTTAATCTTAATTTTGTATCAGTATACAAAGATATGAGCATATTCAATAATCTGTCCCCTTCATCATTTCTTTATTATGTCTATATCCCATTTTTTTCTCAAGTCTTTTCCTCCCTACATAGGAAAGAAAGAAGGACACAGAAAAGAAAAATAAAGAAATCCCTGTTAAGTAGGTTTGTTAACCTACTTAACAAACAACTTGTCTCCATGCTTTCTTACACTTGGTCAGCTCTGTTGGTGATGCTTTCTACTGCGATTTTTATTTGAGTCACTGAGTTCTTCATTCTTAACCTAGCATTCTCCCCTAAATCTCAGTGTACTTACTGACTTTCTCATGCACGTTGCTTGTTTTCTCAGTGATGTGGCTGACATTCCTCTCCAGGTGATGGACTGAACTTACCTGTAGTTGATACCCTCCTTCATGTCTATGTTCACTTTTACCAGCATTTGAAATCTTCACTCAGTGTTCTGCATATTCCATTTTCTTTGAATTCAGGAGTGGAGGAGCTGTGATCTTTTCAAGGAGTCTTGTTTCCAAGTGTTTTCTTGTTTTTGGGTTTCTCTGTTGCACTTTGAATATCTTTTGGTTTGGATGTGTCTTCTGGCTTTGGGGGTGGTGGTAAATCCTTTTTTTGAGCATCTTACCTTTGAAGCCTCAATCCCCAGTCTCACCCATGGAGAAGAAAGCTAGCTGCCATCTTAGAAACAATATCAACATGTACAAGCTCTAAAAATACCTTTGAAGGCAACGAAAGCCCACTAGTACATCACAAGATGCCACAGACCTGAAAAAGGATGCAGTTTGTTCTCTAAGTTAAAATTATTTAGGATAAGGGTGGAGGTAGTAAATAAATGAAATAATGCAAGGAGACAAGTGGGCAGAGAGAGAAGCAAGGTTAGAGATAAGAAAGGTGCAGAGAGTAAAACTAGTAAGAGATTAGAAAATAAAGCAGAAAGGGAGGGGGCTTCTCAATTACAAGAAAATTAAAAATCAAAAGTAGATAAATACAAGAAGGAAATAAGAAATGCAAGAGTTGAAGTGAGTGCTGCAGAATGTGGAAAAATAATGGAAGAGGCAGCACAGGAGGAGGTAGAGAAGAGCCCCACCCAGTGGGGAGACACCAGCTCAGAGGCTGGATGAATGGGAAACCAGTGAAAATATTCAAAAAGGTAGTGAAGTATATGCATCCTTTTAAAGGTGTAGATAGAGGGGTGGGGCTTACAAAAGAAAGATCACAAGAATAAAAAGACCACCTGTTGGATCCACTTCTGTCTGGTCCTTGAGAACTTGAGACTGCCAGTTACATTCATAGAAATGGGAATTGAACTGCACACTTTTCTTTCCTGTGGCTTACTGAGATTGTACCAGACAGGTATCCGCTGTCCTTATTGTGTGTGTGTGGTGGGGGTTCCTTCCTGGTGGACCAGGCACTTCTGCTGGTCACCTGCTGACTTAAACCTTAAACTCCAGTTTAGCCTTGCATCCCTGTGGAAAGGAAGGCTATCAGCCTCCTGAAGCTTCCAGATCCTATTTTCTTGGGTGATGAGGCATAATGTTATTGTGTACTGTGTAAAGATTCAAAAGCTGATTTCTGTGCCCCCATAACTGGGTTGTAATCTTTATCTGAGAATATCTTACAATGTTGTGTAAACATTGCTCCCCAACTGTTCCCTGATATGTCAATAAAGAAGCTTAACAGCCAATAATTGAGCAGGGGAGAGAGTAGGGCTGGACTTCCTGCCAGCCAGAGGAGAGGGAGAGAGAGGGTTGGATGTAGGGATTCAGCCACGAGGAGAGGTCCAGGAGACATCATGAGAAAACAGGTAGAGCAGAGAAAGCCATAAAATGCAAGTATATCATGGATTTTGACTGGGAAGTAGCTAGATTAGGTTAGAGGATTAAAATAGATTAATACTACTCAGTTGTTGTGTCATAAAGCTGCTAAATGAACATAATAGTCCAGTCTCAATTATTCGAGAGCAAGCTGGGTTAAGAGAAAACTGCTATACATTTTTTAAATGTTTATTTATTACTTCAGTTTACATCTCCATCACAGTGCCCTCTTTCCACCCCTCTCAGTCCCACCCTCTACCCCCTATCCCTTCCATCCTACTCTTCTGGAGTGGAGTGTCCCTACATATCAGTCCCCTGCCCCAGTTCAGCATATGAGGGCCAAGAGCCTTTTCATATACTTGGGGGGCCTACAAGGCAGCACCACTAGGGCAAAGTGTCTCGTTGACAGGTAATAAAGTCTATGTTCCTGTTCCCTTTGATGCATTGGTTGTAGTATAGTTATCCTGTATTATATGGCTAAAATCTGATTATAAGTGAATAGATGCCATGTGCATCCTTCTGAATCTGGGTTAGTTCACTCAGGGTGAGCTTCTCCAGTTCCATCCATTTGGCTGCAAGTTGCATGATTTCCTTGTTTTTGATAGCTGAGTAGTATTCCATTGTGTAGATTTACCACAGCTTTTTTTTTTTTAATCCATTCTTCAGTTGAGGGACGTCTGGGTTGTTTCCAGTTTCTAGCTATTACAAATAAAGCTGCTGTGATCATAGATGAGGAAACATCTTTGTGGTTTGGTGAGAAATCATTTGGATGTATACCCAGAAGTGGTATGGCTGGGTCTTGAGGTAGAGCTATGCCAAAATTTCTAAGATATTGCCAGACTGACCTCCATAGTGGTTGTACAAGCTTGCACTCCCACCAGCAATGGAGGAGTGTTTCCCTTTCTCCTCACCCTCGCCAGCATGTGCTGTTGTTTGAGTTTTTGATCTTAGCTATTCTGACAGGTGTGAGATGGAATCTCAGAGTCGTCTTGAGTTGCATTTCTCTGATGATTAAGGATGCTGAGTATTTCTTCAAGTGTCTCTCAGCCATTAGGGATTCCTCCTTTGTGAATTCTCTGTTTAGCTCTGTTCCCCATTTTTTGATTGGATTATCTGGTTTCTTGGGATTTAATTTCTTCAGTTCTTTGTAAATTTTGGATATTAGCCCTCTGTCAGATGTGGGGTTGGTGAAGATCTTTTCCCAATCTGTAGGTTGCCATTTTGTTCGAATGAGTGTCCTTTGCCTTACTGAAGCTCTCCAGTTTCATGAGGTCCCATTTATTGATTGTTGATCTTAGAGTCTGAGCTGTTGGTGTTCTGTTCAGGAAGTTGTCACCTGTGCCGATAAGTCCCAGGGTTTTCCCCGGTTTCTCTTCTAATGGATTTAGTGTGTCAGGCCTTATGTTAAGGTCTTTGATCCACTTGGAATTAACTTTTGTGCAAGGTGCCAATAAAATTACAAGAGGCATACAGAGCACCAAACAGAATAGACCAGAAAAGAAATTCCTCTCACCACATAATAATTGAAACTCCAAATGTACAGAATAAAGAAAGAATATTAAAAGTGGTAAGAGAAAAAGGTCAAGTAACTTACAATGGCAGGCCGATCAGAATTACACCTGACTTCTCAGAAACTTTAAAAGCCAGAAGGGCCTGGGCAGACTTCTACAAGCCCTAAAAGAACATAGGTGCCCGGCCAGACTACTATATCCAGCAAAACTCTCTACCAACATAGATGGAGAAACAAGATATTCTATGACAAAATCAAATTTAAACAATATCTACGCACAAATCTAGCCCTACAGAAGATCCTAGAAGGAAAGTTCCAACCCAGACAAGATAACTCCACCCAAGAAAACAGAGGAAGTAAAAAAAAAAACTCTCCTGCAGCTAAACCAAAAGAAACACACAACTGCCACCTGCTGCTATACATTTAAATTAGCACTAACAGAGTGGCCAATGTTTTAGCTCAGGAGTGTCTCGTAAATATGCCTTTGGAGTGTGTGAAGCAGTCACAGCACTGAAAGTGCAGAACAGAGGGCCTGTCTGCAGATGGGAATTACGCCGCTGGAACCTTTCCAGCTCTAGAGCAATGACCAACAGACCCTGGGTGCACTTGCTGGCCTGGGGCTCAGAGCTGTCAGCCTCCAGGTCACTCCAGCTGATGAGATGTGCTTCTGGGCACAGAGGGCGGGCAGTGCTGCCTCTCAGAATGCACTTGTCAGCCTGCTTGTGGCCTCTGCTTCCTGTCCCCTGCAGCCATTAGATCCTGCCCTACATCTTCTCTGCCCAGCATCTTCTCAGCTTCCTCACTTGTGTGGTTGGTTGTTGGTCTGAGCCTCAGGGGTAGCTCAGTTTTAAAAATCAGATTTACTCACAGGATGGCTGCTAGCTGCTACCCTCGGAATCCCATGTTGTGACAAAATGGGATTTCCAGCCATCACTGACCATTTGCCAAAGGAACCACCACCACCTCACCAAAACCTATGACTGAATTTGAGGGTTGAGGGCCTTGGACATATCCCAAGGGCAGGACTGACCAAATTTTCATTTGGAGACTGATTCTACCCTTCAGGCTGCCAGGAACTGTTTCCTGACTGTGTGTTTCTCTTGTTCTTTGCTTCTCACATTTTTTTTTCCTGCTCTTTTCCAGTACTCTTCCCCTGGAATACTTTGTAGATTTCCAGAGATTTCTCTTTGGGATTCAGTCTCTGTCTCTTCCAGGCTCACACATAGGCAGCCTCTACTCCTAACCTTCCTAGAATCTTATAAAGGCTAAATGTTAATGTCAAAACCTTTCCTGTTATTTTTTCTAAAGATGGTAATGTCATGTTAAAATGCATTCTTGTTGTTTATAATTTGTATAAACCTTTTACTTTTTATTTACAAATGTTAATAGCAGGTCACATGTTTCAGACTTTAGCTTGTTGTGTGGCCAGCACAAAGGCAGCAGTCACACTGTCCAGATCTCACAGTAGTGTGCTCCTGACTCTAGCCATGAGACCCATGACCCAGGGCACACCTGCCAGCACAGCAGGGATGCTGCGGGACTGCCTTGGTTCACAAGAGTCTGTCCTCACCAGTTTTGACTAGACTGTTCCTCTTTTTACATTAGTGTCTAAATATCTAATCTTAGATTGGAAAGAGAAAAATGGAGGAGTAAAAATGATGCTTTTAAGGCTTTATTTTAAGTTTTGTGGGTTTTTTTCTCATGAAAACATTTTCATGTTCTTTTAAATTAGGTAAATATTTTAACAGCAATTTGGGGTTGTAAAGACTGTATCTGAAGAACTGAAATGGAATCACATTTATTATATTTTAAGTGTTGAGTAGGAGATAAAGAATAGTGGGACTTGTGGTTTGATAAGAGACCTTCTAGGATTTAGCAGTTCATGCATTAATGTGAATCCTTTCCAAAACTGGGTTTTATTTCTTATTAAATGATGGTTCTTTTGAATGAAAAGACCAAAGGAGATAGAACTTGATTGGCTTGATATTATCTGTACTTATGTGGTAATATATGAATCTGAAAACTTTTAAATTTTATTTTGGCAATAGAGTTTAGTTTTAATTCATCCTAAAGTTACTAAAGTAAAAAAAAAATCACAATAAAGCATTCTTTTACAACTTTGAATGCAAGAACCCAAAACTGTTTATAGGAAAAATGATTTTGTACATGGAATGAAACTGTATAAATACAGAACTTACAGATGAGGGTTAGTATCATCACTCATCTGTAAATGTTTTGCTGGCAAAACCAACAGAATGTGTCTTTTGAGATGTGATATGTGTAGATTCAAGGCTTTAATTGTTAAAACATACGATCTTTTTAAGGTTTATTGTGATTACCATGGCCATTCTCGGAAAAAGAATGTATTTATGTATGGCTGCAGCATCAAAGAGACTGTGTGGCACACCCATGACAGCACGGCTTCCTGTGACGTTGTGGAGGACATGGGATACAGGGTAACTGTTGCATATAGTTCATGAATAGTTGTGGAGGATGTGGGATACAGGGTCACTGTTACATATAGTTCATGAGTGTTTGAATTTCAAATTCATGTGAGCTATAGGAGAAGTTCAGTACATATGAATTGATTAAATTTGATGTTTACATCTTGCTATTTTTGTTTCAGATTTTTTTGTTTTAAGGTTGCTTTCATACTGATCTTTGCTATCTATCTTGAATTTATCTTTGCATTTGGTAGAGATGTAATTTTATTTGCCCATGGATACCAGTTTGTGAGCACTATTTACTAGACAGTAGTGTTGCTACAGGTCTGTTCTGTGCTCATGTGAGCTGGAAGGTCCAGTCCCTGGAGACATTCTAGTTTTTTTCTCTGTTTACCAAATCATTTTTGTAATAGTGAATTCTGAGACATTTTCTTTTCTTGGTATTTTAAAATTTTTGCTGGGTGGGTTTTGTTGTTGTTGTTTGCTTTGTCTGTTTCTTTTGTGAAGTCTAGGGTATTCATTTGTGGATTAACCTTGAGATTTGAACCAGAGTGGTGTTGAATCTAAATTGTTTGAGAAAATTCCTTAAGATCATTTGTTTCGGTTTTATTTGTTTGTTTTTGTTTTTCGAGACAGGGTTTCTCTGTGTATCCTTGACTGTCCTGGGCTCACTCTGTAGACTAGGCTGGCCTTGAACTCAACAGAGATCCACCTGCCTCTGCCTCCCAAATGCTAGGATTAAAGGAGTGCACCACCATGCCCCCCCACCCCTTAAGAGCATTTGTATCCATGAACTTTACTTGTCGTTTTGGTTGAATCTTATTCTCTTAATAACATTTCTTTACATAGGTGTGATATTTTATTAGCTTTAGCCCCAAATACTTCTGAATCTAATTGCCGTTGGGATTAAGAACTTTTCTCTCACATATCTGCTGTCTCCCAGTAGAACATTAATTGCCTGTTTGCCTGTCAGAAATTATTATTTCAGGAGAAATTGCTGAGAGTTTTATGATCCTTCTAAAAAGGCTTACAATATCAAAATGTATATTCCTGATAACTATCAGTAAATGTGCAAGTGAAGTAAGATGGTATTAGACACTGGACGTATCCAATATTTGCCTCACAAATAACCTTTTTTTCGGGAAGCTACTGGCCAATACTTTTTTAAATGTTTATTTATTTAAATTACATCTCCGTCACAATTCCCTCCCTCCACCCTCCAGGCCCCACCCTCCCACCCTCTCCCTTTTCTCCCAGAACTCATAATTCTTTTTTTAAAAACAATTAGGCCACAGTTATGAAAATTATAAGGTATAACTTACATTCCCAATGTCCAGTCCATACATATTTGGCAACTGATTTTAATGTTCTATTATCTATCTCCATGAGTTTAAAGTTCTATACCTAACTCATTTTCCATGTTAACTTGCATTACCAACTTAAAAACATCTTCTTAGACCTAGAACATCCTTTTAATTCCTAAACAACTTAAAATTTAACTGTGAGACTATAACTATCTAGTCTTCAACCACATCAGAGACCTGAGAAGGATAAATATATCTGATTATACAGGAAGTGCAGAGCCTGCAGCTTCCAAAACTAAGAAATGACAGACAACTGGCTTCCTGGACAGTCCCCAATTTCTCTCCATACATTAGAGCATCTATAATTTTTAGAAGTGTTCCTTAAAGATTTTTTTTTTAATGTGTGGACATTTTATCTGCATGTGTTTCTAAGCACCATTTGTGTGCGGTGTCTGCAGAGGTTAAAAAATGGCATCAGAACCCCTGAAATTGGATTTTCAGACAATTGGGAGCTGCCATGTGGGTGCTGTGAACTAAACCCACATCTTTTTTTTTTAATTTTTTTTTAAATTTCCTTATTTTTATTTTATGTACATTGGTGTTGCATGTATGTCTGTGTGAGGGTGTCAGATCCTTGGAACAGGAGTTACTGACAGCTGTGAACTGCCATGTGGGTGCTGGGATTTGAACCCAGGTCCTTTGGAAGAACAGCCAGTGCTCTTAACCACTGAGCCATCTCTCCAGCCCCAAAACCCACATCTTCTAAAAGAACAGGGAATGCTCTTAACCACTGATATCTCACTGATGTCAAGTATCTGGAAGATACTTGCAGAATTGAGTATTCTGAACAAGAAGACAGCATAAGAAAATGAATCCAAGAGAAGCTACCTATAGCCCAGTGAAGGAGCGCTGCAGAACATGTCCAGTGTGGCAGCGGTCAGCGAGCAGCACTCACCTTTAGATGGCGCAGGGCTCTGTTAGGTCACCCACAGTCAGTGAACCATTCTAGTGGTGCTCAGGGATACAGATACAGAGGCCAAGTAGGGAATGCTTAATTGAGATCTAGGTGAACAATGTTTGAAAGTGATTAGTAAGAGGCCCCAAAGACTAGAAAAAACTAGGCAAAAGACAGCTGGTAGAGCCTTTCCATGTGCTATTCTCCAAACACCAATACAACCTTCCCTTACTGTACAAATATTCCAGTATTCTGGGAATTCTTAGTCACTTACACTGAAAGCAGGCTTCATATTCACATTGTCATTTTTTTTTCTACTTAATGTAGGAATTATAGTTTTATGTGTGTGTGCCTGTGAGCATTTATGTGTGTTGTGTGTCTGAAGTGCCAATGGAAGCTGGAAGAGGGCACTGGGTCTCAGAAACTAGATTTACAGCCTATTGTGAGCCTCCATGTGGGTGCTGAGGCCAGAAGCAGGTTCTGCAGGAGCAGGAAACTCTTAAGCCCTGCCCTGTTTGTCCAGTCCCCACCCTCTCTCCACCCTCTTAACTGCACAACAACCTGATGTTTGTTGACCATCTCTTCAGGTCATCATATCTGGATTTATCTCCATTATTATTATTATTATTAATTTGATATTAAAGGTATCTTTTTCAATGTTTATTTTTTACTTCGTTATGTCTCCATTGCCACCCCCTCCTGGCCCCTCCCTTCTACCCTCTACCCCCTCTCCCATCCCTCCTATGCCTCTGGTGTGGGGTGCCTCCGTGTATCAGCCCCCCTCAGTTCGTTAGTCACATGAGGTCTAAGAGCTTCCTTTTGCACAGGAGGCATACATGGGAGTTCCACTAGGGTGGAGTGTCCCACTGACAGGTAACCAAGTCTGTGTTCCTGTTCTTTTGGATCTATTGATTGTAGGATGGTTATCCTGTACTATATGGCTAAAACCCAGTTATAAGTGAATACATGCCATGTGTATCATGAGCTTCTCTAGTTCCATCCATTTGGTTGCATATGGCATGATTTCCTTGTTTCTGATGGCTGAGTAGTATTTGTACCAGTTGCACAAAACTCAGATTGTGCAGTTTAGTTAGGCTGTTTCAGGGCACATGCATATATTTGCTGAGAAGTCTCTTGTAGGTGGTCATTTGAATAGTATTGCCAGCTTCCTCACAGCAAAGATGAAACCAGCTGGTGCTAAAAATGTCGTGAGAGATGTTGTTGCTTCTCTGCATCCTCTTGAGTGCTGCACTTTTCTAGGGGAACAGTGCCTGATTATTTAATGTACATAGTGACAATTGGAAGTGAGGTTGTGTTTTCATGTTTGCTCATTACACTATCCTTTGGAAATACTCTTTGCACATATTTCTGGCTTTTGTACTGTTCATTTAATTATTACTGTTTTAAAAATAAGAACTTGTTATATGCATAACATTTTCTAATTTTTTTCTGGTATGTACTATTTAAAACTGGTGTCTGTTGTTTTTCCTCTTTCTGATGGCACAGGGTTAGAAGTCAAGGCCCCCTGCATGCTAAACAAGTGCTGGACTCCTGAGCTGTACCTCAGTCCTGCTGATTATTGAAAGTTGCTTCCTTTTTGAATCAACTGATGAAGAGTGACTTCAGGTCATTCTAACTGACAAGCAGCTGAGCCGGTGTTAGTCATGACCGTCCTCCATAGTAGTGATAACACTTTCACTTCTGCTTCTGAACCAGAGCTCAGCATGTTTCCTGCATCACTCTGCTTCTCTGGATCACTTCAGACATAGGGGACACATAGGCATCTGTGGGATTGTTTCTCCAGACATAGACTGGAGAAGTTACTTTGGTGATGATTTTTCAGGACTTGCTCACATGTTTACATTTTCAGGTGGACTTGAGAATAATTTGAAGTTAAAAAATACTGCATTGGTGCTGCTTTATTACGAGTTCATTGCTTGCACTTTTTTTCTTCCTTTTATCTAGAGGTCATTGACATTTAGTGTTAAGTCAGCTGGCCTTTTCTGGGCTAATTTGTTTTAAAAATTTGAGCATGTTTTTCATATTTTATTATTTATTGTTTACGTGTGTGTGTGTGTGTGTGTGTGTGTGTGTGTGTGTGTGTGTGAGTTTGCACATGTGTGTGTGGGTGCCTACAGGAGCCAGATGAGGCGTCAGATCCCCTGGAGCTGGAGTATACCGATGATTAGTGTGGGTTCTGGAGCTGGAGTATACGGATGGCTAGTGTGGGTTCTGGAGCTGGAGTATACGGATGGCTAGTGTGGGTTCTGGAGCTGGAGTATACCGATAACTAGTGTCGGTTCTGGGAACTGAACTCACGTCCTCTGCATGAGCAGCAGGTGCTCTTACCTGCAAAGCCATCTCTCTAGTTCCTTTCTTTGTATTTTTAACCATGTTTTTTTGTAAATGCTTAGAAATTTATACTTTCTACATTGCTTGCTACCGTTAGTAACAGCAAAGTCTAAATAAGAAGGCTGAGTGATGGGGAGGGGCAGAGCTACTTAAAAATAAAGCAGTGTTTGAATTAATAACCTCTGGTTACAATTTTATTTTTACAGGCGTTGCCTAAGATACTGAGCCACATTGCCCCAGCATTTTGCATGAGCAGTTGTAGCTTTGTGGTGGAAAAATCCAAAGAATCCACAGCTCGGGTTGTAGTGTGGCGGGAAATAGGAGTTCAAAGAAGCTATACCATGGAGAGCACTTTATGTGGCTGTGATCAGGGAAGATACAAGGTAAAGCATTTGGAGATATGTAGTTATTTTTAAACTTTTTCTGTCTCTGTGTGGTCATGGGTATCATGCCCAAGGAAGCTCTGGAGCTGAAGTTGCAGGCAGTTGTAAGCTCTGCCATGTGAGTCCTGGGAACTGAACACTGGTCCTCTGCAAAAGCCATGAGCACTCTTGGCCACAGAGCCATCTCTCCAGCCCCAAGTGTGTAGCTGTAGAGGTGTTTGACACTTCCTTTTGTATGTGCTCTCACGCTTGTCACATACTCACAAAAATGGTCATTTGTCTTACTGAGCTATCTGTGTGACACAGTAATGGGATGGAGTGGCACAGTGCCGACAGTTTTCGGGTGGGAGTGAAGAGCACGCATGTGTGAGTGTGAGGGTACACACCTGTGTATGAATGGGTGTGAGAAAAGGATGTGGAGTGTCTTCCTCTATTGCAGTGGTTCTCAACCTTCCTAATGATGTGACCCTTAAATACAGCTCCTCATGTTGTGGTGACCCCAGCCACAAAATTATTTCTGTTGCTACTTCATAAGTGTAATTTTGCTACTGTCATGAATCATAATGTAAGCATCTGTGTTTTCTGATGGTCTTAGGTGACCTCTGTGAAAGGGCCCTTCAACCCCCAGAGGGGTCGCAACTCCCAGGCTGAGAACTGCCGCTGTGTTACTGTTAACTTTATCATCCCTTGACACAGGATTTCACTGAAGCCCACACGGACCTGCCCTGTCAGGGACTGGAACCTTGCCCTTTGGCAAAACGGGCTGGCCAGCGAGTTCCTAGAGTCCACCTGCCAGTCTTACCTGCCCCAGCAGTGTGCGGGATTGAACTGAGGTCTTTGTGCTTGAAGATCGATAAGTGGTTACCCATTGAACCTCTTATTGACCCTGCTTTGTGTGTTGTTTTTAATTTCGTTAAACTAAATCACTTGCTTAGGAATCTTTAAGAAATTTTAATGATTTGAATTTATTCACATGTATAATTTTAAAGAAAGCACATTGGCACATATGATCACACATTTAATAAGGAACTCATAAGGAGCTATAGAACTAGCCCACTATTATAAAAATTCTCATCAGTTTAGTAGATTCAGTATTAAGTGTTTCTCATGAATTTAAAATAAGTACATTAATAACTAGTTAAATTTAGATTTTTCAATGTGTGACTTTTTGTACCTGTACATACATGGTTTTGTGGATATGTGTATGTGTGTGCATCTGTGTGTATGTGTGTATGTATATGCAGTATGTATGTGGGTATACGTGTGTGTATGCATACATGTATGTATTTATGCATGTTTATATGTGAATGTGTGTATGTGTGCATATGGATACATGTGTCTGTGCATGGATATATGTGTATATGTGCATGGATACATGTCTGTGTACATGTGTGTGCGCGCGTGCGCGCATTTTAGAGGGTACCTTGGGTATTCCCCAAGAGCATCCCACCTTGTTTGGAGGATGGTCTCACACTGGTATGGGGCTCTCTGAGTGCACATGTGTATGTGTGTGTGTGTGTGTGTGTGTGTGTGTGTGTGTGTGTGTGTGTGT
>CAJQZJ010032727.1:4453956-4466159 GCA_907164525.1 Lophiomys imhausi
CACACACACACACACACACACACACACACACACACACACACACACACCCCTGACCATGTCCCTGTGAACCTGAGAGCCTGGCTTCCTACAGATCTGAACCTGATATGATGGGGCTACACAGATACTCATGTCATGTGCTTCTCCAGCATCCCAGTTTACTGAGCACCGTGCAGCCCAGGAGCTGGGAGAAAGCACCGGGTACACAGAGGCCTGCTAAGGCCACAGTGTCACTGAGATGCTGTCCTGACAGCTGGCCTGACATTTTACCACAAAGTGGGGGTGGGGTGGGGTAGGGTGAGGGGGACTGCTTTGCCTTTGCTCAGACAGGAAGAAATGTTAAAAGTTGAATGATCTTTCCTGAATTGATGTGTTTATAAAAGAAGACAAAATCCATGATTCAGAGTGGCTTTGTATTGTAGTCAGTTTTGTTTGAATTTAGACGGAATCTCTGCCGCATTATTAAATTTTTGTTCGAAATGTAGAAACATTGGTTGGAGTCCTGCTTGAGAATAAGTAACCCAGATTGTGTTCCTGGTGGCATGCCCACAGCCTCAGGTGTGCTGCTCTCTAGTCCCCACATTAGGATGACCCAGGAAGTGTACTACTGCAAGTGTTCTTGTGCATGTTTCAAACAGAAATGACATCAATAAAGCAATGAATGCCCCTTTAAATCTTTTCTTATTATGCTTTAATAATTATAAAACATAAATTTGAAAATGAGTATTTTTCTCTTATTTTGATGACAGTTTGGTGATTGTATGCATAACTAATTTTTGAACTAGGAAAAACTTACTGAGGAAATAGTGTTATTGGAACATGAGTCTACTTTATACAGTAATTTTCTTAAAAACATTTCTCTGATTAAAATATATTCATATCCCATGATATAAAGGGAAATCTATAAGAAAGGTTTGTTCTCAGTGAAGGTTCGTGTTGTGAAGCTTTAGTCCTTGAAGCGCCACATGGATTTGTTTTCCATCATTGATACAAGCACCAGAACCAGGTAGGTGATAAACGACCGCCACTGCCCTAGGACCACTGCCTGTCCACCTCACAGGCCTCCTTTGCACTGTGGACCCTTCCGACCACCGAGCCCCCATCATAGCTAGTCACTTAGCCCTTGACTGGTTACTGATGGAATTTCAGTGTACTTGTTTGGAGTTAAAGGTTGCTTACTTCCATACCTCATCTGCACGGCCCTCCTACGGTAGCATTTCCCTCACCTCATGGGCTAGTAAGGTGAGTGACTTTCCCCAATTCAGTCCTGTACTTTTAAACCACATAAAGGTCCTTGGCTTTGCAAGTGTGAAGAAACTATAAAAGGCAAAGATGCCTGTCATTGGAAATTACTATAGGAAATATTTGCAATTGTCCTTAGCCTATGGCTCCTGGCCACAAGCATCCTAGGTGACTATAATGCACACCAATATGTTTACACACATCAGAGGGTTGGACACACTTGGATTAAGGCTTCGTAAGTAAAGGTAATCTGTACTTTAGGAAGCTAATTGGTTTTGCTGTGGGTTGTTCTGAAGATACAGTCAGTGGGGGACTTTAGACTCCTTCAGTGCTAGGCTCTAAAGTCATTGTCTGTTCTACTTATAATGTCATAAGTAAAATAGACTTTTTTGCCTTGTGACATTGTTGAATTTTTTTTCTATAACTCATTTCCCATTTCCTTAGGAGTAGTTGACAGTTTATGGTTTATTTGTCCTTTGAGAATACAGAACAAATGAAATAATGATTAAATTATTTCATATAGATAAGATTTTAAAAAATATTTATTTATTACTTCAGGTTACATCTTCATCACAGTGCACTCTTTCCACCCCTCCCAGTCCTGCCCTCCCACCCTCTACAGTTTGGCAATATCTTAGAAAACTTGGAATAGCTCTACCTCAAGACTCAGCCATACCACTTCTGGGTATACATCCAAATGACTCCTCACAAAATAAGAAGGAGGTTTCCTCATCTATGTTCATAGCAGCCTTATTTGTAATAGCTAGAAACTGGAAACAACCCAGATATCCCTCAACCAAGGAATGAATAAAATTATCTGTGGTACATCTACACAATGGAATCCTACTCAGCTATCAGAAACAATGAAATCATGCAATTTGCTGCCAAATGCATGGAACTAGAGAAGCTCATCCTGAGTGAGCTAACCCAGACTCAGAAGGATGCACATGTCATCTATTCACTTATAATCATATTTTAGCCATATAGTACAGGATAACTATACTACAACCAATGCACCAAAGGGAACAGGAACATAGACTTTGTTTCCTGTCAATGAGACACTTTTCCCTAGTGGTGCTGCCTTGTAGGCCCCCAGTGTATGCAGAGGCTCTTGGCCCTCATATAGATAAATTTTAAAATTTGAAATCCCTTTTAAATGATTCCACCAGGAGACATGGAAGCAGATAGGCATGTTTGAGAACGCTGGAAGGTAATCACAGGCACATAGCAGTTTGGGATTAGGTGATCCAGGTTAACTTAGAGTAGCTAATTGAGAGTCTGCCCAGCTAAGGGTTAAGTGTTGAAACATTAAAAGATCTTGGTGTATTTATTATTGAGGAAAGGACTGCCGCAGCTCATAGGCCGTCAGTCTAAGCAATCCAGGGCCTTTAGATTCCCGGATTCCTGTCGAACTCCGGTGAATCTCCCGCCAAGCCGCTGGTAATTCTACCTGCCTAATATAACAACTTATATTACTTAATAGAGTTTAGGTTACAGATGGTGTAGGCCACCCTTGGTCCAGGACTCTTTCCCCAGGAAAAATCAGGCCGCTGGTTTAGGCGGGCCAGGCCGGTCAGCTAATATCCTGCCAGGCCACCAGCTGCTCCGCTGGTCTAATCTTACAGTTTATCCTTATTAATAAATACAATTGATAATTAAATTGCATTTATACACACACACCCACAGAGGGACAGACAAACACACATACACACCTGGGCTTTTGGCTACTTTTTTGGGATCTTTTTCCTACTTCCCTACACCACCTCTATCCCTTCCAACCCCCCAACACTAGGTAGGAGTAAAAGAAGGATAGAGGGGAAAGGGGGCATAGACTAGTTCCTGCTGATTAGGGTCTTCAAGTTCCTTGGGGGCAAGTTCAGTCTTTGTTGTCAATATATCTGCAACCAGCAATCCAGCAAACAGCAAAAGCAACAGCGGGGGAGCAGCAGATGTCATCTCTCTCTGGTCTCTGGCATTTTTTATACCCTCTCAAGAGTCCCCAGAATTCCAAATGTAAGCTTTTTTATGAGCTGGCAAGATCACACCCCTCCTAGAATACAAGACATATCATAGTCAGCTGCTGTGGAGAATCTGAAGCAGCCCCATATCCCACACCTGGGATTAAAACAAAAACATTCCCAACATAACTGGGTTTTAATTTGTATTTATAATTTTTAATATCTTTTTATTTTTGTATATTGTGAATTTCATCTCCACTTCCTCTCAGACCTGCCCTCCCACCCTTGCAACCTCTCCCAATAGAAAAAAAATCTCATTGTAGAAGCTCTAATGTATCACAGTGTGTCCCACAATATTCCCTTTGTCCACATTTTTTTTTGTTTGTAAATGTTCATTATAATTACTCCTTAGTCTGGTACAAGACTTCCAGCTTCTGCTACTTTGTCAATACTGGAACCTCACTGGAACTCCTCTCAGATATTGTGTTGTTGCCCTGTGTCATGGAGATCTTATAGTTTTGGGTCTGTGGAACTGGCCTCTTCATGCACTCCAGTAGTTCATCCAAGGGGTGTATGTTGAAGTGGGCTAATTCAAGGCCTTGTTTCTGGGCCTGCAACCCCGACATCCAGGGCCAGTTCTACTGTGCTACTACCCAGGTAAGGTGCAGGGCCTGCTCTCTCCTGAGTGCTGCAGCAGGTAAGGGGCTGGGACAGCTCTCCTGCTCTTGTGAAGCCATGGAGGCCAGATCTGTCTGCCCCTAGTGTTGAGGGCAAAAAGGGGGAGATCTTTCCCTCCCCAACACCACCACAAAGTAGAAAAAAGGCAGGAATAGTTCTCCCCAACTCACACCCTCTGGCCAGCTCATCCACAGCCTCTACATCCAGGGCCAGCTATGCTGTGCTGCCCAGGTGAGGGGCAGGGCCTGCTCTCCTGAGTGCTGCATGCAGCATGTGAAGGGCGGGGGCAGCTGTCCTGTTCTTGTTACCCCATTAGGGCCAGTTCCCCAGACCCTCTAGTGCTGAGGGCAAAAGGGAGGGGAAGAGTTCTCTCCCTCACCAACACCACCACAAAGCAGACAAGAAGCAGGGCTGGCTCTCACACCCTCAGGGCCGGCTCACCCACAATGCCTATATACAGGTCCAGCTGTACTGTGCTGCCCAGGTGAAGTATAGGACCTGCTCTCCTGAATGCTGAGGCATGTGAGGGATAGGAACAGCTCTCCTGCTCTCATGATCCCACGGCCAGGTTTCCCACCTGCTATGGGTGTTGAGGGGTGAAGGACAGGAACGTATCTCATCCATGCTACCACAAGGAGACGAGTGGCAGGGCTAGCTCTCTCAAGCTCCAATCCTTAGGGCCAGATCACAAATTTCACAAGCCCCAAAATGTCCAGGTCCTGGTCTCCTGAGTACTTCAGCTACTGCACCTGGTTAGGGTCAGGATTTGCTCTCCTGCTCTCATGCCTCTAGAGTCAGTTCTCCCATGATGCCCTGGTTGGGGGTGGGCAAGTTCTACATAGCCCTCAGACATCAGCATGTTCCCAGGTGGCAGCCCAGACCAGGGATCTCCACTGGCTTTTGGTGGTACCAGATATGGCCCTTTGTGGCAGCAGAGGCCAAGACCCCACCGTGGTCCTAGGTAGCCTCACTGACTACTCACATCTGGTTGTTCCTTACTACCCTCAAGTCTCCAGTTCTGTCTCGCTTTGTTGTGCCCACATCCTTCTGTTTCTCTTTCTCCTACACCTCTGCAGCACTTACTTGGTTCTCCTAGATCTGGTCTGCCACCCAGGGACATGTTGATGTGTGAGGACTGCGCAGAACTGGCCCACCTCCAACTTGGGCATCATGGGAGAACTGGCTCTAGAGGCCTGAGAGGAGAAGAGCTAACCCTGCCCCTAACCAGCTGCAGTACTCGGGAGAGCAGGCCCTGCACATTTTGGGAGTTGCAAGTGAACTGGCCCCAAGGATACAAGGTTGGGAGAGTTGTACCTACCACTCAGCTCCCTGAGATAGCATGAACGAAGGAGAAATACCCTCCTCTTCCTCACCCCTCATTACCCATAGCAGCAGGAGACCTAGCCCTGGGACCATGACAGCAGGAGAGCTGGCCTTGCCCTTCACATGGTGCAGCAATTGGGAGAGCAGGTCCTGCACCTTACCTGGGCAGAACAGTACAACTGGCTCTGCATGTGGGGTTATGTGGGAGTGCCAGCCCTGCCTTTTGTCTGCTTTGTGGTGTTGGCAAGGGAGAGATCCCCTCCCTTTGCCCTCACCACTAGGGACAGGGAGGAGATCTAGCCTTGAAAGGTTCACAAGAGCAGGAGAGCTGGCCTAGCCCCTCACATACTGTAGCACTAGGGAGAGGTCCTGCTCTTTACCTGGGTAGCACAGTAGAACTGGCCCTGGATGTCAGAGTTGCAGGCCCCAAAACAGGGCCTTGAATTGTCCCACTCTAACATATACCCCTTGGATGAACTGCTGGAGTACATGAAGAGGCCAGTTCCATGGACCCAAAACTATATTATCTCTATGACACAGAGACAATAGAATCTTTGAGAGGAGTCCCAGTGAGGTTCCAGTGTTGACAAAGTAGCAGAAGCTAAAGGCCTTGTACCAGACCAAGGATTCATTATAATAAACATTTGCAAGCAAAAAAGTGTGGACAAAAGGGAATATTGTGGAACATACTACTACAGTTTCGTGAAATGAGATTTTTTTTTCTGTTGGGAAAGGTTGCAAGGGTGGAAGGTGTGTCTGAGGGGAGGTAAGAGATGAGTGGAAACAGGGTGTGTGATGTGAAATTCACAAAATAAACAATAAAAAGATTTTTAAAAGGAAGTGATTATTGGGAAAAGGGTCATGGATCAAAGAAAAGATAATAAATGTACAGTTTGAGGATAAATGTCTCTTGTGCTATTTGTTTATAAGTCTAAAGTGTTCTATGTGTGACATACCACTTAGCAGCTAAATTGGAATGGGAGTGCTCCATCTTAGGGGAAGTACTCCATGTTAAGCATGTCTGGTATACCTGCCATGAGGGTGTACTGGAGAGGGACTTGTGGGTAGGGTGGCTGTGAACCCTAACATCTAGGATCACCTGATGGTCCTATTGGTACCATCTGTGGGTGGAACCTGGGAGGTGGCTAGTTGAACACACGGGAATACTCAGGGTCTCACACAGAATAATCAAATGTGCTGTAACAGTGATTGAATTGGCAGATGATGGGAGGACCTAGATGGCTGGAGCCAGCCCATGCCAAGGAAATCAAAGTTTTGGATTAAATACAAATGTCAGTTTGCACACAGATAAGGACACTATTACAGATCTCATCAAGTAGAAAATTGTTTCAGATACCGCTGTTTTGTAGGTCAGTAGGGAGACAGAGCAGGGGTATGTTTATTCTTGAATAGTCTTTGTCCCTTGTCACACACTTCCTTCTAGGAACTTACAGACATTTGTAGTGTTGGTGGAGTGTGTTTACTACAGGTCTTTATGACCTTTTTTGTGTAAGTGTCTTCCCCATAACCAGCATTACTGTATGCTCTTCAGCAGCTCATAGTAAATACTTAAAAATGTCCATGCAACATGTCTTGATTATATTCTTTCCCCTCTCCCAACTGCTCCCTGACTTCCCCACCTCCCTCCCCACCCAACTTCATGAGAGCTCACTTGTGTGCTTTCTCTCCCCCCTCAACAAACAAAACCAAGAAAAACAATAAAAACTAAAATATCAAACTAAGAAAGAAAGAGAAATGAAGAAAGCATAGGATTCATACACATAAGAGATCAAAGAGACTCATAGCATGTACAAGGTTTACCCAGGTTCAAGCCATACAAAATCCCTGTACTGAGAATGGAAGTAAACACAAAATTCACAGTAGATTTGTTCTATTGTCCTTGATTGGAAAGCCTTGATTCTTACCCATTGTGGTTTTTTTTTCCCCTCTAAACTTTCTGAATCTATTCAAAGGAACAAAGGACGTCTTTGGATGCTATGACTTAGATATGGGATATCTCATGATGCTGATGTGCTGATGGCTTGGTCCCAAGCTAGTGACATTATTGAGGGGTCATTAGAATACTGACCTTGTGAATATTAATCTATTGATGGGTCATAAATAGATTATGAACTATTGGATGGTAGGACCTAGTGGAAGGAAGCAGGTCATTGGGTAAGTGCACTCAAGTGGTATACCTATCTCTAGCACTTTTCTCTCTGCTTCCTGGCTGCCAGGAGGTGAGCTACATTGCTCTGCCATCCTCCCTTTGTGTGCGGCATTTGGATGAGAAATGTTCCCCACAGACTTATGTGTTTGAATACTCTGTCCTGTTAGTGGCATTGTTTGGCACTTGACGTGGAACATTTAGGGGGTGACTCCTTTGAGAGTTGTAGGGCTCTTACCTGCTTCTAGTCCTACCTTTTTGCTTTCTGTCTGTGGATGGAAATGTGGCCAGCCTGTGTGCTGCTCCAGCCAGCAGTGGTCTTCCAACTCTTAAGTTTCTTTTGGTCACAGTATTTTACCAGAACAACAGGAAAGTGACATATTTCACTATTGAGTCCCCACTTGGCACAGGACTCAAGATGGAACCAAGCACCAGTGAACTGAAATCTCCAAAACCATGGACCCAAATCAGTTTTTCTTCCTTTGCTTATGTAAGGTGTTGTCAGAATAATCAAAATTAGCTAACAGAGAAAACAAGTAGACAAGGGGTTACCACTTACCTGTGACCACTTGACCATGTGCAAAGAGCTACTTTTTGGGAAGAATTTGCAAATGTTTACAGAAGCAAGCTAGAAATGGTGTCATGAGCAGAACTCACAGGGAGGCATCAGTAAACCAGAAAACTGACAGGAATACAGGCCATAAGACAGTACTCATGAGTTTTCACACAAGAATGGGCCTCTTTGGGTATTGGATTAGAGCCAGGAAAGCTACATTCTGGCCAAAAACAACAACAACAACAAAACTTGTCTACACTATTCTCTGAGACACATGTAAGGCTAGTTTAATGGTGACAGGTTAATTAATCTAGAAAATTCAAGGTCAGATTTCAGACAGTAACATTGATATTACTGGTTATTCTTGGCCAGGTTTATAGTGAGAATTGAAACAAAGAGCCAAGTGGAACGATCTTTAAAAACTTAAGAGTTTAGCCAAAAAAAGGAATACATTTAAAATGGAAGCCAAAGAAGGAGATTAAGAGCCATCAAAAAGAAGCCAAGTATTTTGCATTGGAAGGAAAAGATGCTGTGAAAGCATCTTAGGAGTTGGCTGGGCCACACCACGCGCTCGAGAGTGTAATGCCATAAACTCCTTTGAAAGACTTGAGTTTGAGAAAATCACTCCTGTCTTAGCTCTCATGGGGGCTGCCCAGGGAAATGTTTCTCCTCTTCTACCATGAGGCACTCAGAGGCCACTGAGACTACTCAACTGCTGCATCCTAGAATATTATATGTATGTGTGTATATATATATATATATACACACACACACACACACACACACACACACATATATATATGTACATACATATACACACACATATAATGTTATAGGAACTTACAGATAAGAGTTTGTCTTGAGTTGTAGAGGAGACTTTGATCTTGGACTTTGGAGAAATGCTGGAAGTGTTGAGACTATGGGGACACTTGCAAGTAGACTGGGTGTATTTTGTGTCATGAGATACCATGAGCTTTTGGACACTAGAGCAGAGAATGTGGTTCAAATATGAAATTTCCCTTGAAAATATCCTCATGTGTTCAAGGATAGTCATCTACCTGCTGGTACTGTTAAGATCATGAGAGCCAAGTTTGGAGGAAATGTGTCTCTTTGAAGATTCTATCTTGTTTTCCCTCCCTCCCTCCCTCCCTCCCTCCCTCCCTCCTTCCCTCCTTCCCTCCCTCCCTCCTTCCCTCCCTCCCTCCTTCCGTCCCTCCCTTCCTCCCTCCCTCCTTCCCTCCCTCCCTCCCTCCCTTCCTCCCTCCCTCCCTCCCTCTCTGCTGGTTGCCAGGAGTTGAACTGATTTGTTCTACCACAGTTTCTTCACTACAGCATCCTGCTGTACTATGTTCCTGCAATGGTGGGCTACGCAAACTTAGACTCAAACTTCGAGACCTACACATTTCCGTCTCGGCTCCCTTGACTGTGCAGCATCAGGCACTGGAGATTGAAAGTGGCTCTCGTTGTTAGGCCTATGTTCCGACCCAGCGGCTTGCATTGGGTAGTGGAATAAGTGTTCACATAATTAAATCTCCAGCCGTTACCATGAAGGCTCATGAGGTTAGAGAGCCCCAGGGTAGACAGCAGCAGCTACTGGCTATAAGGAAATGATGATAGAACTTAGAAGCTCATTCTGTTCCCACAGCTACATTTATGAGAAAAGAGGAAGTAAAGCAAGAGATAGCCTGTAGTCTACACATCGCTTCAAACAACCTGAAAATTGACTGTTGGGTTAAGAGTTCCTAAAACTTTGTGAACATTGTAAACCCTGGAGAGTCTTTTGTGCCTGGCTACCATGGTCCCCATGTCAATATCAGACACATTTCCTTACAGTCTCCATTGGTCAGAGTGGATCACACCTTCTGAGAAAAAATGTTGTCCTCCCCAGGAGGGAGGCCTGGTGAGTCCTTGGAAATTCTCTCACACTGTTGAATAAGTGGAGCCTCGTTTAAATAACTTCTAGGGTGGCACAGAGGTGATGTGTGAGACTTACACACAATGAACACTTGGATGGCTTGAAGAACGGAACCTAGGGAGCATGGACTAGGTGAGCCTTTGGATTAGCCTATCTGAGTTTAGTCTCTTGCTTTTCAGTTCTTAGCCATTTGGGAAAGGCACTGTGTCACCCTAACCCATCTGTAAAACGGCAAGGTTGGTGTCTGTTTTGGCTTGTATGGATTTGATTACATCTGCGGAGTATCAGACAGGAAGCAACAGCTTGGTAAATGGTGTGACTGTGGGTGGTAACCCCTTTGTCTCCATTTGAACTATTCCACTTAATATTTTAGATTTTTTTTCCTGTCCTTTTGTAGAAGATTTAGTGCTGAGGGTCTCTGATGTCACGTTCCATTATCTTCTCAGATGAAGAAATCCAGCCCAAGAGAGGTCCAGGCCCTTGACAGGGTGATCTGGCTTCTGGACTCTGGTCCTGCCTCCACCCCATCAGGACCTTGCTGATGTGAATCCATTCAGATTGAGCATAGTGACGAATGTCAGGCTTGTCTGTCTTCTGTTGACTGTTGTGTGCCCCATGGAACCATTTATAGCTTTGACTTCCTAGCTCTGGGAATAACCTCAAGATGTAATTATAAACACTGCAGCCATCCAAACACAGATACACTTAGCCTGAGAATAAGACTTTTAAGTGGTGACACAGGAGAGCAGTGAGACCACAGATCATGTGAAATGAAAAACCAGGGCGAATGGGACTTGGTAGTGGCACTGTCTCATCAGTGGTCCATGGTTAAGTTTAGATATTGTATCGTTTTAAAGACACCAAATGTCAAGTCATTGTCCAGATACTGGTGAAATTTTTGATTCTTTTGCAAAAGAGTATTGTAGGACTGATACAGTGCCTCTTGCCACTACATGTGAGTATATACACACATGTGTCCCTGACTCCTACTCCCTTATGCACATATGTACCATCACAATCATAGATCTGACATTTCTGTTCTTTGTCAGAAGTTGTACTTTCTGCTGTTTTCAGTTCTATCAAAAATGAAGCTTTTTTTCCTGTTGCTGAAATGACTTGATTGTTCTGTCTTTGGAGGAGACACAGAAGCTGCCCTCAGATCAGAGAGCGATAAGATCTATCCACTAGTGGCTCTTCAGCTAGAGCATGTATGCACTTGTCCCCATTGTCAGAATCCAGAAGGCATAGACAGTGTTTATCCACCCACAAAGGGCACCGATGATAGACCATTGTATGCACCATTTCTCAGAGTGATTTTGGCCATCTTTAATTTTGAATGTGGGAAGGTAGAAATTTTTTCTCATTTTTTTTACCAAGTGTGCTCTTACTTGTGTCCTTTGTACACAGAGGATCACAATGAACAAGACTCTTCTGAGCCCAAGACCTTAAGTAAAGTGAGGTAAAGATGTGAGGTTGGTAGGAGGAGTTCTGTGGTAAGACGCTGGTCTGAACCTAGTTCTCTAACCACTCATTAGAATTCAGTAGTCATGCAGGAGCCAGCCCTGGCATGCCATGAGACTAATGCTGGAGCTGCCAGCTGAGGACACTGCATAACAGGGAGGACTCCACAGACCCACACCTCCTAAAACACACACCTCGAGTGCCAACATCTGCCATAGTCAACAGGAAGACTTGCAGCCCAAGGAAGACACATGGAAGGGCAAGGACTATGTCAGAACTCAAAGAATGGGAGAGACACTGTTCATCCCTCACCCCCTCATCCTCATCCCAGCATCAGGAGGATCAGTGGCCTGAAGGAGGACTCCAGCTGTACCCTTCCTTGTATGCATTCAGGGACTCTAAAGCCAAGACTAGAGGAGAGATGAGTTTTAAGTTGGACTAGAGGTTAAATCTGTCACACACACACACACACACACACACACACACACACACATACACGTAGCATCAAAAGGAGGAAGGGGGAGAGTTGATACAATAGAATTGAAAAACAGACAAAAACTGTCTCATGCTCCTGCCCCAGATTCAAACACTGCTCAAGTAGTGCATGTAGGAATTATGGGTTATAGTTCTGGTGGGTTCTGGGGAAAGGGTGAGGCTCAGTGGAGTCAGATGCAGTGCAAGCATCTGTGGGTCAACATGTAATAAGATAAGGAAGGAAAGAAGGTGAGCTCCTAATCTATGTGAGGGTGCAGAGAGACAGTGTCTACTCACCACCCTCTAATCATGGCTCCTCCTCTGAGCCTTGGGATAAGTGAGTGGCCCATGAGTGGTCTTCAGCTATGCTGCATCCTGCTGAATGCTCTCTCTCTCTCTCTCTCTCTCTCTCTCTCTCTCTCTCTCTCTCTC
>CAJQZJ010032727.1:4471363-4485445 GCA_907164525.1 Lophiomys imhausi
CACACACACACACACACACACACACACACACACACACACACACACACGGCAGACACCCAGGGAAGCTGTGTGTGCCCATGCGGCAGCACCCCTCACTTCAGGTTTCCCTCCAATTACTCATCTAACTCTCCCTCTTGACTTCTTCCCCATGTGACTGTGTGCTGCATGTTTGTGCCCACATGTGCATGGCTGGCTTGAGTCTGCTGGGAGACCCACATAAGAGAAAGAGGGAGAGGTTGGGTACTTGGAGATGTCAAGCAGGAAAAAAATCTGTCAAGGACTTGACTTTGACAAGGAGGAAGAAAATCATATCCATTGCTTCTGTTTCCCTTGCCTTGCCTCCGCCTACCCATAGAGATTCTAGAGAAAGAAGTACAGAATAAAATTTTCAACAGTCAGGACTGAAGGTGCCAAGATATCCGTGCCTTGCAGGTGGACCAAAGTTGATAGGATTCCTATATGCCAGAAATGTTGCAATGTTGTTCCCTTTCTAGCTTCCTAGCTGAGAGACAGAGTAGCAAAAGGGTTTTTTTTTGGGGGGGGGGCACTGGTGAGAACCGGAGGGAAGGCATTTCCAGGTGGAGGACCTAGTCAGCAGAATGCTTCTCCTTCTTCTGTGTGAGCTGATGACACTGGCATCTTACTAACCACACACAGCTGCTGCGCAATGGAGGTCTGATGACAGAGGAGCATGGAGAGTGGTCAACCAGCAGTGAGAGCTCTGGACTTGGAACAGCGGCACCCAATAACAAGGCCTTGGGTTTGTCTGAAAGGATATGGAGGGCCAGCAGGCTGAGAAGAACAAATAGCACGAAGTGAAACACCAGTTCCACAGCGAGAAATAAACCAACTCAACGCCTTGGGGTGAGTGTGGAGCTGGTTTGAGCCAGGGCCTGGTGACTTTTCTCCTTCTTGGAGGGTGGGATCCTTGGCAGTGGAACAGAAGAGTGTGCTTGTAATTATCACGTGGAGCCTTTGATCTGCTCTAATTATTCCTTTCCTCTGTAAACACAAACTTGACTCACTGGTTCTGGGTTTGGCTAGCTGCTCTGCTCGGAGGCGGTTGGCACTGTGGAAACCAGTGTTTGCCAAATGACACACAAGTGTCCTGCCTTCCACACAATGTGCAGACACAGGGCTCCTCCTATGTGCCACAGACAGACAGGATTGCTGGCTAAGGTTATCTCACTGCTCTGGATTTCTCTCTGTATTTCCTTTCCAGGAAGCTCTGGAAGGAGCAAAGAGACCATGATACAAGCAAAACCTGCTGCATACAAGTGGGAGCACCAGCAGGTGGTAAAGGCCGGAAACATCATCATTAAGAACTCCCAAAGCTTCTGGATCAGTCTTACGAGATTTATGGGCTCAGCCCACACCTGAATCTTGTGCATCTAACATGTAAAACCTCCAGCAACTGTGAGATAAAGGCACAATATGGGCCACTCTTTTGACCTGAGAAGATTTTTGGATATATTCTTGTGAATTCTACTTTTTAAAGCAATTGAAAAATGTTAGTCTTAGGCTAGAGTAGGGGGCTTCACATGGGCCTAGCATGTGCTTTTGCTGTCGGTCAGCAATCCTAGATCTATGAATTTGAGAATTAGAAGTATTTTATATTTTTCCACATTGTATATGTTACATATTATATAATTCATCCACTTCAAGCACACAATCCAATGGATTTTTAAAAAAGATTTATTTACTTTCACTTTATGTGCATAGGTATTTGCCTGCATATATGGATATGTACCACATTTGTACAGTGCATGTGGAAGCCAGAAGAGGACTTCAGATCCCTTGGAACTGGAGCTACAGATGGTTGGTGAATCAGCATCTAGGTGTTGGGATCAAACCCTTATCTTTTGGAAGAGCAGCCAGCATCTTAACCCCTGAGCTGTTTCTCCAGCCCCTCAATGAGTTATTTAAAAGTATACATACAGCTTCTGCACCTATGGCCAGTTCTGGACCCTTTTTGTCATTCTTCTATGTTTCACATGTACTTACTGTTAAGCGTGTCCCTTTTTCCCACAGTCTGGTGGCCACTGCTCTACTCTGCCTCTGTAGATTCCCCTTTTCCAAACATTGATATAAATAGGACTGCACAATAGTCTGTGTCTTATGTTTACCTCTTTTGTCTAGCAAAACATCTTAGAGGCCTACTTACATGCGATATAGGATGTCTCTGATTTGTGATATCTCCTCTTGTTGTTGAATTATATAGTCCATTGGATGGATGTACCACACATCATAAACACAGATTTGCCAGTTGAAGTTGAGGCAGCTCCAGTCAGATCTTCGTGTGGGGGAAGACTTAACATTTCAAATAAAAAAGATTTGTCTTGATCCTCAGTTTTCCAGAATGTTCTATCTGCTAAAAAAAAAAAAAAAAAGATTTTTGTTTGTTTGTTTTTTCTTTCTGACACAAGGTTTCTCTATGTAGCCCTGGCTCTCCTGGAACTTGCTTCATAGACCAGGCTGGCCTCAAACTCAGAGATCACCTGCCTCTGCCTCCCAACTATTGGCATTAAAGGTGTGCGCCACCACCACCCAGCTTCAGTTCTTATTCTTTTTCTTTTGAAGAAATGGATTTTAGTGCCAAGTAGTTGGTGCTATAGATGAGTTCAAAAGAAAGAAGACAAAGTCTTAGTTTCCAGAGAAACTCATTTGAGCCCAAGATAGAGCATGGCCATGAGCCCTGGGTCTCCAAGACTGGCAAGATGGAGTTGATTGGCAGGTGCCTCTGGAATGTCAGGTGCTCGACTCCAGTTGGGAAGTGACCAAAAAGCTGTCTCAAGCAGGTTTCAATGTAAGCACAGCGATGTGAAGGAGAACTTAAAAACTGTCTCAGGCAGGCTTCAATGTGAGCACAGCGATGTGAAGGAGAACTTACCAGCTTACATAATAAGATGCCTGTGGGAGGTGACTAGAGTCAAAATAGCATCACTTGTTTTGGGTTTCTTCCTTACTTGTGTGTTAATTCATAGATTCAGCCTTGTTTATTCTGGCGAGAAGTGCCAGCTTTTGAGTTCAAGTTTATTAGACAAATGTCAAGTTTTGGTAGCTTCAGAGAAAGGGTTGTCTTGTCTATATGCAATTAGAGAATATAATAGCAATGAGGAGGCCTGCATTACAAATAAATCAAATTAAAGGTTAGATTCTGGTTCCTGGGAAGCTGCAAGCTTTGCTGGTCAGTGACTAAACTGGCTTCAAATTGTAGACTCCTTAGCCATTTTCTCAAACTGTATATTTTCTAAAGTGGACAGATAGAATCTAGTCTAAATCTCTATTGTTGTAGGTGGGAAAACTGAGGCTGAGAGGTCCAGTGAGTCTGCAGGTTATAGGAACCCCTTGTGGCATCCTATATATAACATATAACCTTCCTAACATATAAACCTTCTGGTTTGGCCATTTAAAAAATGTAAATCAGGCACACATGCATTTGATGGACAGATATAAATTCAGTTCCATACATGGGTCTTATTTTAGACAGAGGTAAGAAAGCAGGGGAGCAGACTATCCTGAAAATTGCATATTTCAGTATAATATACCCAAGTGCACATCCACTTTCAGCAGGGTCTCTTATCCCTATTGCCTTAAGAGTGGAATGAAGTGAGAGATGATTACCATGGGATGAAATGGGCCAATGAAGTGAATTAGGACAGTAGGGAGAACCCAGCTCTGGTCCTAAAGGGACCCTATGAGAGATGAATATTATGCTGGTGCAGTGTGGTTGCCCCATCTGTTCAAATAACATTCATCCCATGCCAGTCTTGTACTGAGGACTTTGTGGGTATCATTTCACTTTGTCAGATTGGAATTATAATCCACTTTTAGAAGAGAAAACAGAAACACAGACAGATTGATTCTTGGAACTCATCCCACTGAGAGCTAAATGGTCTGGAGTCCATAATAATTGTTTTTATGAAAAGCACACAACAGTTGGAATGGAAGGCTACCTAAACATTTCTGGAGCTCAGGAGAGGGTCAATTTCTCTACCCTGAAGATGGGTGAGAGCAAAAATGCCCCTTTAAGGAGACACCAGACAGGTGGTTCACTGTGAGGAAGGGATGTACTGGACCCCACTCTTGATCATAGGATAAGGATGCCAACTGTGATCTGAGGTGAGGAAGGGACTGTAGGGAAGCAGATGCTGTATGATAGATCTGAATATCATGCTGGGTGGGGACCACCCAGTATTTGGGTCCACTGAGACTGCTGCAGTGTGGCTGTTGGGAGGCTGGGGAGCCAGAGGCAGGTCCTGTTGAGGTAGTTGGGGTAACACTTGCCTTACAATAGCAACCCAGTCCTCTGTAAACAAGCCCATTCCCCAGCTTTCTGATGTCTTACCCTGTTTTTCTTTGTTTGTTTGTTTGTTTGTTTGTTTTTTACCTCCCTGGGTTTTTCTTGAATATTATTCCAACCTTAGCTCCTGGCTGATTTAAGAGAAGGATCTCAATTATCTCACTAGGGTAGGATTGAGGCAGAGGTTGGGTTGATCTGGAGGTTCCAGGATGAACACAGCCTCTCTCTTTGTATGTCTATGCACCACATGTGTGCATGCTGCACATGGAGACCAGAAGAGTGTGTTAGACCCTCTGGAATTGGAATTACAGTTAGTTGTGGACCACATGTGGGTGCTGAGAGTCAAACCTGGGTTCTCTGCAGGAGCCACAAGTGTTCTTAACCACTGAGGCATCTCTGCAACTCTCCCTTTGTGTCTTTGAGTCTTTGTGTCTTTGACTATGACGATGGGGACCTCTCAGGGGCTTTCTGGAGCATTCTCATCCCTCATCTGGGCTCTCATGGAGGTGGGACTTGCCAACCAACACTTCTCCTTCTTAGCTCTAATCTCTGGATGGGGTAGTTATGGGCTCACTTTGTGTATCTACAGCAGGCATGGGGAAACTTTATGAAGGCCATGTATGTAATAGACACTTAAGATTTTGTAGCCAATCTCTATAGCCCATGACTCAACTCTGCCACTGCTGTGTGCAAGCAGCCACAGACCACAGGTACAGAGTGGCTGTTTTCCTGACTCAAAGCCCCTGCTTCCATCATCTGTGACAGGAAGACCTCATGACATGAGAGACAGTGCTCAAACAGGGCTAGGCCAGATTCAGTGTCCTGGGCTGTAGTTTGCTGACGTTGATCAAGAAGGTAGCACAGCAACAGTTGGCACAGGATCACATTGCCAGATAGAAAAGAGGTATCAGACTCCTTGGGACTCCACCACGGAATGTGTCCCGCCAAGAGTACTGGCCATCATCTTTTAGAGCGAGGAGAGAAATAAGAGCCTGGACAGTGTAAACAATGAGGTCACTTGTCTGGCTTTCTCTACAACTTGCCTGCTGGGTAAGTGAGCAAAGGTCGCTGAGCACTTCAGGGTTATGTTCTGCTGATAGACATATCCCTTGTACACTTTGCCCTGATTAAGGGCCCCCCAGGGTGCATGCCTGGCCAATTTATGGGAGTTGAATATACTATGTGTTGGGGTAGTGTTAAGCATTCTGAATGTTAATTAATTGGTCCTGATTGCTGTCTGTTACTTACATTGACTCTGATTGGTTTAAAAAAATGCCAAGGCCTGAGATTGGGCAAAGACAGAGAAAGGTGGGACTTCCTGGGATTAGAACAGGAAGCCTGTGCTTTAGACAGAGGATTAAAAGATTCCAGCCAGGAGCAGCAGGAAGAAGAAGGCATTCCAGCCAGGAGCAGGAAGAAGAAGGAATTCCAGCCAGGAGCAGGAAGAGGCACACACCATGGGTTAGAGAAAAGAACCTCATTCCACATGGCCAGGAACATCGGCATATTGTGGAGAATGGCAGTCCAAGGGGATGTATGTATATATGGGGTCATATTTGAGTAATAGACTTAAGAGCTAGCTTAGATGTGCCAAGATTGCTCAACTCAGGCCAAGGCTTGTTAAAATCCATGCGGTGTCTGTGTGCTCATTTATAATGGCAGAATAAGGATTAAAGGCTGCTGAACAAATTAACAATGATCTAAATACAGGTTAAATACCTTAATTAGCCATATTTCTTTTTACACTATGGGTCAGGCCAACCTAGACTCAGGGGCTGTAGAGAGGTGGAGAGCATGTGCCTGGATGGCCAGGACCAGCCAGGTCAGGAGGGCCAGAAGAGGAGTGAGCCATGTGTTCAAGAACAACTAGGATGTGGCAAAAGGTCTGAACAGGAAGCAGTTCCTGTTCACTGTGTGTGGGCTCCATGGAGGAGGTGGCATGTGTGGTGGGCCTTGAAGAGTGGACTTTACTTAGTCAGGAGAGAGGATGGGCTTGTTAAGCTCATGGCCAGTGATTCAGTTGGCTTTATGGCATTGAGTAGAGTGTAATTTACAAAGATGGCTGTGGCACTGTCTCTCATGTCATGAGGTCTTCCTGACACAGATGATGGAAGCAGGGGCTTTGAGTCAGGTGACTGGAGATTACTGCATCACCACTGCAGTGGTGTGCAGGACCTTGAGGTTGGGGTTGGAAGAGGGTGTGGCTTCATATTCTTGAGTGGGGAAAAAAGGTCCCGTGAAAGAAGTGTGGCTGCCCTAAGCCTGCCTGGAGCCTGCCACACCATGTGAAGCCACACTTGGGGAGGGGCTCGGATGGCAGACCTGGCTTTCCTGCCACTGAACCACCCAGCCTCCGAGGCTCCCTGGAGAGCCCCCAGCACAGTGAGGTCAAGTCTCTGAACCCTTGCCTGACCTCTGACACATAGAATTCCAGGGCATGAGAGGCCTGCCACTCTGCCCCCTGAGGTAAGTGTGTGTGCTCCACAGATGCTGAGCCTGAATGAAGCGTGCAGTGGAGCTGCTCCGCTCAGATCCCTGGGGGCCTTTCAGCTGGAGGTGGCAGCAGGGACTCCAGGGACTTTGCTCACTTAAAGCATCACTTCTCTCCATCATCCCAAGGGCTGCATGTGGCCTAGTACTCTTGGCCTCATAATTCCAGCTCAAGAAAGGCTTGCTTATTCATGGACTCACATAGTACACTTAAGACCTTAACACGGGGGCTGGAGAGATGGCTCATTGGTCCAAGCGCCGGTGCCATTGGAGTTGTGTCTGTGTGTCAGTCTCATCCTTCCTGTTGATATCAAAAGCTGGTGGGCTGTTGTCTCCATATATCAGATCAACTCTTGCCTCACCCCTTCTGACTTGGAAGCCATCTTCACTGCTCCTGCACTGAGTGGCTCTGACTGTGGTGCCCAGCACTGTGCTGAGTGGAATTGGAGACAGTGGGCATCTGTGTTTTGTCCTTGTCACAATTGCAATGCTCTGGGTTTTCCTCTGGGTCTGATATCTGAGGCCTTTTCATATACAGCCTCTACAACATGGAGTTTTAAAACTTCTATTCCTACTGTTTTGAGGATCTTCTTTTTAATTATGAAAGAATGTTGAATGATCCCAAATGCTTTTTCTGCATCAATTGTGATAACTATATAAAATTTAGATCATTTTTCTATTAATGTGGTATACTATATTAATTGATTTTTATATATTAAATAATTCTTGCACCTAAGAAGCAAAAAATCCACCAGTCCACCTGATTATGGTATATTATCTTTTTTAACATTAAAGAAGTTTTAAAAATTGCATTTATATATATTTATTTAGTGTGTTTGTGTGTCTTCTATGCACACATATGTGAGCCATGGTACAGATGTAGGAGTCAGAGGACACCTTGCAGGAGTTGGTCCACTCCTCCTACCTTGTGGGTCATCAGGATCAAACTCAGTCTGTGAAGCTTAGCAGCCAGTGTGTTTATCCACATAGCCGTTTCACCAGCCCATGACAGATCCTTTCAATATGCTGTTAGGCTTCATTTGCTAGTATTTTGTTGGGGATTTGAAAACTGTGTTAATCAGGAATGCTAGTCTGTTATTTCTTTCCTTGCACTTTGGTACCAGACTACTGCGAACCTCAGAAAATTGGCCTGGAAATGTCCTCTTCCTCAGCTACTTGGTCTGGGCTTTCTCAGCAGGATCTGAATTGATTCATACTCCTTGTAGCTCTGTGCAGACCATCTCTTCATGGCTTGCTCCTGGGGCCACATGAGCTTCCGGGGATTTAGGCATTCTTCTAGTTTTGTGGATTTGCTTGTCTACTGCAGTTTGGCGATCCTTTTGATTCCCATGGTTTTAGCAATCCTACTTTTTCACTGCTGGTTTCATTTATTTTTGTCTTTCTTTTTCTAATTAGTCTGACCAAGTGTTTGCCAATTTTGTTTTTTTTTCAAAAACAAAACAAAACAAAAACTCAACAAAAAAACCCAAAACAAAACTTCTTGGTTTCATTAATCTTTTTCATAATCTGTTTTCTATTTTATTTTTGACCTCATCTTCATTTCCTGCTTTCTGTTAACACCAGACTTAGCTTTTCCCTTTTTCTTTACTTCTTTATGATGTAACATTAGATTGTTTATTTGAGATCTTTTTCCTTTTTCAATGTGGGCATCTATTGTAGTCAGCAACCTTCCCTGTGCTGTTTGTACTGGGTCTCATGAGTTTTGTTTTATTTTCATTTGTTGAGATGTGTTTTTTACTTTCCTTCTTGATTCCTCTCTTCTCCAGTGACTTTTTAGTGGCATACTGTTTAATTTTCACATATTTGAATGTCTTCCCACTTTCTTCTGATTTTTTTCTGCACTGTGCCTGGGGAAGTACTTGGTAGTATTTTAATCTTCTTACCTCATTAGGACTTGTTTTGAGAGTTACCATTTAATGTATCCAGGAGACAATGCCATGTGAACTAGAGAAGAGTGTGTGTCCTGCACATGTGCAGTGTCAGGTCTGCTGCTCCTCGTGGTAGCAGCAGAAGTGGTCTTGGGCCTTCTGTTGGACCCATTATTGAAATCGAGGCACTGATGTCTCCCTTCAGCTCTGCCATCGTTTGCTTTGTGTGTTTATGTGGTCTGATGTTGAGTGCATTTGTGTTTTAATTGTTATGTCTTCCTTCTAGATTGATTATTTTATCATTATCTAATGTCCCTTTTTGTTGTGGTGGTTTTGACCTGAAGTCTGCTGTGTCCAATGTAAGCATTCCACTCTTTCTCATCAGTTGCTTGAGTCTTAAATGTCAAGTGAGTCTCCATTACAAGCAAATGTTTGTATCTTTAAAAATGTTTGTTTTAAACCTATTCTACCATTAGACTTTTTCACTGGGGAATTCAATTCATTTAAATTTAAAATAATCATTGATAGAGGAAAAAAAATCACTATTTCTGTTTATTAGTTCCTTTTTATTAGTCTTAGAAGACTGTTTTTGATTAAGTTTTCTGGGTTTTCACAAAAGGACTTTGTGAAATATTGTTGAGTTATGGCCTGAGAGCCCCAGGCTCTCTTCTTTACCATCTTCCTAATTTTTATCCAGCATCTTTCTTTGTTCTTACAGAGTCAGTATTCCCAATATGAGTCTCTTAGATCCTATGGCCACTCAGTCCCACGGTTTATCATGTTCCATCGTGTACCTCAGGCACCATCCTCAACTAAACCTGAGGCAGTGTCTTGAGCAGGGGCTTTTGCTAGGTCATCTCCACATTTCCAGAACTCAGGTTGGTGCTGGCAAATTGGAGGTCTCAATATCTACCAGAGGGTACTGCTCCTTTTGCCACACCACACTGCAGCCTGTGGGCATCCTTGGTTGTGGGCAAAGATGGAATCAGGACGACCCCCCCCCCCAGGAGATATATTGGAAGAAAGTATAGGTGAGTGTCAAAGCCAGAAGACGCAGTTGAGTAGCTCTACTTCAGACCTCATGCTGAAGCATTCATTTTTCTGAGCTATAGTTTTCTTCTGTCTGGTGGAATTAGTGCTGTATTACTTCAGTTGGTTGCTATGTAGATTAAGGGCAGTCCCAAATGTACCCTTCGTACAACAAATGATCACAGTGTATTTTAGTTCCTTGCTTAGCCCATCTGACCTGAGCACAAAGCTGTGTAGAGAAGGGCACCGTGGGTGCAGTATCTTGTGAGCTGGGGACTTCCTTCTTAGCCTCACACTTAGCCTGTTCATCGTCCTTGTTAAAAGTCACCTCAGCTACACCACAGGTAATCATAATATCAAGCTAGTGTTCCTGTGTAAGACCTTACCAAAGGAGCTTCATAGGGCTTCGCCAGGATGAAGCAGCTGTCGGTCTCTGCAGTCTAATGCCAGGTGAAGGGGTAAGGAATATGAAAATTGAAGCACAAGGCATGGGTTACCTCCCTATGAATTATGGGCCTGGAAGACCGCAGAGACACCCAAAACAGCACAAGCTATTGCCGCTGCTCCGGGCTGCTCAGTATAAACATGGTCATGTCCTATTGTTGAAGACAACTGTCCCTTTGCATGCAAGTGGGGAAGCATGACAGCAGACAGGCATGGTGGCAGGGGCAACTGAGAGCAATCATCTCCAATAGCAAACAGGAAGCAGAGACTGCTCAGCTGGGGGTGGTGGGATGCCTTAAGCTTCACAGTCGAACCCCAGTGACACACTTCCTCCAGGAGGACACCCCTTCCAAGCCTCCCTGAGCAGCAGCACCAACTGGAAAGCAAGTATTCAAACACCCAAGAATATGGGGGCAACCCATCCAAACCACCAGCTGCTGAATCATCAGTCTTATCTTTTAAGTGAGGTGGAGGTCTCATATGCTCCCCTCATTGTCCTAGAATTCCTGGGTCCAAGCAAACCCTTTCTCTCAGCCGGTTGAGGAGCTCCAGGGCCCTGCCCCTGACACTGCCACCACAGCCAGTTTCAACTTGAATCTCAGAGGGCCTGAACCATATTCACACAGTAGCAGCTGTAAATTTTCATCTTTCTTTCAATTACTGTCCTTTGGACCTGCTGGCAAAAGGTGACCCTGGTTACCTTTCCATTCTTAAATCATTTTTTAACATCACCAAAGAACACAATTTCACACTAGCCAGTGGCTAGCTAGCATCCCCTGAACTGTGATACTGGGACTGGACTCCGCTTTCAAAGTCGTTTCAAATGTTCTCACTTGCAGAATCCCCTAATGGATCTTTTTTTCTTTTTTATTAATTCAAAGTGACTCTTTTGAGCTTTCCATAAAGGAAGCTTCTACATAATATGTCCTTGTGGACCTGTGCCCTTGAGGTTGCTCCACTGGCCACAGCCGTGGGCAGAGGTACCTTCAGGGGTCGTGTGGACAGGAGTGCCCCCTGTTCCACACAGCATGGCTTCCACCCTGCTAAGCCACAGTTCCCTTCATATTGAAGTTCGGCTTATTGTCAGGACCAACAAAGCTGCTTTGAAGCATTCAGCTTTCTGTTTGCACCCACTGGAGCTTAGCTGTGTGGGAAGAGCAGCCACCATGAGGCTTTGGATGACCAGCATACTCACCCACTACAGACACCTTCTCTTACTTGGCAGTCATCTGATCCTCACATTCCAAAACTCCAAGGCAGGCATGTCAGCCCACCCGGCTGACCCCCTGGCTTGGAAGACACACGTGTTTGTACTCCACATTTCCTGTCTATGTAGACTCACAGTAGAGCCTTACCCACATCTGCCCACATTTTGTGTTCCTTGCCTTTCTTGGGGACCTCATATCTCCTGTACCAGACTCCTTCTAATAGCATCTCTGAAGAATGGCTCCTTCAGTTTCCTTACCCAAGTAGCTTTCCCTTCTGTCGAGTTTCTCAAAGGCATGGTTGTTGAGACAATTTTCTCTGTGCAGTAATAGCCCTTCAAGACTCTACTCCTATGATGACCAGGAGAGCAGCAGCTTATATGACAAGGTCCCATAGGGTGTGAGTGTGAAGTTACAGAGGGCTGAGGGGAGGCATGGTCAGTTTGGTCTGAGACTAGAATATCTGACATTTACCAAAACTTGTCTGGAGACAATGGTTGCAGTTTTCCCTACTGGTGTTTCTTCCCTTTTCTCTTTGGCCAAACCATAAATTCCAAACCAACAATAATGAGTATATCTAGCTTTTCTCCCACCGTGATATGAAAGTAACATTCAGTTACTAGTAACATGTTACTAATGGTTGCTGAGGAGACACTGGACCCCTAGAGTATACGGTGCATATGGCGGCAGTTGTGGCTGCTGTTGGAACAGGCTGCATATGGTGGCTGTCTTCATTTCTGACATGGAGCTTTACCCTTGACAGGTATTTGGAAAAAAAAAAAAAGACAGCTGTGGCTTAGAGGTAAGCAAGGCAAGCTGGATTCCTGGGCAAAGCAGAAGGCATGGGGGCACGCTGAAGTCTATTGGTTCCCACGACCTTTGCCTTTGGAACAACAGACCTCCACCGTGAAGCTAAACACATCTGGCCCAGGATGAGGTTAGACAGAGTGGAGGAGCATAGAGTGCTTGCTGGTCTGGCTGTTGTCTCGTGCCTGGAGGGAGCAGGTCAGAGGTGATGCCAGTGAGACGGGACAGAGCTGCTGCTTGCCTCTGCTCACACCTTCCTTCAAGAGTCCTTGTTGACCCCTAAAGAGAAACACAGGAAGAGGATCCTACGCTATAACATTCACCCCATTCACATAAGTCTAGTCAAAGCCACTACAGCTAGTGAGAATTTGTTCTATAGATTTTTTGTGGCCACAGACCTAAGATTACAAAGTCTCAGGGAAGGACATGTCCATGCCCCTGTTGGTCACTAAGTAGGTAGCCACTCTGGGTGTCCTGGCTTCCTCCCTCATTTTCAGTGACTCGGGCCCAGTGATATATTTCTGGCACATGGCCTCAAATCCCTGGAGCTCTGAGTCCTTGATATCATCATTTTGCCAAGTTCAGTGCAGTCCTAGCTCCTTGTATGCATGGAGACATCCAGGGTGAAACAAATGGGAGATATGTAAAATGATTACTGAGGGATATGCATTACGAAGGAATTCAGTAAGATTCAACAAAGATACCTATTTAAAGATAGATGGTAATATACAGAAAGATATATGGTAACATATGCATAGATACATATCTACAATCCTTTATATATAAATGCCTATATATTTTTGTATTTGCAATCCTTTTTATATATAAGCTTATATATTATATATATACCAATATATATATATACACACATATACATATATGTAATTCTTTTCTATCTTCTTTTTAATGCAGGCATAGCTGAAGAACAACAAGCCAGAGAGAAAACAAATGAGATGGAGGAACACACGCAGATTAGGGCTCTCTTACCCTGATACCAGGATTTCCAAAAAGTCTGAATTCTAGCTCTTAGGTCTGCAGGAAGATCTGTGTTTCTCTGAGAACACTTCTTTGAGTTTCCCTGTCACCCACCAAGTCCCTGGACTCTTATTTTTCTAATACTGATACTTGTGGGCTATGAGGATGGTTACCAACGATGCTTTCTGCAAGTTGTGATCAGATGTAGGACCAAAGACCGCCAGGCCCAGAGCTGTGGATGCACACCTGCCAGCATGGCACAGAAGACATGGCACCTTCTGTGGTCTGATCTGTCTTTGAAAATGTCAGAGTGGGCTCCTATGCCATGGCAAGGCAACTCAGAGTGCCACCTGCTGCCCCTGATGCCACTGTCAGGCCCTTGCAACTATGACTATGTGCTCAGTGGACTCCTAGGCTGTTGGCATTCGGACTCAGCATACTCAGTCTCGCTGGTAATTTTCTGGTCTTTGTGGCTGTGATATGCATGTGGAGGCTGGGCTCGGGGCAAGTTGCCCATTATGCCACTGGTCCCTCAGTCCGATGTCCCATCTAGCTCCTCCCTCAGAGCCACAGGACACCATTGCCCTCTAGGTTCTGCTAGAAGGAAAGAAGCCCAAGGGTTCCAGCTCAGTGTAGCTGACATTTGATACTTTTTTTTTCTTTTTTTAAAATAATTTATTTATTTATTTATTTATTTATTTTTGGTTTTTCGAGACAGGGTTTCTCTGTATAACAGCTCTGGCTGTCCTAGACTCACTTTGTAGACCAGGCTGGCCTCGAACTCACAGAGATCTGCCTACCTCTGCCTCCCAAGTGCTGGGATTAAAGGCGTGCGCCACCAACGCCCGGCATAAAATAATTTATTATTATTTTTAATAATTTATTTTTTATTTCTTCAAGTTACATCTCAATCACAATCCCCTCCCTACTCCCCCCCCCC
>CAJQZJ010032727.1:4485545-4502151 GCA_907164525.1 Lophiomys imhausi
TCACAATCCCCTCCCTACTCCCCCCTCCAGTCCCACCCTTCCACCCTTCTCCCCCTCAACCCCTCCATCCTCTTCCCTTCTTTTTTTTTTTTTTTTAGTTTAAGGTATTTCTTTTTTCCCCCCAACAGCTCTCCCTTTCAGTCCAAAAAATGGTTCTTTTTCTTATAACTATAAATACAATACAAAACAACAGAAATAATTAGGCCACAATTATAAGAGTTATATGGCTTAGCATACATTTCCAATGTCCAGTCCATATGTATTTGGCACCTGACTTTAACATTCTACTATCTAACCATCTCCATGTGTTTAAAGTTCTATATCTAACTCAGCCTTCATACTAACTTGCCTCATAATTTTAAAAATATCTTCTTAGATCCAGAACACCCTCTTGATTCCTAAACAACTCAAAATTTAACTATGAGACTCTAGCTATCTATTCTTCAACCACCTCAGAGACCTGAGAGAGATAAATATATATGATTATATAGGAAGTGCAGGGCCTGCAGCTTCCAAAACTAAAAAATGACATACCAGTGGCTGCCTGGACAGTTCCCATTTTCTCTCCATACATTACAGCATCAATCTTCAGCCATTTGGCCCCATTTCTCTGACAGACATTGATTGTAGAGCAGGAATTTTTTTTTATATATAAGTACTTTATTTTTTTTTTCTTCAAGTTACATCTCAGTCACAAACCCTTCCCTATTCCCCCTTCCTGTCCCACCCTTCCACCCTCTTCCCCCCCAACAGCTTCCCTTTTCAATCCAACAAATGGTTCTTTCTCTTATAACAGTAAATTCTATACAAAACAGCAGAATTAAATATGCCACATTTATGAGAGTTAAATGGCCCAGTATACCTTCCCAATGTCCAGTTCATACATATTTGGCCCCTGACTTTAACCTTCTACCTTCTAACCATCTCCATGAGTTTAAAGTTCTATAACTGACTTAGCTTTCATACTAACTTGCATCACTATTATAACCATCTTAGATCTAGAATGCCCTCTTGATTCCTAAACAACTCAAAATTTAGCTATGAGACTCAAGCTGTCTATTCTTCAACCACCTCGGAGAGCTGAGAAGGATAAATATATCTGATTATACAGGAAGTGCAGGGCCTGCAGCTTCCAATACTAAGAAATGACAAACCAGTGACTACCTGGACAGTTCCCATTTTCTCTCCATACATTCCAGCATCAGTCTTCAGCCTTTTGGTCCTGTTTCTCTGACAGACATTTATTGTAGAGCAGGGATTATGAAGGACTTACCTACCCTGTCTTGGCAGAGCTAGGCTGTCAACTTCCCTGCTACCAAGTTTTGTCCTTTTTGGACAGCAGTCTGTCTGCAGTTGAAGAAAGGAGTTTTTACATGCCAAGAGATAGGCTTGCCACTAATTCAACCATCTCACACTGGAGATTCTTCGATGCTTATCTTCTACTTGGAGTAGAGTAAGGGGTGCTGTCAGGAGCTGATATGTCACGATATCAAAAAAAAATCTTAATTTAAGACCACATCTTTGAATGCCATATTCTGCAGATCTCTTGGGGTTTTTGAAGATGCCCTATCTATCTCTTGTATTTAGATAAGCAAATGTTGCTTGTCTCTTAACAACTTGATTACTGAGTAGCTTAGAGAATATCTGTGATAGACTGTCATAGTAGCTAACAAGGTGACATGCATGCATATGGACGCAATATTAAGATTGTATTGGGCCACATAGGCATTGATCTTTGTATATTGATACAAAATTAAGAGTATATTTAGCCACATTTGAATAGATCTTTGTATATTGATACAAAATTAAAGGTAATGCTTCCTAATGGTATCGTACCTAGAGATACTTAAAAATGAAATATGAAGCTCTGGCCTCTTGATACCAACCGTCTTAAACTGTTTAGGATAGTTAAGAAAAACAAACTCCTAGTCATGCATTTGATACTTTCTAAAGGCATAAGTGATCCTGATAGGGATTAACACGAGGGGCTGGGAGATGTTTAGAGTGCATATTGTTCTTCCAGAGGATTTGAGTTTGATTTAGCACCCATTTTAGGCTGCTCACAAACTTTTATAACTCCAGCTCCAGGGGACCCAAAACAGGGTTTCTCTGAGTAACAAATCCTGGCTGTCCTGGAATTGCTTTGTAGACCAGGCTGACCTCAAACTCACAGAGATCCACCTGCCTCTACCTCTACGAGTGCTGGGATTAAAGGCATCTGCCACCATACCTGGCCAAACATGATTTTTTAAAGACAGTGTCCTGTTATACCTCAGGCTGGCCTTGACTCACTGTATAGCCCAGGGTATCCCAGAACTCATGGTAATCTACCACAGTCTCTGGAGTACTGGGATTACGGGTGTGAGCCACCACCCCTGGCTTTATTATTTTTAAAAAGTGCAAAAGATAACAAATCACATCAAATCCACTTACCTTGAAAAACTTGTGTGTTAATATTTAGTGATAACATTGAAGGAGACACATTAATGTGCATTTCTGTCTGTGCACATCGACAGAAATTTCAGAAGACACAATAATATCTATAAATATGTGAAATTTTGATATTATTTCAAAATGTTAGAAAAAGGAGCTGGCATGAGACTGCAGGGAATCCTAAACCGGGTAAGCAGGTCTCTATCATGAGAGCGTGTACTAATTCTTATAAGGTTTTATTGAGTATTTCACAGATGCACAGTCACAACGCAGTGGACACTACACAGCTCTGTCATCCAGCTATAATGCTCAGCGCTCTGGCCGTTTAAATTCACCATGGGTACCCACTCCTGAACTTCCTGCATAGGAACATTCCCCACTTATGATTTGCCTACCTGGAGCCCATGGCCCCCAGTTCCCCTAGTGAGAGGCTCCTTGGCTTGGGGATGATGAAACAGGTGCAGTGAAATCTGTTTTCAGAGTGACAAGGTGACACTTGTGCCTTGTTAAAGTCAGCAGTGGGGTCCCAGCACCCCCCCCACTGGGCTGTCTCAAAAGAAGCACAATTTTGGGAAGAACCAACTGCTCTTAGCCCCTAAAGACCTGTTGTCTGGTTCTTGTGCTGACCTGCGGTGCCTCAGAGCTTCTGTGTAGCATGGGTCTCTGTCTGAGGAGGCTCCTCTCTGCTGGCTTTGGGTATCTACATATCTGGAGAGGTTGGTGTCTATTGCTTCCCTCCTGTCTTATCTCTAAGTTCATCACTGTCTGGGCTTCCACTGGTGATATTCTGGCTTATTTATGCATTTGTTTTCATAATTCGGATTTCTTTTATTATTTCAGTGGAATCCAGGAAAGAGAAAAGATAAATATGTGCATTCAGTTGGTTATCTTGAATGGTGAGTCTCATCCTCTTGGTCTGTACCTCAAAGCAAGCTTTATTCTTAAAAGTAGTATTTTCTTCAGCCACTCTGAGAAAACCACTCTGGCAGTTTTTAAAGAAGTTTAAAAATAGAATACCACATAACCAGCCCCCTAAAAGAGAGGAAATCACCACCTTATAAAATAACAAATTCCATGCTCACTGCAGCCTTGTTCAAGACAGCCAAGATATGCAAATCTCCTACATGTTAATTGACTAATGAATGGACTTTCTCTCACAAACAATAGGAATATTATTCAGGTCTAAAAACAACTTTAGAGATCTAATATATAATGTGAGGATTAAAAGTGATAAATTGTATTATGTTTTCTTAAAATGTCCTTGTGTTAGGTCATTTTTCACTGTAGGTTTACAAAAAGATAGCCATGAAAGGTGATGGATCTGTAAGTCTGCATGACTCTAGAAACTACAGTCTGTTTCATCTCCCAACAATGATACAAAGTGCAACATACACAGCACAGCATTTATTTTTTTTATCTTGAAATTGAAAAACAGTCTTAAAAATCATATGAAATGAATTCTCTGTTTAGCACTGTTCCCAATTTTTTGATTGGATTGTTTGGTTTCTTGGCATTTAATTTCTTGAGTTCTTTGTAAATTTTGGATATTAGCCCTTTGTCAGATGTGGAGTTGGTGAAGATTTTTTTCCCAATCTGTAGGCTGCCATTTTGTTTGAATGACAGTGTCTTTTGCCTTACAGAAGCTTTTCCGTTTCATGAGGTCCCATTTATTGATTGTTGATCTCAGGTCCTGAGCTGTTGGTGTTCTGTTCAGGAAGTTTTCACCTGTGCCAATGATTTCGAGGCTTTTCCCCACTTTCTCTTCTAGTAGATTTAGTTTGTCCACCCTTATGTTAAGGTCTTTGATCCACTTGGACTTAAGTTTTGTACAAGGCGATAAGTATGGTTCTAATTTCATTCTTTTACAAGTGGACATCCAGTTGGACCAGCACCATTTGTTGAAGATGCTGTCCTTTTTCCATTGTGCGGTTTTGGCTTCTTTGTCAAAAAATAGGTGGCCATTGGTGTGTGGCAAAATATTCCCATTCCTTTACTTCCCATACTATAGTGTGCCACTGGTTCTGATGTGGCTTGTAATCTGCCATCTTACCTGGATCTTTCTTTCTTTCTTTTTTTTTTTGTTTAAAGTAGTGGAGTTTTGACTTTTCATTGACATCCTCTTTACTATTTGAAGATCAAGGCTGTATCTTGATGTTATAAATATACCTAATAAATCATTACTGGTACCTTTATTTTCAGATGAGTTAATTAAGGATGTCAGTTGGCACTGGAAAGTAGAGGGCTCAAAAAAGTGTGGGTGCAGAGAGGGCTGGGGATATCATTGCGTTTGTTTGCTAGTCACCCTGCTACCTGCATTCTCTTTGAAGCTGTGGTAGGGGGACTCTAAGGAGCTGGGTGCCAGTCTTCCTATTTGGATAGTGGCTGGCTTCCTAGCTCTATTTTGTACTCGAGTTCTGTGGTGATTACTGAATGACTGAACCAGTGAGCTTCCTTACCTTCTAGTTGCTTCTTGGCCTCAGCCAACAGGAAAGATGGACCCTGAAGCTGGCCTATCCTCCTGACTCTGTGCAGGCTTGGCTTCCTTCTACCCAGTGGTGGCAGATTTTGTCTCACAGACTGACTTTTCCAAGTTGGTACCCTTTCTTCTGTGCTGTGCCCTTCAAACTCTGAGTTCCCAGTGTCCAGCTTCAACAAGGTTAGCTCAAAATTCCCCATGGTTTCCAGGTGGATGTTTAAATGGTCCTTTTATTTGGTATTTCTTGAGTTATCCTGTTGGAAACCTCAGATCCTGAAACATGTTCTATAAAAGTGAATTGAGCATAAAACTAAAAATAACTTAATTCTAAAGAGACTTTGGTACTATGCACATGCAACTCATTTCCTTGCTTAGGTAGTCTTGATTTTCCATTTGATCTGATGCTAACACACCCATGACCCAAGACAGGCAACAAGCCATGGCCATAGTTGCAGAGCTAGGCCAGCACTCCACTTTCCAGTTTGGGCCACAGTCCCTTCCCAACAGCATCCCTAAGTCATCCCCAATGTCCAATGTAATTGGAGGCATTTTTAGGACACTTAAATGTTCCCTTTGCTCCGGCTCAGGTTGTTTAACAGAGAAGCCATCGAGAGACTCTGGATGAGGTGCAGATTTCTGGTGTTTAACCATTTGAGAGAAATTGCAGAGATTTCTGGTATTTACTGCTTGGGAGAAATGGCAGAGACACGGAGCAGAGAAGCTCAGATCATTTTCCTGTTGACTTCAGATGTTCTAATTGTTGGAATCTGGCATAATTGTAGAATTACCGCTTGACTCTGAAATGTCCCCTTATAGGCTTATGTTTTGAACATTTGGCCCCTGATTGGTGACTTTGTTTTAGGGGTCTGTGGAACCCCTTTAAATGGATGAGGCCTTTCTGGCAGAATTAGGCCCACTAAGGATGGACTTTTGAGGTTATGGCTGTGCTGCTCCCTCTGCTTCCTGGGTCTTCAGGATGTGAAAGCGCACCCACCATACGTCCCTGTGCCATGAACTCCACCGTACCTTTCTCACCAGTAGCCAGAACAGATCTGTCCTTCATAAGTTGTCAGATACTTTATTGTAGCTAACTCATGTAGGTTAAGCTAATGTTTTTGGACATTAATTAAAAACAAATGGCAAGATTCTTATAAATAACATTTCTCATATTTTAAGGCATCCCAACCTGGCTTCTTCATTTTTGTTATGTTTCTGGATTAAATTATACCATCTAATTTTTTTTTCTCACAATCAAAACACAGCTACTGATTTTCTGGCCTCTGCCTGAGTGATAAGGCCTAGAGGTGGTCTGCGTGGCCACAGAAAGCGAGGATTCTATGCCAGCAGAGTATGTTCCAAGGGTGGGGTCTTCCTGGTGGGACTAAAGGCCGGGACAAGAGTCTATCTTTGATTGCCCCCAAGAACATCACACAGCAGCTTCACACCTAAAGCACACCAAGTCTGTGCCTGCATGGGGGGCCAGGGATGGAGTGGATGGAGTGGGGGGCATGGGACAGGGACAGGACAGGGGTCCAGAGGATGACACACACTCACACAAAGCACACACCATGACAATGGTGATGGCTGCTGTACTTCACTTACATCAGCAACAGACTGGAGGCTGGAGCAGATCTGGGTAAGCGAAGCCTTGAGCAGATGTTTATGGCAACTGAGGCATTATATCAGAAGAAGGGGAGAAGGAAGAAGAAAAGAAAGAAGGGTAGAGGGAAGAAGAGAAGGCTCACTGTAAGTGCTCAAGCTGATGACTGGGCTTGATCTCCAGTACCCACAGTGGAAGGAGAGAACTGACTCCTGAGAGTTGACCTCTCACCTCTGCATGCCTGTTGTGACATGTGCATATACAGACATGCACAGAAGTTAAAAACAAAGCACAAAATTAGAGAAACATTTCTATGAGGGAGAAATGTTTTGAACAGCAAAATACACATAACACACACAGAGACAGAGAGACAGACAGACAGACACAGGCAGACACATGCACACACAGAGAGGCAGAGAAAAGACAGATAGACAGACACACACACAGAGATAGATAGATAGATAGATAGATAGATAGATAGATAGATAGATAGATAGATAGAGAGAGAGAATGCAGGCAGGGTGGAGTCTGTTTTGGGATCTGGGCCTGTGGGTCTGGGATAGTCAGTGGCTACTCCAGGAAGAAAGATCCCAAAACATGAGCTGCACAGGAAGTGTATGGAGCAAAGTACACGCAAGGGGGGGATATTGCTCTGCAGACGCTCAATCTGCACTTGATTTATTTTGACACTTATCCACCAGATGTCAGCCAAGTGTCTCATTTTAGCAAGGTGAGTCTATGAGGGACAGTTTCCAGAAGGGCTCCAGAAAAGGATGCTTTGAAACTGCACAAAGGATCTGTGTGAGTTGGTACTGTTCTGAATTTTAGCTTTCTACCACTTACAGTTTAAAATATCTTTTTACATTGAGAGAGAGAAAGAAAAGAGTCTATTCCCAATTTTTCTGCCCCTGGTGGGACACACCAAATACCCAACTGGAGCAAGTGAAGCAAGTCAGTAATCACGCGTTCTGTGATCATCTGTGTCTGCGTCTGGTTTTCTTACAAACCTGCACCTCCCTTTTAAATCAGTAATTTATTTCCTCCTTTAAATTATGTAAACTCACTGCGGTAAGTTAAATATTACTCACAAGAAAAAAGGCAGCTTCACCTACCCACCCTGTTCTTGTTCTACTGCTTGGATGGACCACGTTCATTTCTTAGAATACGTGGTTGGGTACAAGTACAGCAACCAGGTTAGTGGTGCTTGCGGCTGTGACCAGTAACCTCCCCATAACAATAGCCCAGCAGCAAGGGTCTCTTTTCTCCTCAGTATAGGCCTTCAGGAAGAGAGTGGTGGTCCTCCACTCACATTGGGGCTCACCATCAGACCTCTGCCACAGGTCTATGGCACTATCTTCACACCTGGCCTTCAAGTCTTCCCTCGAAGAAGAAGAAGAGAGAATGGATGGTGAAGTGTGGGAGAGCTTTTAGGTTAGATCAAGAAATGCTTCCTTCTCCCTGCTTTTGGATCCCGCAGCTCAAAGCCAAGCACAAAAGCTCACCTACTGCACAGGAGATGGGAATGTGTAGTTTAGCTGAGTGCCCAAGGAGGGTTGGAGAAGCATGGCATGTGACCTTCATCCCTGTGGGGTCAAAGACCTGGGATTTCTCTTTACAAGGCACTAGAAGAGCCAAATTTCAGAGAAGTAGATCTGCAGACCCTGTGTCCTACACCTGAAGGTTCTACCCCCCACCCCCGGAGGGTTTCCTAATGTGCTAGCTGCCATGCTTCCCAGGGCCCAGCAGCTTGCTCCCTCTGATGAAGTGCCACTAAATCTCTCCTAAGATGTTCCTTCCTTAGGTCTGGGTCAACATCTCCACTATTTCAGCTGGAGAGAGAACAGCTGGATCTGCTGTGCCCCCACCCCTACCCCCCTTTAGCCTGACTGTTTCTGTGCTCACCCTCATCTCCCCACCCCTGGCCTGACTGCTGCTCTTTCACTATGATTTTCAGAACATTCCTCTGAGTTTCAGGCCCCCTGAGGACCTTGGAAGCATCGCTGGGTGGCTGGCACACACCTACTAGATATGCTCAAATCTGTCTGTATCATGTCTGAAACACTACTACCTTCAAATCTTTCTATTTCATCAGGACTGAAACCAAGTCATGAAGTAAGCTTTCCTGCCATCTTAACCCCCCACTCTATGTTGACCCATAGATTGTCCAAATATATTCTAATTTTTCAAGCCAATACATAGTTAATTTTTGCAATAATTGGTAATTGTGTAGTAGGCAAAAATTGTCCAGCCAGCAGTACCTGAGGGATTTAGATCCCCGTGGAGCTTCATTTTTAGGGAAATAGCCTCACTGGATGCCCTTATGCAACCCCACCCCATAATCTAACTAGATCTAACCACGAAGAAAGGTCCTGTTGACTCATGAGCCCACACCAATGCATTGCAATCACTTGAAGGCCACCCTATGCATTAGGGTCCACTCTGATTTTAAGATGAGAGTTGAGCCCTTTGTCCTTTTATTCTGTTCATAAGCACAATAACATACAGTAAAAATAATTTAGGCACAGAAAAACATAAAGATAATAAAAGCCACCTTTCTATAATGAGGACATTTTTGCTTCTTGCCTCATACATTGTAGTGTTCCTAGAAGTGAGGAGAGGGCACACACACTGGCAAACAGGGCTCTGTGTTGTACATGGACATAGTCTTAAAACCTCTAAAGCACTCTTACAAGAAATGTACAGAAAATGCAGGTGTGCCCTGAAGTACACGGCATGAATTCAGATTGCAGAAAGAAAATGCACGGAGCACTTGACACAATCACACCCTATCCTTACCCAGGGCTATGACAATTTTCTCTGAATTGTTCCATTTTTAGTGTATGCACTTCTGAAAAAAAAAACACTCAAAATCTATGAAGATGGCTTTCCATGTTAATGAAGAGATTATAGTTTCTTGAATATAAGATGTCATTAATTGTTCATGCCTCATCGTGATGTTAAAGAAGAAAGGAAGGAGAGGACAGAGGGAGATAAACAGTTGCTGTTTGAACCACTGTGCACTGCCTCTGAGGGGGTGGGGGCTGTGATGCTTGAGTACTTGCTATCAACTTCTTTAAAACATTGGTATATATTCATTGTATAAAGAGCTGGGCTTCTAGAGAAATAATCATCTTCTGGGTGATTTGACGTTTCCTCCAACTATCTGAGATGTAGCAAGCCAGTATATTACTCTGTTTTTATTTTGATGATCATATACTGGAGTTTGGGTACTTTGTGACAAGATTTGTCTGCTTCTCTGTTTGGTGATTCAAGGACATTGGGGGCATTGGCTTGGTCCTTGTGAGGATCTCCTGGCATCACAATGGTGGGAGCACAAAGCAAGAAGGAGAAATGACAAGGTGAGCTGGAAGCCAGAGGTGGTGGGGTGGGGCGGGGGGGGGGCAGGATTGTTGTCTTACCGCCTGGGTGGCACTTCCCACCAGATTCCATGACTTAAAGATCCTGCTCCTTGTCATATCACCAGGTGGGTGGGGGGGCAAGCATCCAACACATGAACCCTTGGGGAAGATGCTCAGATCCTATGCAAACCATGACACCTGCTCTCCATGGCAGTCTTTTTCATTAAAAAATCTTCAGCCCCCCCACACATCTTAACTCTGTGATCTTGTTTAGTGCTTCTGTTTCCTAAGAAAACTCACACTGCTGCCCACTCTTCCACTGAAGGGCGTTTGCCTCAGTGATGGCAAATTTGTACTTGGCTGTCCTGCTTTCATGTCTTCATGAATGCACTTCATGATTGTTGTTTCAATGCTGGGTGGAGAGAAACCTTTAAAAAGGCTTTTGGATAATAATTAATCTCAGTGTATGTAGTACCAATGGAACATACAGCTCATGATCGTGTTCATTCAATTAGGAGGCTAACCGCCCTGTGAAAAACACATATCCCAGAGGCAATGAAATTAGCATCTAGACAGCATCATCTTTATATTAAGATTTTATCTGATCCTTTCAAAGATAGTATGAGCAATCTGCACAGTTCTTATGAAAGTTCCTTTACAAAATGGCTGCAATCCTGTTATAAAATACTGTTTATCACTTCAGTTAAAGTTTAAGGAAAATTGTCCTTAAAAAGAGAACAAGTTCAATATCATAAGATGTAGGTAATTTATTAGACTTAAAAATCTCATTCATTCTTTTTGAAATAAAAGTAATATTTTATGGAGATGGGGTATTTGCTCTTTATGTATGTTTGTACAACATGTGTGTAGTCCCTCCTGAGACAGAAGGGGGCATAGGTTCCCCTGGAGCTGGAGTTATAGATGGTTGTGAGCTATCACATGGGTGCTGGGAATAAAACCCGCTTTTCCTCTGGAAAAGCAGCCACCACTCTTAGTTGCTGAGTCATCTCTCCAGTCCCATATTGATTCTTGATTTTATATACTTGCAACATAATAAAAGAATCTGCCATGGAGTATCAGCAAAGCTGTAAAATGGGTTGGGCGCAGACACCCAAGACATCACAGAAAGCACTCATTTTTGACCTGGGGAGTCCCTAGTTGGGGTAACGTTTTAGTGAATTGTTCCTCTGTGCTGGGCATGGGGCTCAGTGGGAGAGTGCTCTCCTGGAGTAGGAAAGCTTTGGGTAGGGCTCCCATCACCACACACATTCACAGACGAACATGAAGAGGTACGATAAGCAATTCAAATGTTTGAGACATGCTAAACACATGATTGTAATCATACATTGCATCTCGACAAATGTTTGAGACATGCTAAACACATGATTGTAATCATACATTGCATCTCGACAAGCTTCACGTAGAGGCTCTTCCTCTAGGCTATAGAATGATTGATGTGTAAGAGAGGCATGCAGTTCTACTTCAGTATCCCACTACTTTTGAAGAGAAATAAACACCAACCCTGGATCTTACCTTTTGTGGTAGTGTGAATGAAGATGGCCTCCATAGGCCCAAAGGGTGTGGCACTTTTAGGAGGTGTGGCCTTGTTGGAGTAGGTGTGGCATTTTTGGAGGAAGTGTGTCACTGGGCTTTGAGGTTTAAGAAACTTAAACCAGGCCCAGTGTCTCACTATCTCTTCCTGTTACCTGTCGACCCAGATGTAGAACTCTCAGCTACCTCTCCAGCACCATGTCTGCCTGCATGCTGCCATGCTTCCCGCCATGATGATAATGGACTAAACCTCTGAATTGTAAGTCAGCCCCAGTTGAAGTTTTCTTTTTAAGAGTTGCCATTGTTTGTGTAAATTTAAAAGGTTGTTGCAGTTTTCTCTAAACCCAGCTAGCTCCCAAATAATTGAGACTGTACTATGTTATTTATTTAACAAGCTTTAAGGCACAATACTGAGCAGTTATTACTCTATTCTAATGCTCTAAGCTAGTCTGGCTACCCAGAGAACATCCCCAAGATACTTGTATTTATGACTTTCTCTGCTCCAGCAGTTTTCTCATGCTGTCTCCTGGACCTCTCTCAATGTTGAATCACCCCCTCCTCTCTCCACTCACTGGCTATTCTCTCTCCTGTTCAGTCATTGGCTGGTTAGAATCTTAGAATAAGGATTGCAGCCAGATATGGGGGGGGGGGGTGCTGAAATCAGCATTTGAATAATACAAGGATAATTTTTACACAGTGCATAATAACATTATACCTACATGCCGTGTTCATGGTGTCCCTTCACAGCAATGAAACTCTACAACACCTTTTAAGAAATGGCATTTACACAACCTTATATGTTAAAACAAGCCCAGAGTCAACTAGGTTTCTTTCTTCTTCACAGTTTTTTTTCTAGAGCTTTCTAAAAATATTTGCTTTTAAAAACCAGTTAACCAAGATGGGAGAAAGAAGCCCATGGAGACCATCCAGTGGACATTTGCAAGGCCACTTTCCCTCCGAGGCACCGGGCTGCTCTGTACTCTGCTTTTAGTGGCTTCTTCATCTCCTTTCATACTGTTTGTTCACATCTTAAAGCCTGTTCCATACTTGTTGCTGGTTTGGGGCATCATTTAATTTTTCTAGATATAGGTTTGGAACACCATTTTGTTAATGGTCCTCAGTTCCTTTGCTGCTAGCTGGTTTTGTTTTAACTTGACACAAACCCAGGTATACCCGGGAAGAGGGAATGTTAACTGAGAAATTGCCTCCATTACATTGTCCTGTGGGCATGTATTTGAGGCATTTTCTTGATTACTAGTTGATGTGAAAGGGCTCAGCTCCCTGTGGGCTGTGCCGGCCCTAGGCAAGTGGTCCTGGGTCATCCAGGAAGGCAGGCTGAACAAGACATGATGAGCCAGCCAGTGAGAAGGAAGTACTCCTCAGGGCTTTTGCTTCAGTTCCTGCTTCCAGGTTCCTGCCTTGAGTTTCTGCTGTAGCTCCCTTCTATGACGGATTCTAACCTGTAAATCACATAAAGGCTTTCCTTCCTGGAGTTTTAATTAAAACCATTTGGTCAATGTTTATCACAGCAACAGAAAACAAACTGTACACCTGGGATCTTGGCTGTCCTTGTCACAGGGGAGGGCAAGCAACGTGCTGACCCTCGGCAGGCCTTTGCAAAGCTGAGTTTCCAGGCCCCTGCTTCCCTGTTATGAACATTCAGGAGTCTAGCATGGGCTCTTTCTTGGCTGCATGACGGCCATGGTGACCTTGGCCAGTCCCTTTTCTAGGTGGACAATAATGCCTTTCCTAGTGTCTCACTCTTCGTGATGATCAAAGTCCCTTTGTTCACACAGTGACATGCTTCATGTAACTGTTTTCTTAGACACAGTCTTCCTGGAAGAACCACCCAGATGCTATGCTCACTTTATGGAGTTTGTGTCTGTATTGGCAAAAAGGAAGTTACCTAGGAGCAGTGGTATCTCTGGACTGTGACCCCGCACTTGGGAGCCTGGGGCAGGAGTACCTCAGTTCTAGGCTGTATAGGGAGCTCCTCCTGTCTCAAATAACCTGAAACCAACCAAGAAAAGCTGTATGGGTTTCTCCCAGTACAGTTGGTAAGGATGAGCAATATTGGATCTAATAATGTTCACCTTAGGAGACTTCTCTTGGTGATCAGAGAAAATTATATGTCAGGACACTTGTGTTCTCTGATCACTTAGAAGTTGGGTAATAATCCTATGGTTAGTGGCCATCTGGGATCTCTTTGTGTTCTTTTTCATCTTTAATTTTAGTTAAATGCTATTTTATTGACTAAAAACAGCTTTACCAGTAAGTCCCTTTCTATGGACATGAAGTGAACGTATCTTAGCCTTGCTACCTGCTTTTCTACATTCTTATCTCTTGTTGCTTTCTTTTTGGCAGGGGGCAGGTCATGCAGAAAGTTAACATTTACAAATGTATATGTATGTGTATGTTGTCCATGTGAGTTCCTGGAGCGGGTTACAGGTAGTTGTGACCACCCCCCCCCCCATGACAAGAGAGCTGGGAATCAAACCTGGGTCCTTTGGAAGAATGGTGCATGATCTATGTTTTTAAAATAATTTATTTATTTTTATTTTATGTGCATTGGTGTTTTGCCTGCATGTATGTATGTGTAAGGGTGTCAGATCTTGCAGTTACACCTGTGAGCTACCATGTGGGGCTGAGAATTGAACCTGGGTCCTCTGAAAGAGCAGTCAGTGCTCTTAATCACTGAGGCATCTCTCCAGCCCCTGGTGCATGATCTTAGTGCCCAACCATCTCCAGTCCCCAAAGCTGATATTTTTATAGGATAACTTACTGCAATTTTACTTATGACTTTGAAGTCTGTTGTATACTTATAGGGTCTTCCTCACTACCAGATATAGAAGTATTATTCTATTTTTGTTAAGAATTTAAAAATGCATATGAAAAAAATCTATGGAATTTCTTCTGTTGTATAGTCTCCTGCCTTTACCATCTAAAGTCTTCTATTGTTACCGGGAACCCACTAGAGATGACCACTCAGACACAGTTTATAGCCAATTGGAAGTCTTTATTCTACTCGGCTGGGCCTACACTCAGGTGCTTGGGGACCCTAGTATAGCCCTGAGCATTCAGAACATGAGTCTTTTAAAGGTAAATATCCCATCCTGGTATCTCGCTCTGCAGCTGGAGGGGGAGGTCTGCACAAACAGGAAGTTTAACAGAAGCTAAGTTAACTGGGGCATCTTGACCACCTCAGGTTCCTAGTATAGAGTTGGGAAATTTTCCAAGGGATTCTCCACCAAAGAGTTCAAATTCTAGCTAAACCTGAAATGGCCTCAGCAAGAATACAAGATGGAGAAACCCTTGCACTGTCCTGCCCTGTCCCACCATGTTGTGTCTTTTGCAGCCTCAGTGAACCTTGTACTTCTCTTTGTAGAAGCCCTGGAAGCCCCACAAAGTTTCTATTGTGATTTTTCATTGTTGTTTTTGTTATTTGTCCTAGTTGCCATGCGAGAGCACATTTTTCTGTTTGTATTTTCTAACAAACTGATGCTGATGTGTAGAAACATTTGATTTTTTTATGCAAATGAGATAAAACGATTCTCTTTTCTAGGCAATAATATTAGCTGTCCTCCATTTGAGGGGCTTGGTTTTTATGTAAACAAACAAAAGGCTGTAATAAGTCTGCTGGGGCCAAAAGTGATCACGTGATAGGTTTTACGGTTCATGAAATAAAACTGGTAATAATGAGTAGTAACCCGGGGGAGGAGTTAAAGGCGCACTGACAGAGAGTGGACAGAAACAAGAAGCAGAGGCTCTGGGGTTCTGTGCCTCCGCCTGCACACCCATCGAGGAGCAGCCAGCTGACCCCTCGGTCCTCAACTGATGCCGAGGCCAAGAGCCGGTTAGGAAAGGCCTGCTGGCAGTGCTGTAACTTCATTTTGCTGCACTGCTGGTTAACTCCCTTGTTTCAGTAACATTTTTCAGCGTTAGAAGATAGTAGATGGATGGATAAGTAGATAGGCTGATATCTATATCAAATAGGTGTGGAGCCAAAAGCAGTATCTATATATGAGCACAAGAGAGGAAGGTCTAATTGGCAACGAAGTTACATTCTATATGCGGTTCAAGTATAGGAATTCAGATGTCTGCACTGGCAGAGACAAGGGAAGAAGAAAGGGGCAATGCAAAAAGGGGAAGATGTAAACGTAGTTTCACCCCCTAATCTCCTTAAGTTGTTCTCAGAGTTGGGAGGTGAAGCTCGCAACTCTAACTACCCTTGTTGCCTGTGTCAACAGTTAATATTTTTATACAGTGTAGCTCACTAACGCCAATGTCTGTGTACTCTCTTGCTCTGCTGAAGACTGGTGGTAGTACTGTAGGGTGCACGTCGTTCTCAGCTGTGCTAGCAAGTGTAGCACTGTGGACCCTCCAGTGTGGGTTAGTACTGATTTTATGATGCTGGGTTGTTAGTCTTATGTTTTCTAAGTGAAAAGTCATTTGGAATTCTGCAAAAGTGACTTTTATCTTTTCTCATTTTTGTGTGTTCTAATATTTACACCTCACTTTCTTTAAAAGTATATGGACTAGAAATCCCAGAGCTAGTCTGAGTGTATTTGTAGTTCTCTGCTCTTAACTTAGTTAATTAGGGTTTTTTTTTTTTCATCCTGTTAGGAACCTGTGTTTGTAGTATTGATTCACAAAGGGACTTTTAAAGAAGAAGAATCAATTCTGAATATTCTCAGTATTTTTTCTGTTCTGATTAAGACGTTCATCTATTTTTATGTTTTGACTCATTTTGTAAATTACGTGCATTTCTCTTAATTTTCAGGCCTGCATCCCCAAGGTAAAGACATCTTGGTAATGGTGTGTATTATGCACTTTTGGGTTTGAATTGCTTATATTTCATTTATGAGTTTTACATCTATATTCATAAGTAAGATTAAGCTTTTAAAATTCTTGTCAAATTTTGGATTAATAACCAACTTTCTTTTATCTCATCTTTCCTATATTATTTCATAGCATCTGTTTTGACATCTAAAAAGTTCCTCTTGATTCTATTATAATATTTTTAGAAACATGTTCTCTATAAAGTAAAAGGCAGCATGCTCTATAACTCAGCAATTCTCCCCTGAGGCAGAAACTGCTTCAGGTCTTACCTTATGTGGTTCAAGATAGTTGTAGCTACACACATGTGCTGAGAGGCATGCACAAGGGTTTAAGATAGTTGTAGCTACG